>CM039720.1:36557079-36979401 GCA_022539455.1 Dendrobium nobile | reverse complement strand
ATTATTTTGCTTTTGAGGCCCTCCCAATTTAATTGCTTTAAATAACACCACCTACCACAATGGCGTGGTGAATTAATCTCTTTCTTTAAGCTGACTTAGCAGTTAGCAGCATCTGAACTAATTCGTTTTTATTGGATTTTTTTAATTCGATGTATTATATATATATAATAAACCATTTAAATAAATAAAAAATAGAGTTTTTTTTTTTTACTTTTATTTAGTAATCAATATAAAAAAAGAGTAACCTATTGCTAAATTTTAGAGGTTCACCTGCCTCCAATATGGGAACAATTATTACGTCCTCTGACTGGACGTAGAGCTACGTACGTTCGGCCGCCAATAACATGTCACCACGTTCTTACTCTCTACCGCGCGGCCCGACGACTTGACCTGAACCGGAACCCGGGAATGCTATGTTCGCGTATTGCTCGGTATTTGCTCGGTACAACTCGGTATTACTCGGTATTTGCTCGGTATTGGTTATTGCCAAGCAAAATCGACCAATACCTAGCAATACAGAGTAATACCGAGCAATACCTAGCAAAATCGAGAAATACCGAGCCATCCTGGGTCCGTTCTGGGTTGGGTTGTCGGGGCGAGCGGTAAACAGTGAGAACGCGTGGCGCGATTCTACTGGCGGCCGAACGTAGAGCTACGACTTGTGACCGGACCAAATAAAAGTTCCCAATATGGACAACAATTACTAGCAATTGTTATCGTCCAATCACCATTATGTAAATATTGTCACATGAATAATATTATCCAACTATCATCTTTCAATTGTTGTCATCTAACTTCCTTTGCCTAACTGCCATCATAACTTACCGCTACTTCTTTAGCAATCATTACTACGAATGCAGTCACATACGTGATTAAGTTAATATTCATAATTTTATAATCAAGAACTTTTTCAAGAAAACGAGAAGAGTGTGATTCTGCAATATTGCTTATATAGTTGATCATTTCAATTAGGTTATGGCATATGATATTTTCTCGTATAAGATTTTTGAAGTAAAAACTTTATTGTCTCCTATGAAACTCTTTTTTATCTATATGCGTGTTAGATCTTCACACAAAAAAGTTAGTTGTTAATCTCTCGCTCTCATTATGTCAGTATTCTAGCACACAGTAATTCTATTGTGGCCCAGCCACCATCAATAGCTCATTGTTGCTAGATTATCATCACTTGATCGTCAGTTTCCAACCATTGTCTTCCGACCTTCTTTGCTCAACCTCCATCCCTTGACCGTTATCATCACCATCCATAGGAGATGTGTTGGTATTCTTAATTTTGTTATACATATTCTCCAATTATGGTGATTAGTGAGTTATATAATCTTGCTTATATAATAGATCATTTTAACTAGGCTCTGGGTTTTTTTCTTTTGTGAGTTTTTCATGTAAAGCTCGTGTATCTCCAGTGAAATTCTTTTTTTACCTTCGTGTATAGTAAATTTTTGTATAAAACTAAGACGGTAACATTAATCCCTCACTCTAATGCCATGAATATCTAGAATATAAGAGATTGATTCATAAAAATTACAATCTATAATTATTGAAAAGAAGGATGGGTGGGTTTGTTTTGTTTTTTTAATAATAAGGTTTGAAATTAAATTAAATTAAAGTAATTGTAATGAATACAAAATTAAACTATTATAAATGAAATTGAATTATTTGATTGGCTTAGGGGTTATTTAGGATCAATTTTTTTTATATTTTACTTAATTTGTGTTTATTTATATTTTGATATGAAATAAAGATTGCTTGGTGTTTAAATATATAATTTTTACTGAATATCAAATAAGTTGATTATGTAATGGTGGTAGCGATTGATAAGGTACAATAGTGAAAGCCGATGAGATGATGACAATGATGGTTGTGATGGCTAGCAATTGATTGTTGTTATAAAAAAAAAAATACTCAAACACTCAAATTATTATGTGAATATATTTGTTGCATCCTGGAAAATTCGCGACTGTAGAGAGAGAATAGTTTAACGTCTTAGTTTTGCATGAAGATCCAACACACATACATATAAAAGAGTAAGGTGCAACATTTATAAGAGTAAACAATATTTTTACGTGGAAAACCTTGAAAAAGTGAAAAAAAAAAAACACGATATTGACCCCATTTGAATGAATCCCACTAGTATTCATTGTCGATTACAAATGAGGTCCTTCTTGGGGAAAAGGGCTTTGGCTTGATGAGCTTGATATCAAACTTACTTTCCTGAAATAATTGTTCAGCTTAGTCAGTAAGATATTCTCTAAAATAATGAGCTCTTGCAAACAAAGCAAGGGCACCTTGCTAGCATTACCTAAACATTTTAGGTTGAATAGGTTTCTAGCCATTTGTATAATCAGGTAAAAATGATCCGTACTACCTCACATAATATTGTTTTGCAACTAATAAATTTTGAATTTCCTAATCACACATTCTACATATATGGTTTTTACCATCTTCCACAAACTAATTTTCTCTTCAGCACAAGCCTTCCTGAACAAAAAATCACGACTTTAACAACTAAAACAGTTCATGAATCTAAAAGTCATGACATTTTGACGATTTCCTGATTTACACATCCAAACCCTTAAAATCTATCAAAATTCCCAAATTAATCAGGCCCGATTTATCCATCCAAACCCTACCTTCTAAAAGAGCTGAAGGAATACTAATCCTAAATCAGTAAACAATCGAATGCCCTGCTCTCCTCACCATCTGAACAAACACAAATTTCACGAAAAAGACCAACTAATCTTATAATCCTTACGGATCTTTCACCGCAAACAAACCAATTAACTGTGCAAAACCAATCGGCCATAAGTCCCAATGTACATTCATTATCACAAAAAAAAAAAAAAACCTAATTGAAAGATTTTTAAATCTCACCATCGATCCACACCGCAAACCACTAAGAAATCAACTTACTTCTCGGTATTAACGCCGGCGGAGAAGTCCTCGAACCCTCAGCGGGTACTTGCTTTCGAGAATGGAGTAGTTGGTGGAATTAGGATCCCTTCCTCGGCCTCCAAAGCAAGTCAGCCGCGGTTGCCAAACATGCGGCATGGAACTCAGCTGCATCATCATCGTCCACACCATTATGCTCGTGCCCACCCTCAGCGCCCAAGTTCTCACCCCCTGCCTTCTTCCTCCTCCCGCTACGGCACCCCCGCCTACGGCAGTCTTTTTCCTCTCCACCATCGCGATGGCTCTCCAAATCTACACCGGCATTGCGATTCCAGTCAGAAATCACCCAAAACCAAAAAACCCAAACTTGATTTCGAGAACAATAAAAAAATACCTTTTTTGCCTTCCCCGGGAGGAGAATCAAGGATTGGAAATGCAGATGAGAGTGGGACAGTTCGCCAGACGATTGAAGAGTGGGAGTTGGCGATGATCTCTCGCTCGTACCTTCCCCCCTCGCGCGCCTTCTCTCTCTCTCTCCGCCTTTAACCTTTCTCCATTGATAATATAAATATAAAGTCGTTTTTTGAATAAGTAAAGAAATAAATCCGAGAAGCGAATTGGGCCATATGGCGCATATTGTAGTACGGTTATTTCTTAAGACCGGTTGAGCAATTTTTGCATTGAAATTTAGCTTAAGTTTATGAGTCGAGTGAGCTGAATTTGGTTGGAGTGCAAATGAGTCAAGTTGACTCGTTGATGAGCTCGCGAACTGAGTTTTGAGTTTGAGCTCGAGTAAATTTTTTGAGCTTGTTGGATTACCAAGCTCTAGTTAGATCGAGATGAAGCTCGACTCGATTACTTGTCGAGCTGCTCGAGTGCGAAAGGTGGAACCATGGAAAGCGAAAGCACGAGCTCGGAAGCAGCAATGCAAGCGCGAAAGTGGAAGCAGAAGCTTGGGCATGTTCTCATAAAAATGTTGAAACATGATCAGAGGGAGAAGAGAGCATTACGCTTGGCAAGCTCGCATCCATCACCACAAGTCGAGCTCGAGCATACCATTTAAGCTCAATCCAAGCTTGAGCTTGAGTTTGAGTTGGCGATCTGGCCGACGAGCCGAGCTTGAGTTAAGCATGACTCAAGCTCAACTTGACTCGCTTGCACCCCTAAGCTAAATCAATTCATTTATTATAAAATAAAATTAACATTTTAATAATTTTGCACTTAAACTTTTAAATTCCAATATATTGTAAATGTAATATATGTCGATTATTATTATAAGCTGAGTTAGCCATAAGTTAATAAGTGAATTCAATATAAGGTAAAGCTTAGCTCATTAGAGCATTAAGCTTTGCTCTCTAGTTTTTTATTGAGTTGAGCACGAGCTAACTCACAAGTCAATTCGACTCAGTGACACATATCTTTTGCTCTCCACTTAAGTTACAATTCGACTTTCACCCGGCTATCAGCTATTGTCAAACTTATGCCCAACCACTGTTTGTCACAGGACTCCCGCCCGTCCATCGACAGTTGTCCGACTACGATCTTTCCGACCTCCACTGCATGCCAAATATGGTCCACATCGACCACCGTCGTCTGTCCACTACGGTCCACTCCAACCATCGTCACCCATCGACTATGGTCCACTCTGACCATCTTCACTCACGAACTACGAGTGACTCCAACCACCATCACCCACCGATTATGATGCCTCTGACCTTAATTGTCAGTTGATTATGATCATACTGATCAAACAATTCTTATGTCAGTGGATTCCTCCAACTACAACAATGTAATGTGCTTATTATGGCGTATATTTGCTACATCAAACCAAAGCCCTTTCCCCCAAGGAAGGACCTCATTTGTAATCGACAATGAATACTAGTGGATTCATTCAAATGGGGTCAAATATCGTGTTTTTTTTTTCACTTTTTCAAGGTTTTCCACGTAAAAATATTGTTATCTCTTATAAATGTTGCACCTTACTCTTTTATATGTATGTGTGTTGGATCTTCATGCAAAGCTAAGACGTTAAACTATATCTCTCTCTACAGTCGCGAATTTTCCAGGATGCAACAAGTATGATTCACATAAATAATTTTGAGATGTTTGAGTATTTTTTTTTTATAACAACAATCAATTGCTAGCCATCACAACCATCATTGTCATCATCTCATCGGCTTTCACTATTGTACCTTATCAATCGCTACCACCATTACATAAATCAACTTATTTGATATTCAGTAAAAATTATATATTTAAACACCAAGCAATCTTTATTTCATATCAAAATATAAATAAACACAAATTAAGTAAAATATAAAAAAAAATTGATCCTAAATAACCCCTAAGCCAATCAAATAATTCAATTTCATTTATAATTAGTTTAATTTTGTATTCATTACAATTACTTTAATTTAATTTAATTTCAAACCATTATTAATTAAAAAAACAAAACAAACCCACCCATCCTTCTTTTCAATAATTTATAGATTGTAATTTTTATGAATCAATCTCTTATATTCTAGAATATTCATGGCATTAGAGTGAGGGATTAATGTTACCGTCTTAGTTTTATACAAAAATTTACTATACACGAAGGTAAAAAAAGAATTTCACTGGAGATACACGAGCTTTACATGAAAAACTCACAAAAGAAAAAAACCCTAGCCTAGTTAAAATGATCTATTATATAAGCAAGATTATATAAACTCACTAATCACCATAATTTGGAGAATATGATATTACAAAATTAAGAATACCAACACATCTCCTATGGATGGTGATGATAACGGTCAAGGGATGGAGGTTGAGCAAAGAAGGTCGGAAGACAATGGATGGGAACTGACGATCAAGTGATGATAATCTAGCAACCACGAGCGATTGATGGTGGCTGAAAGTTTTTACTTCAAAAATCTTAGGCGAGAAAATATCATATGCCATAATCTAATTGAAATGATCAACTATATAAGCAATATTGCAGAATTACACTCTTCTCATTTTCTTGAAAAGTCTTGATTATAAAGTTATGAATATTAACTTGATCACTGATGTGATATCATATGTCCCAACCTAGTTGAAATGATCAACTATATAAGCAATATTGCATAATTACACTCTTCCCCTTATCTTGAAAAAGTTCTTGATTATAAAATTATGAATATTAACTTAATCACCTATGTGACTGCATTCGTAGTAATGATTGCTAAAGAAGTAGCGGTAAGTTATGATGGCAGTTAGGCAAAGGAAATTAGATGACAACAATTGAAAAATGATAGTTGGATAATATTATTCAAGTGACAATATTTACATAATGGTGATTGGACGATAACAATTGCTAGTAATTGTTGTCCATATTGGGAACTTTTATTTGGTCCGGTCACAAGTCGTAGCTCTACGTTCGGCCGCCAGTAGAATCGCGCCACGCGTTCTCACTGTTTACCGCTCGCCCCGACAACCCGACCCGGAACGGACCCAGGATGGCTCGGTATTTCTCGATTTTGCTAGGTATTGCTCGGTATTACTCTGTATTGCTAGGTATTGGTCGATTTTGCTTGGCAATAACCAATACCGAGCAAATACCGAGCAATACCGAGCAAATACCGAGTAATACCGAGTTGTACCGAGCAATACCGAGCAAATACCGAGCAATACGCGAACATAGCATTCCCGGGTTCCGGTTCAGGTCAAGTCGTCGGGCCGCGCGGTAGAGAGTAAGAGCACGTGGTGACATGTTATTGGCGGCCGAACGTACATAGCTCTACGTCCAGTCAGAGGACGTAATAATTGTTCCCATATTGGAGGCAGGTGAACCTCTAAAATTTTAGCAATAGGTTACTCTTTTTTTATATTGATTATTAAATAAAAGTAAAAAAAAAAACTCTATTTTTTATTTATTTAAATGGTTTATTATATTGAATAATCAATCGAATTAAAAAAAATCCAATAAAAACGAATTAGTTCAGATGCTGCTAACTGCTAAGTCAGCTTAAAGAAAAGAGATTAGTTCAACACACGCCATTGTGGTAGGTGGTGTTATTTAAAGCAATTAAAATTGGGAGGGCTCAAAAGTCATTCCACTTGAATTTTTAAATATATGAGTCACTTCTTTAATTTATGGAGCTTGAATATTTTCATGAATATAAATATATTTGATGTGGATCAAATATGAATCTCAATATATATTGAAATAAAAAAAATTGTATAATTAAATTCATAATCATCTGAACTCTGATTTTAACATTTTTGTAATCGTATTAAACTTTAATGAATGAACGCATCAACATCAAAGGAGGCATGATACGAGTCTAATTGAGTTCAAATCAAGCATATAAAATATTATTAAATTTTTTGGGACAACGAGAAAAATCTAATGAACCTAAGATTGCTTAATTTCTAAATTATCAAGGCACATAAATGCAAAATGAAAGGTCTATGATTAAGTAGATTGGTAGGGTCATCCGGTAGAATGTTTTGAATTTGAGCTATATATGAGATTACAATGAGCTTTGAGAAAAGAAAGATCATAGAGCTCAAAAATCATTGGACTGCTACCACTTGAAAGGAATCGTCAAATCATCGATGCTTGAACACCACCATTGGACTATCATCATCAGCCCACTGCAGTTTAACCACCATCATTATCTAAGTGTTGTCGCCAAACAATCGCCATCAAACCACCGTGTCATACTATAACCATTAGGTTGATGCTGCCTGATCGTTGTCATCAAAACAACTTCAGTCAATCAGTAATATTGGATCGTTATTGTCTAACCATTACCTTTACACCGTCGCCAACCACCCACATCAGTCATATTACTTCGCTCAACTGCCATAGTTGGAACAGAATTAAGCGCTACAAATAGGAACATTAAATAAAAATTTTGCTCAAAATATTGCTTATAGTATCAAATGTCTCTTTGAATTCCAAGAAAAAAAAATGGTAATAATTAAATATGTTATTGGGACATATAAAGTCAAATATTTTTTAATTATGTTAGCTAATAATTAAATATATTTATTTAATATTTAAATATCATATTTCATAATTTAATTGAATTGAAATACAAGATTTGATGACTGAAATTGAAGAAATGTGCACGCTCTACACAAATTTTAGCCGGCGTCTTCAAAAGCTCGGCCGGGCACCGGCCCCAAATTTCCGCCGTGAGCATTCCTCTTCTACCGGCGGTGATTCTGATGGCCTCAATTGCAATAGGATTAACTGCCTCTTTTATAGTGTTCGCCGCCGGCGGGAAGGTCAAATGCATCACCGAAGACATCCGCACTGCCGCAATGTCCGTTCGCCGCTACCACCTCACTTAAGACAACTCTGCCGAAGGCCACAGGATCTCGGGTCGGGTAATTTCCGAACCATTCGCACGATGCATTGATAAATGGTTCGCTTCATACTTTTCGTTGTAATGAGATTAAAGAAAGATGACAGGTGTTCGATCCGAATGGTAACATGGTTCCTTTGGTGGAAAGCGTGGTGGCGGGAGAGTTTGCATTTTTAGCGGAGGTCTCAGGTTTGTACGGTTCGTGCTTCAGGTCCCCGATCTTCCAGATCTCGACTACTGTTTCGGTTGATTTCCACTTTCCAGTGGGCTACGGGGGTTGCCGCTAAGGCATGGGCTGGGGTCTCAAACAATGGGAAGCTTGAGGTACGGTACTGCACTATCAAACAACTTGAAATTTACCATTTCTCTGTTCTTTCTGTGATGGAATGATTAAACTGGACTCGGCCAGTTAGATCTGTAAGAGGAATAATTATAATTAGTATTTTTGTACCCGATTGGTTTTCTTGACACATTCTGCTATCAACTACTTTTGCGACCAAGTAGTCTTAATTTAGTCCGTTAATCAAGTTTTGGATCATGAATCGGAATTCCGCAGATCATTGCAGATTCCATTTCAGGGAGGATTAGATGAAACATTCAGATTCTAGAGTTGCGGTTTCGTGAACTATTGGTAAATGAGCACATTAAAGGAACGCATTGAATTATTGACAATAAAACAATTCACTACTGAACAGTCTGACTATCTTTCCCAAAAAAAAAAAAAAAAACAGTCTGACCAGCCATCATATTGAAAATTGATTCTTAGATGATTTCTGAACATCCATTGTGAGACCTTTTATAGACTGCCATATGCAGTATGAGACTAAAATGTTGGTGTGACTGCAAACAAAGATTCATGAAAAATTCTAATAATGTTATTACAGTTTGATATATCATCAAAAAATTATCTTGATCGGGGACGAATCTTGAGACAAAATTGAATTGAAAGCTTTTAAAATTAAATCTTGGACCAAGATTTCCATGACATGCTTATAGTCAAATCGAGCAACTCCACGAGACGAATACAACGAACCCAAGATTGCTGAATTTTGATATCATTAAGATGTTCAAATGATCAATAAACAGTCCACAATCAAAGGGGTCAATATCGGTTATCCATTCAAATCACTCTCATCTTGACCTTGATCCTCCTCATATTTATAAGCCATGCCACTTAAAAAATATATAAATAGGCCCCCATTCTTCACATGAAGAGGAGGGAAGAAAGGAGGAAGAGAAGAGAATAATTTGGGAGCTTCTTGACCGCCGACTATCACTGGACTTCCGCTCCTTCGTCGACCACCTCCAGAGTTTTTCTTGACCACTGTCAGACATCCGCCCTTTCATCGACCACCGCCGAACCTCCACTCGTTAGTTGACCACCGCCAGAGTTCTTCCCAATCGACGTCAACCACCGCCGGACTTCTGCCTGTTTGTCAACCACAGTCGGAGTTTCTTCCCGACCACTGTCAGACTTCCGCCTGTTCGTTGATCACCAACAGGCTTCAACCTGTTCGTCAACCACAGCTAGTATTCTTCCCGACTGCCGTCGGACTTTCGCCTGTTAGTCGACCACCATCAAACTTCCGCCCATTCTTCGAACATCATCAGAGTTCTTCCCAACCGCCGTTGGACTTTCGCCTGTTCTTTGACCACCGCCGGAGTTCTTCACGATCACCTTCAAACTTCCGCCCGTTCGTCGATCACCGTTGGAGCTCTTCCTGACCACTGTCAATCTTCTGCTCGTTCGCCGACCATCGCATAATTTCCGCCTGTTCGTTGACCATCGCCAGACTTCTGTCCAATTCTTCCATTTATTGTAATTCCACCGTCTCCAAGGAAAGGGGCGAATCAAACTTTGTAATTCATTTAAACTTAGTGTAATTTTCTCATCTGAGCCAGGTCCTGTGGTTTTTCCATTTTCGGGTTTTCCACGTAAAAAAACTTCTGGTGGTTTTCTCTCTCTCAATTATCTGTTGATGTGTCAGAAATACGTATATTGCAAAAATGCTTTATTCTCTTACTCTATTGCCACGTATATTCTCATCCGCAACATTGTTAATAAAGATCCCAATACTATTGTCAAGTTTTTAATCAATATTAGTTGTTATTTTTTTTAAGGGTGTATCATTATTTTATATTTTAAAATTTTGAATTTATTATCCGTTGTCATTAGGGTAGTCGACAGCCAGCGTAAAACTAATAATCGATGTTGCAACACTGCCATTGCCAGGTCCCAAGTCCTGGATGAGAAAAGTGGAGGGTTGCGTTAGGTAGTCGACAGCCAGCGTAAAACTTGTCGAACAAAAATGACATGAATCCTTTAAGAAATTGTGTTAATGCTAGGGCGTCCCCTGGAAGCGACGCGTTGTATGGCCTGAATACAGTGACAAGTGTGCAAGGGCCGCTGCACCGGCGCCCGGGTGCAGTGTTAAATAGGCAAGGGTTCCCACATCAAGGACGGATGTGGGCAAAGAAGCTAGTCCTTGAAACTAAAATTAGGATAGGAACTTGGAATATAGGTTCCCTTACAGGAAAATTAATGGAATTAATAGATATTATGATTCATAGGAAGTTAAATATTTTGTGCATTCAGGAAACTAAATGGGTTGGTGAGAAGGCTAAGGAAATTGATAGTTTAGGTTTTAAACTTTGGTATTCGGGTAGGAGTCGTACTAGAAATGGTGTAGGTGTTATTATAGATAAGAGTTTAAAGAATAATGTTATAAAAATTAATAGGATTGGAGATAGAATTATAACTTTAAAGATTGTTGTTGATGATAAGATTGTTAATATTATAAGTGCTTATGCTCCTCAAGTAGGTTTGGATATGAGTTTTAAATTAAATTTTTGGAATGACTTAGAAGAATTAATACAAAAGATACCTCTTGAAGAAAGAGTTTTGATTGGAGGAGATTTAAATGGACATGTTGGTAGAGAGGTAAATGATTTTAAAAGCATTCATGGTGGCCATGGATTTGGAACGACGAATGAAGGTGGCAAGACCATATTGGATTTTTGTTTAGCTTATGATTTTTCAATTGTTAATACCTTATTTAAGAAAAGAAATGAGCATCTCATCACTTATAAAAATGTATATAGTACAACACAGATTGACTATTTTCTTATTAGAAAACTAAATCGTTTAGATTGCAAAGATTGTAAAGTTATTCCGAGTGAAAATTTATGTACCCAACATCGATTATTAGTTTTGGATTTTAAGATAAAGGGGCATAAAATAAAAAATAAAGTAAAACGATTTTCTAGGATTAGATGGGGGCATTTAAAGAATATTAATAAAAATATTTTTGGAAATAAGATCTTAGATCTTAAGATTTTGTCTGTGCATGAGGATGCTAATATTATGTGGGAAAAAGTGGCTAGTGATATTAAGAATATTGCAAAAGATATCTTTGGAGTATCAAAGGGAAAAGCTCCTAATAGTAAAAGTAGTTGGTGGTGGAATCCAAATGTGCAAGAAAAGATTAAAAATAAGAAGCTTTGTTATAAAAATTGGTTTAATTTTAAAAATTCTGATAATTGGGAAATTTATAAAGTGGCTCGTAAGGATGCTAAGAAAGCAATATGCGATGCAAAGACATTAGCTTTTAGTGATTTATATAATAGATTAGATACTAAAGAGGGAGAAAGATATATGTATAAGTTAGCCAAACAAAGAGATAGGAATAGTAAGGATTTAGTTCAAGTGAAGTGTATTAAAGATGAAGATCAAAAAATACTTTTCTTAGAAGATGATATTCAACAAAGATGGATGAGATATTTTGCTAAACTTTTTAATGAAGATTGTGAATATAAGATTGACTATAATGACTTTAGCACCCTAAATGAAAATAAAGATTTCTGTTTTTATCGGCATATTAGTAAAACTGAAGTTAGAGAGGCTTTAAAGAAAATGAAGGGTGGAAAAGCTGTTGGACCTGATGATATTCCAATAGAAGTGTGGAAATGCTTAGGAGATGAAGGAATTTCATGGCTTACTAAACTTTTTAATACTATTTTGAAGACTAAAAAGATGCCAGATGAGTGGAGAATGAATGTGTTAATTCCTATTTTTAAGAATAAAGGTGATGCACAAGATTGTGCGAATTATAGAGGTATTAAGTTAATGTGTCATACTTTAAAACTTTGGGAGCGAGTTATGGAGCATAGGTTGCGGCGTGATACTAATGTTTCTCATAATCAATTTGGATTCATGCCGGGTAGGTCGTCTATGGAAGCCATTCATTTATTAAGAGGTTTGATGGAGAAATATAGAGAAAATAAGGAGGATCTACATATGATATTTATTGATTTAGAAAAAGCATATGATAAAGTTCCAAGAGAAGTGCTATGGAGAGTTCTTGAAAAGAAAGGAATCAATAATGCTTATATTCAAATCATTAAAGATATGTATGCAGGAGCTATTACTTGTGTTCAAACACAAGGTGGTTTGACCAAGTATTTCCCTATTTCGGTTGGGTTACATCAAGGATCAGCCTTAAGCCCATATCTTTTTGCTTTAGTCATGGATGTTCTCACTAGACATTTGCAAGAGGATGTACCTTGGTGTATGCTTTTTGCTGATGATATTCTTCTTGTTGATAAGACTAGAAAGGGAGTTGAAGGTAAACTTGAATTATGGAGGTCAACCTTAGAGTCTAAAGGTTTTCGCTTGAGTAGATCTAAAACGGAATATATGGAGTGTAATTTTGGTAGTAATAGACCTAGTGAGGGGATTGTGACTTTGGGCGATCAAGTCATTAATAAGAGTACACGTTTTAGATATCTTGGATCTATTGTTCAGAGTGATGGTGAAATAGATGGGGATATTATCAGCAGAATTCAAGTTGGATGGTTGAAGTGGAGGAATGCATCGGGCTTGTTATGTGATAGAAATGTACCCCTCAAACTTAAGGGAAAGTTCTATAAGATGGTAGTGAGGCCTGCAATGCTTTATGGTGCCGAATGTTGGCCATTAAAAGAGAAGCATAATACTAAGTTAAGTGTGGCAGAGATGAGGATGCTCAGGTGGATGAGTGGCTTTACCCTTAGAGATAGGATACGAAATGAGCATATACGTGAAAAGGTTGGAGTAGCTCCAGTAGAAGATAAGATTAGAGAGAGTCGCCTTAGATGGTTTGGTCACATAAAACGGCGGCCTTCCGATGACCCGGTTAGGAGAGTAGAGGTATTAGATTTGACTTATGTTAAGAAAGGTAGGGGTAGACCTAAAAAGACTTGGTTAGAAAATATTAAGAATGACCTTTCTTTATTAGATTTAAACGAGAATTTGACTTTTAATAGGACACAATGGAGAAAAAGGATTCATGTAGCCGAACCCACGTAGTGGGATAAAGGCTTGATGTTGTTGTTGTTGTTGTATCCGTTGTCATTAGGGGTGTCAATATTTGACACGACTCGGAAACCCGACTCGAACCCGACCCGAAAATTTCGGGTTAGGGTCAACCCGAACCCTAAACGGGTCGGGTTCGGGTTCAACATTTCGACCCGTTTCAAAAATTGGATCGGGTTCGGGTTAACCCTTTGACTCGAAAGTGACCCGATTTTGACCCGGCAACCCGAGATTGACCTGATTTTGACCCGAAAAGAGGAGATTGACCCGTTTTTGACCCGAAAATTAGCAATTTTTTTGTTGAAAACGGGTCATTCGGGTCTGGTCGGGTTGACCCTGACCCGAAGCGGGTCGGGTTCGGGTCCAGGAAACTGACCCGTTTTTAAAAACGGGTCGGGTCGGGTTGACCCAAATAGTGCCGGGTCAGTTCCGGGTTCGACCCGAACCCGACCCGTGACCCGAAATTGACACCCCTAGTTGTCATCAAAATATCAATCTTTATGGAGTATTGTGCAAATATAACTTAGTAAAATTATTATTCTTTAAGGTTTTATTCTCAAACATTTTGCATGAAAGATCCATTTCCAGATGGAGTACTGTACAAATAGTTATTTCAAGCTATATTATCATTTTGAAAAGGAGGGGTGGGGTGAGAGATGCTTGCATTATTCTAAGCGAAGAGGTTTTCTACTTTAATTGGTTAAGAATAATTTAAATCATTTGACAATAGAAAATTGTGAACTTCATTGTAACACTATTACCAGAGATACTCCAATGTCATATAACTCAAGTCCATGCAACGAAGGACAAATTGACTTCCTTAAAAAACCACCAAAGTCTCAATTAACCCTTTGAACCACTAGATATATTGTGAGCGTAGCTTATGCTATTCAAAAAGGTAACCCTTTAAACACTCTCACGTGTACACCTTTAGTAGCAAGATCCTGAATTGCTGACTCAGATTGTAGATGGTTTATACTAATGTGGGTATTGGCCCTTTCATACTTTCAAAGAACATTAAAAATGTGTTTCATTCCAAAATTTGATCTCAACCCACTTTCCGTCAATAAATTAAAAATGATCTTAATTGTGTTACTAACTCTCTCCTAAATGTATTTGGATTACAGGCGTTGGTTTTGGGGAAATTGTTTGACAATGCTAAGAGGTTTTTGGTTTCTAACTCCTAAGAAAATAAAAACCTGAGTGACAATCATGGAAAAAGATTTAGTTTCATCTTGTAACATGAATGACAAGAATGCTATCATATTATGGTACTATTGTTTAGGTCATCAAAATTTCTTGTATCTTCAAAAGATTTTTTCCAATCTTATAAAAAAAAATTCTAGATTTTATTGATATAAAATTTTTCAGCCATCCAAATGCCCAGCTTATTTGCAACTCTTTTTTCCTAATCATCCAAAAAAACTAACTCGTCATTTATCCTTAATCCAGTGTTGTAAGGGGACCATTTTTGGTTCGAAAATATCATTGGCTTTGGATGATTTGCTATATTTATTTATGATTAATGTAAAGTTATGTTGTTATTTTTTATAAATGCTAAACTAGAAATTAACATCATATTTCAAAATTTCAATAAAATGGTGCAAATTTTATTCCAAATTGAAGTCCAAATACTTTGGATTGACAATGGTTATAGTTCCATCGTTCTACTATTGGGTCCTGTTAGATCAATGGATTTTTCATAATAGCACATATGTCAACACTTCACAATAAAATAGAATTTCTTATAGAAAAAATAGATATATGATAGAAATGGCTCTATAAATCATGCTTGCATGGCACATCACAAAATGTTTTTCGGTGGAATCTATGGTAACTGCAACATTTCTTATCAATAGAATGCCCTCTCGAATACTAAATATCAAAACTTTGTGAAACACTCAATGCCAACCAAAATCCTTAGATGCACATCTTTTGCTCATATACATTGTTCAACATTGCAAAAAACTTGAACCCATATCACTCAAATGTATTTCCTTTGGTACTTACCAAACAAAAAATTAGTATAAGTGTTGTTCATCTTTCACAAAAAGATTTTGCACTATCTTGCATGTAACCTTTTTCGAAAACCAATCTTTACCCGGGGGGGGGGGGGTGTTCATGGAATATCATCTTCAAAAATCAAGCCTGCTACTGATCCATTTAGGCCCTTACCATCTTTCCAAATGATCTCCACTTAAAATCCCATAATTCTTGCAAACTCACATAAAACCAAAAGTCACTCTTCATAATTCATATATACACTAGAGATGTAAATGTTTATGTTAGGCGGGCCCCTCCGGTCCTTACTTACTCTAGGCGGGCCCCACATGGAGTTAATTCAAGGGTTGGAGGGAAATTTTGAATGGAAAGGGGGGGGGGGGGGGGGGGGAAATTTGAATAGAAGGGCTGTTTAGGGATTTTGTATGGGGATGAGAGTTAAAGAGGGGGAAAGGGGGGGAATTAGGCGCTCATCTTGAATTTGAATGAAAAGTTTGAGATCTCATTGTGTGCTTGGGCTCTAGGGTTTGCTAGAGACTTGTGGAGAGTTGTTCTTCCTCTCGAATCGAAGAACGTTGTATCTTTCTTTATTTTCTTGCATCTACTAGTGAAGATCTTGCTTTGTTTCTCTTATTTCCACTGTTTGGTGCAAAAATTCTGCTGCGAGGGTGCTGTCAAACTGCTGGGACAGCAGTTTTTCCTCTGTTTTTGTGCTAATCTTGATTAGGTTTGCTTGCGAACTCAAGTATTACCTTAGGGTTACTTGCGAACTCAAGTATTTCCTATCAGTTTACTCCAGGAGGCTGAAAATTAAAAACAAAAGAGAGATCCAAGCACCTCTTGCACCGAATTATGATTCTGAACTAAATTTGGAGACCTTTCAATTGTGTGACCTTGATCAACATATTATAGTAAGAAAATGTATTAGATCTTAGACCAAGCACCCTATCAACAACTTTGTGTCTGCTACTGATACATTTGATCCATTTTCGTCATTCAAAATGATCTTCACTCAAAATTTCATAATTTTTACAAGCTCATCCAAAGCTAATAATCGGTTTTCATAATCTTCACTCAAAATCTCATATACAATGCCACCACTAGAGAAGCAATTGGTTATGCCAGATGGCCAAAAATTAGAAATAAAAGAGAGATCCAAGCACCTCTTGCACCAAACTATGATTCTGATAGGTCGGTGCCTTCACCAACTTAGCCGCCCCCATATGGGCCAGCCCTGGTATACCAGAGGCGGTGCAAACCGCCTCTCCCTGGACTTGCTGCCTAGGCTGGTAGGGCCCACAGCCTATTTTAGTCTTGTCGCCCAAGATAGGATCAACGAGGGAATTTAAATTCTAAATTACATACATAAATGGAAGGTGGGGAATTTAAATTCTAAATTAAATATATGTATGGAAGGTGAGAGGGGTGATTATGGGACTAGGAATGCTTATAAATAGATGAGGGGGGAAGGGTGAAGGCATGCTTAGATTGGCGTTCTCTTGGAGTCTCTTGGAGTTTTGGGCTCTAGACTTAGTGTCTAGAGATTGGGATAGAACGATCCTCCTCTCAAATAGAGGATCAAGTGTATCTTTTCTTATGTTTGCTTTGCTTTGAGTTATTCAATAAAAGTCTACTGTTTTTTTGGTTTTTTCATTACCTTTCTTGTGTATTTTCCCTGTTTTTACCAATTTTTGGTTAGGGTTGCTTGCAAACTCAAGTACATCCGATAAGATTACTTGCAAACTCAAGTATTTCCTATCAGATTCTGAGCTAAATTTGGAGATCTGACTTCACATCAGTAACAAAACAATTGAACCAATTTATGTGACCTTGATCAGCTTGTTATAGTAAGGAAATCTATTAGATCTTAGACAAAGCACCCTATCAACAACTTTGTCTCAGATTTAGCTTTTATGTATCGTGCCTTTAATATATCATTAATGGTGGTTTAAATTTCTAATAATATTTAGAAAACTTTTGGGCAACTTTAGTGGATAGGGTTGTAATAAAAGAAATAGAAGCTCTTGAAGAAAAATGATACCTAAGAAATCACTAAACTTTCTGGAGGAAAGAGACCAATTAAATATAAGTGAATTTTCTCCATCAAACATAAAGCCATTGAAGCGTGAGCAAATTTAATGTTTTATTGGTGGTCAAAGTTTTCACCTGGTCCTACGAGAAATATGAGGAGACATTTTTTTATTGCTAAACTTAACTTCATTCGTGTGCTATTGTCCCTTTTAATAAACTTGGAATGCCCCTTTAAATTGTTTTTAAAAATATTTTTAGAACGATGATCTTGAAAAAAAAATCTATATAAATGCTCGTCCTAGGTTTGAGACTTAAGAGTCAAGTCAACACTAGCAAGATAGTCCAACTTAAAAAATCCTTATATTCTCTTAAACAATCATTGCATGGATGATTTTGATGTGAAACAAATTAGGAATTGCTTTAGAAATTTATAAAAACTTGATTTAAGCACAGCAACAGTAAACTAATGTTTCACCAGATGGGACTTTAGGAATTTAAGAATATCAATATTGTTATGGCAATCAATTGCTCAGTAGAATAACAAGAACTTAAATAACTTCAATCATAAAGCATAAACTTAAATGTTGTAACCTTTAAATCCGCCACTTAACAGTTAAAAAAGTCACATTGAGTTTCCCTCACTCAAACTCTTTGAAAGGCCTTAGCGGAAGGAGAATCTCAGCAATCCTAACGATGCCACCAAAAGTGATAGGACTCCAAGTGTCTTGATCCACAGAAAGTTAGCCGGAGGGGGAGACGCGGGTGGATGTCCGATGATTCGCCAATGTATGGAGTTTAGATGTTCTTCAATAGAAGGTGCCAAGGTGAATAGGATGTGATTGACGTATTCTTTAACGGAGTCGTCAACTTCCAAATTGAGGTCGAAGAAAGGGGATTGAAGAATATCCACTAAGCCTTGGTGGTCGTAGACGAATCCGTGGTCACGCTCGGGATCTGCCATGCACTAGTAAAAAGGTTGGGGAGGGATGATTGTCTTATTCTTCTATTGGAATATAACTCATGAGAGAAGGAAATCCAAAAGAGAGAAAAATAAGGGAGAGAGGGTCGGCCAAGGGAGGGGAGGGGCTTGCTTTATGAAGTTAGGATTATGGTTTGGAGTATGGAAACAACTAAAATCTGAGATTAATTTCAGATTTAGTTTAATTAGAAAAAGGGAATTGAAAATTGAAATTTGAATTTCGAATTCAAGTCATGGGGCAATTGAAGTAGAGAGAGAGGAGAGAGGGCTAGGGGGGACGGTGGTATGCATGGGGAAGGAATTGGGTGGGAATTAAAAGCTTCCTAAATCATTATCTTAATTTGAGAATAAGATAATGATATCAAATCTAATTTAAAATTAAATTAGACTTTAGTTAATTTAGGAACTTTCCTAATTTAACTTTAGTTAATTTAGAAAAATATTTGAAATTCAAATTTGAATTTCAAATTGAATTAATTCTTTCCCATATTACTTAAGCTAATTTACATAGGTATTAATGATGATTGAAATCATCATTAAGAGGGAAAAGGAAGAGGGGGGGGGGGGGGGGGGGTGGCTGGCAGCTAAGAGGGAGAGGGATTATGTGGGACGGCGAGTAAGATGAGGGAAGGCTGGGTCTTGGGCTGGCGGCTAGATGGAGGAGGTGGGGCTTGGGACTGGCGCCTAGGTGGAGGAGGTGGGCCTTGGACTAGCGGCTTGGAGGGGAAGGGATGGCCAGCGACTGGAAGAAAGGGGAAGGGGTGGCCAGCGGCTGGAAGAAAGGGGAAGAAGATGAGCCACAAGCCCGAACACTTCCTGCTGCTGGTGGGTGTTGCTTTTGCCCTCACCTTGAGACTTCACCACTCAAGAACTCACAAGCTCAAAAGGAGAAAAAAAAAAAAAAAAATCGTTAATCAATCATTAATCCTAATACAAGACTAAGGGCATCATATATAGGCGTCAAAGAGAGAAGAAAAGAAAAGATTGAAATGCCCTCAGGGGTATAACTCAAAACAATAAACAAGCAAGGGTACAATTGTCAAACTTGAAATAAAATAAACTAATACATAAAATATATCAAAAATAAAGGCTCCTAATTGTAGCCGTCGATCTACGATTCTTCCGGTGATAGACATTCCAGAATCTCCTGCTGATGTCCTCGTTAGATTTAATCAATTATTAATGGTGTTTAATGTATGAATTCTTTCAAATGCCAAATTGGTCACACTAAGCTCATAAAATACATGTCAAATCGAAAGATATGTTAATGACGTTATCCTTATTGGAAATGATGAGGGAGATATAACTTCGCTAAATAAGCTTATTGTGAAAGAATTTTAGATTAAAGTTGTCATGCCCCATAATCTAATTTGGAAGAAGTCTTTTTTTTATATATTTTATTATACAACAATCATAATTATCTAATGTCATCCATCAGTAATAAATAATGGAAATAAATTTTAGAATTCAAAACATATATATATATATATATATATATATATATATATATATATATATATTATTGCTCTCAAATCATCATATACAGTACTCAAGAATCATACAATCACAACACATCATTCCATTTTTTGAGTATAAAAGAACAACTCAAATAAAAATAAACATAACCTAACAAATTTTGATCAGCCTCACACTCCTGAACCTCTTCCCTGACTTGAAATAATTTAAATTACATATAATGAGCTCAAGAGCCCAGCAAGTAATCAAATCTACAACTAAACTCAAAGCACGACAAATGAGCAATATACATAATAACAGTTAAATCATAGCAGTAGCATTAATATGATCATGAATCAATGCAGAAACAACAAAACACACATGCAGTAGCAGTAAAGTCTATAACCTGTAAAGTCATGTGGTACAAAAGCTAGTAAAGCAAAACAATAATAAAATCAATAAACCAGTAAGGTGTCGAATCACTAAAATAGTCGTCGTATCAGTTTTATCAATCAATATAGAAATTGTATAAAATAATAAAATCAAAGTATCGATAAAGACTATTTGAATCATATAAATATAGTAAAATCATATAGGAGTGCAGTAAATCAGTAGTATCAAAGAATATCGGTGTCTATATCGGTACCAGTAACTGTCCAGTAGTAGGAGAAATAAAATAATATAGTAACAATTAATCCGTACAGTAACAATAAATTCATACAGTAATATGAATAATTCCTTAATAATATGTTTTTCAATAGTCAAACTAAACAAGTAAAAAGTTCTTTCTATCATGATATTTTTTAGTAATCAGTAATCGGTAGTCGGTAACCGTTAGCTCAGTAATCAAATTCATCACTCTTTGCCCATCGGCATAATAATAATTTCTTATAATTCCCAATCATTGTATTAGTAGAGGATAACACTCAACCATAATATTTAAAGGAAAGTCCGTCGGCCCACCATTCTGTACAGGACAATCAATCTCCAGCCAACTGGTCAACCAGTCTTTACTTAAATTTTTTATACACATTATTATCACAGTACAATAACAATAATAACGACAAACTATTACTCAATCACATATCCATATTCATTTCTAATGCATTGTAGTAAATAAAATATAATTGAATTTAATTCAGAAAATATCAAAATGTCTTAATGGTATGCAACAAAAAATCCTACTAAACAGAAATTCATATTTTCAAAAATTAATCATATTATTAGAGATTGTATATAACAACATTTTAAAGCTTTAAGTGAACTAAAACACTATTTTTAGATGTTAAAATAATTTTTTTAATTTATAAAAATTGCTGCTTTTTGAAATCACCCAATAAAAAATCTCATATAAATACTCAAAATGATGTAAGACTACATGTAATAGCAAATACAATCGATTGAAAAATTATACAAACAAGAATAGAGCTTTGCAATTAATTAATTTTTCATGTTTCTTAGCAAAGTTTTAAGCCAACAAATTGGTGATTTAGCTTAGGCAATCAATCACACAAGAAAAGATGAGAATCATAAAACAATCATATCAAATTATACCATGCGAATGTAGGGGTTTTTAAAACGGAATCCCTAATTTAAATATTAGAATAGTCTTATGGTAATCCTCTCACTTACACTCTTAATTTGGATTGTGCGGATAGATCTTCATGATCAAATGATGCCACAATTGAGGGAGGATTAAAAGGTGCAAGGAGGGAAAGAGAGTTTACCCAAAATTAGGAGATACAAGACAACGACGACGATATATGGTTGCTTTTGAAGGAAGGACAACAATAGGAAGTATTCTCACAAGTCTGGACAACAAAGTAATGTGTTCTGGATGGCAGGTCAGCAAGTGAAGGCATGTTGGGATGTCTGAAAAGGATAAACTGGCAAATGGGAAGGGATGAAGGGTGTTCGGCCAAAAGAAAAGAACGGAAGGGGAGAGGGCGACGGCTTGGGGAGAAGAGAGGGGAGAAAGTGGTGGAGGAGATGAACCATGAGCCCGAACACTTCCTGCGACTGATGGGTAGTACTTTGCCCTCACCTAGGGATTTCAAATAAGCTCTCACAAGAACTCACTGTTAGACCGGTCCAGCCAGCCCAGCCCCCTGGGCCGATCCGGCTTGTTTACAGTAGAAGGGGGCCGGCAGCTTCAAAGAGGGGGGAAAGGGTGGGGTCCACTTGAGATTCAAATACAATCTTGGAGCTAAAAGGAGGAGAAGCAAGGCAATTAGGTCCTTTTGTATTAATTCTGAATTGTATGCATTAAGTAGGGAGAAAAGGCTAGGGTTAGGGTTATGTGAGATTTTTCTGAAAGTTCTCTTGGGTTTTCTTGTGGCTAAGGCTCTAGATTGATATCTAGAGATTGAGAGAGTGTGATCCTCCTCTCGAATAGAGGATCTCTTGTATCTTTATTGTTTTTCTTTCATCTACTAGTAAACTACAAGTTGTTTCTCCACTATTTATCTCAGATTTGCTGTTTCTTCCACTATTTTGGTGTCATTTTCTGCTATGGATAGCAGGTTTCATTGATTATTGCTTCCAAAGTGGTTAGGAAATACTTGAAATTCCTATCACTCATCAAGAACACAAGTGCTGAAATTTTAATCATAATAATAATCATCCTCTCAAAGGAGTGGAAAGGGTTATAAATAGCCAAAATACAATAACATTTCTAAAGATAAAAGTACCCCCTATGGTTAAATAAGCCTACTCCCCCAAGTGAGTGTAAAAACAGAAAAAATATATAAAGAAATCAAATATAAATAATAGATCAAAAATAAAGTGGCCTAATAGATCAAAAATAAAGTGGCCTAATCGTGGCCGTCGATCTCCGGCTCCTTCTCTGATAAAATTTTCATGGTCGGATGTCCTCGTCACAAAACGTTCATAAGTTTAATTTTTATAACATATAAAAAGTTACGTAGTGAAAGGTTTACCAATATAAATTAATACTCATTTTTCGATTAAAAATAAAAATTTGATCGAAAAAATCAAAAAAAAAAAAACTAAATTATTGAAATAAAAAATAGGATGATGATTCCTTATAATGAGACGAGCAAATCTCCCAACATGATCAATTGACGAAAATCATTCTACGGCCTCCAAATCTTAGGTTTCTTTATTCTCTCTCCTTAAATTCTCTCTTATTTCTCTAATGCATTTCTCTGGCTTGAGAAAACTCAAAGAAAAAAAATGCATTAAATGATTTTTGTTAAGTGAAAAGTGATATTTATTGTAAAATAATAATATAATATTAATGTAGTTATATAATTCTATAAAGTTCATATAAATTCTTTAAATTTATAAAAAAAATATCCATAAAATAAAATATTTAATTTTAAAATTTTTTGGTGAAATTGGTTTGCAAAACGGTTACATGATGGTCTCAAAACCCCAACTTGTACGGGCATGTGTCAATTTTTGAAGGATTTGTATCAATGTCCAAAAATAATGGAAAAATTAGTATAATTAAATCACCATAATTTCTATGTTATGTTGATTTGTGATTTGGACTTATAATGACTCTTGAAAAATTTTATTTGATCGGGTTAAAAATACGGGTTATTACAAAAGTCCTAAAAAAACTTTGAATTTTCCTTGAAAAAAACTAATGATGGATGTGCTGAGCTACTCATGAATAAGTGATATGGCAAGCACGCTACAAACACATTTAAAAGGCATACATTGAACGTGATGACAATTCCTTGCGACTAATGACATTTGATACGTAAGGAATATGATAATTCGTTAACCTGAATACAACAAGCCTATGAGTGTTAACCACTGATAAGTAATGAGTGCTACGACACTCCTACAATTAACAATAGTCCAGTGTCAACCAAATGCAGTAAAGATTCATAAATAAAGACAAACAAAGTGCAACGAGTGCAAGCATCCACATGCGACTGCAGGGAGCCCGCCATGCATACAATGGATGATCCATAAGTTGAAGATGTGAGGGCAAAATCTCTGGGTAATGTCTTATCTACAATCCCAATCTATATTCCCAAAATTTACCCCGAAACTTAATCCGTTAAAACTCCTCTGAAAGCGGAGGAGGCCGGGGCACGAATTTTCGGAGTCCAAAATTTTAGTAAAAGGATTAAGATCAAGATTATCCCATGGATATAAAGTTCTTAAGAACTCAAATCATATAAATAGTTGTGTTCTTGTTTAGTTCTTTCTAATGCTTGAGGTAGATAAATTATTCTTGCTAAAATTTAATTTTTCTATTGTTTACATATAGTAATTGCAAATATCATTGTGATTGTTGCAGCGTTTTTTGGAGAATGGAAGGTTGTCTATCTTAAGAACTAACTTTGAATAATTATTCATAAGAATTTTGTATCTCTATGTTTATATAATTTTAACAAAGATTGTTTGCTGAAATTGTTTTTTAACTTTATTTGAGACTATTTGTAAATTTTCTTAAAAGCTCATGATCTAGACAGAATGTCTCCATGCTACCCATAAAGCTGTTTAATTCAATGTGCAAACATTCAAATGCGTTTACTTTTGTAGTCGAGAGAAATCTGCATCACATTTGATTTTTTTTCTTATTTCGCCGACTTGGCAGAGACTTCAATTTTTTCCTAGCTCAGTATAAAATCTGTCATGCATTTAGGTTGACTCCAATCGTTGAGGCAATTTCTTGGCATTGTAAAGTTAAGGCTGAGTAGATCACTTCCCTCCTACATGTGTCGGAAGCAGCAGTCATCATAAACTCAGAACTTCTTTTTAAGAAATATTACTAGATTAGCGATTGAACTATTCTTTAATCTGCTTCATGGAATTTGTTTCTGTCATTGTGGATCTTTCAGCTTGCAAGCTTATTACTCAATCTGCTTGATACACTTCGTATGCTTACTTTTTACTGCTAAAGCAGGACTTGGAGATGGAGTTGAAACAGTTGTTTGACTCTTTCAATGATATAAAGGAAGAGATGAGATTCCTGCGGGAGAGGTACTCTTATCTCTGACTCAACAGTTCCTCTCTCTCTTTCGCTCTCTCTCTCTCTGTGCGCGTGCGTGTGTAGGAAACCTACAACAACAATAACCACATCAAGCCTTAATCCCACTACGTGGGATCAACTATATGAATACTTTTTATCCATTGTGTGCTGTTAAAAGTCAAATTTTCATTTAAATCTAACAAAGAAAGATCATTTCTAATATTTTCTAACAAAGTCTTTTATGTTTACCACTACTTTTTTTAACATAAGTCAAATCTAATACCTCTACTTTCCTAACCGAGTCATCGGGAGACCGCCGTTTTATGTGACCAAACCATCTAAGGCGACTCTCTAATCTTATCTTCCATTGGAGTTACTCCAACCTTTTCACATATATGCTCATTTTGTATCCTATCTCTAATAGTAATGACACTCATCCACCTGAGCATCCTCATCTCTCCAATACTTAACTTAGTATTATGCTTCTCTTTTAATGGTCAACATTCGGCACCACAAAGCATGTGTTGGAAACCTGATTGCATAAACTCTTAATAGATCACTGATTCACTACAATGTAAAACCAAAGTAACTTTTCTTAGGCCATAAACTTCAAATTAACTTGCATGCCCTAGATTTGATAGGAAACCTGGAATTAGTTTTCTGCCACTAAAAATCAGCTAGGCAATAAGTTCCCTGTTAAATTGACTTGGCTTAGTCCACTTGTGTAATATTTGATCGTTTTACCCTTCAAGGATTTTCTTATTGTTATGAACTTAGTCTATGGATGGTTTAGTTGCTCGTGAAAGAAAGTTTTTTTTTTTTTTAAATAAATTTATTCATTTAAAAGCAAAAGAAAAAAAAAGGAAGCGCACTTCCTGCATTTGAATGCCTTTTTTAGTGGAAGTAGTCTTTCCTTAAAAATGGGGAAAAGTCACATTCTTGATAGCCAGTGGTTATCTTTTCTTAATAATAATAATGATAAGAATCTGGTTCAAAATTAAAAAGTTTATATTATGAATACAGCTACAATTCTTAACAAAAAATCTGCATAAAAACTTATTGTGGATTCAATTATTTATTTGGATTAATTAAAATAGGGAGACTTAGGCTTTGTTTGGGAATTGTTTTTGTTTATCAACTTAATCAAAAATTGATGTAGCTTGAGTTTAAATGCAGTTGCTTTTGGGGAGTTCAACATTTATTTTATATTGTTTGGTAAAGCTTTTCCTTTTTTAAAATAAAGTTGGTTTTTTTTTTGAACTATAAAATTACTTAATAAACAAACATGAAAGTTTTCTTCTTTCCTTTTTTTCTCAAGAAAATTTCATGCTAAAGTGAATCATCATGTCAGTTTAAACAAACATGCCTTATAGAAAACAAAAAAATTGACCAAAAAAATGGATTGCATTTATTTCATTAAGTTGGATTGGCTATAATCCTTTGGAGCTTCTTTGCAAGGGAGCAGACGGCCTCGAGACTAAGGCTTCGTTTGGAGCGGCTTTTTTGATGCTTTTTAAAACAGCTTTCTAGTATAATTTTTTTAATTTTTGTACTAAAAATTTGCTTTAAGAAGCAATAAGAAAGCCGTCCGAAATGAGACCTAAATGAAGACACCAAGTCAAGAATGGGAATGTTGAGCCTACTCTCCCTTATTGTCTGCCTCGGGGTAGCCGGATTGCAGCTATGGCATCTAAAAACTTACCTTGAAAGAGAGTAAGTGTTCTGACATGGACATGAGGGGGTATTATCGACTCAAGCTTTCAGGTGCTTATCATCATTTTTTTTCTTTTATTGTGCTTTGTATTATTTTTTTCCACCATTGTTTTTGCTGCTTGTAACTTCGAGCTTATATACATCCACTGTCACAAGCAATATATAACGTTCTTGTCAATGCTAAAGTATTGACAAGAGCTGTTTTAATTGCTTTTAAGAAATTGCTGGTCAAAGCCAACTGTTGCTAGAATGGTAGAATGAGACGTTCTTTGAAAAAAATTTAGATGTTCATGTTGGGCTAACTTTTGTTGAGACCAAAAGGTGATAGAGCTGTCATGAGAGATAGGATTCTCACAGGATTCTTATATGATATTTGAACAGTAGATGAAGAAGAATACTGATTTGTGTAGATAGACCAAGATGAAGTTAAAGAGTTTGTTTGGGACAACATTCTGGCTGTTTTGTTTTTCAGACAAACTATAGTTTCATTTGGGTTTTGCTTTCTCACTATTTTCTTTTTTTGCTTTCTCATTATTTTTCAGAAATTTTTGTAGTGCAAAGTTGTTTTCTGCAATCATAGTGACAAAGTTGCTTTCTTTACAGCGACTTCACAATCAACTTTATAAATCATTGCAGCCGTCCCAAACATGAAGACACTAATCAATCCGAGACTCAAATCCTAGGATGTTTAGAGATAGAGTGTTTGGAGATGCAAATCCTAAGAGACGAAGATGTCAGATGCCAGCACGGTTTGGAATGGTGTGGAAAGTAGCGTTAGTGTAATCCTTAGCTGCCCCAGAAGCGCGTATGTGTGCTCTGTAGTAGGCTGGTGGCAGCATGAGAATGGGAGAGATTATTAGGTGCGGAGTGCGGATGGGGAGAACCATCCGCACACAAGTATAGGGTACCCAGCTAGGTACCACTCTGTACCGCTTGGTATCCTGTGCTTGTGCGGACGGTCTGAGAATGGAAAGGGAAAGGGGCTCCATTCTCATGCGAGAATGCAATAATTCATGCATTGTGTAGGTATGAAACGAAAGTCAGAAGTAAAGTATCAGGCATTAGAACTTCGCAGGCTTAATTTGAGATAATTTTTTTATTACTTCTTAAAGCAGCTTTTTAATACAAAAATAAAATCTTTGTACTAAAAAACTGCTTTAAGAAGCAGAAAGAAAGCTGTACCAAACGAAGCCTCAATCTACCATTTAACATAAAAAAAAATCTACCATTTAACATGTAAGGTTTTAGATATTTATATAATTTATGAATAATTTTCAGCTTTCTCTGCATATATAAAATCTGTATCATGTATACTATTTAATCATGAAACAAATAGGATGGTTCAGCAAAATCATAATTTATAATTTAGTGAAGAAAATAATTTTTTTTAAAATATCATATTAGAATTATATAATTTATAATGCATCACATATTAATATGTCATGAAGAATTTCTATTTCTAATTTTATTATAGTACTGCTGAGTACTGACTTAAATAAAAAAAAACTAATTACTAGCGAAAGTCAATTATTGTGTTGTATAATATTTTCTTTAGCCATCATTTTCCTTTAGTTGGATTGCACTATTTGCCTTCTTTAATTTTGTCATGTGCATGATAGTTATTTTATGAAAAATTTTGGGTTATAATATCTTGTCTAGATGGATTTTGATAGTAATTAGTTTTATTTTAAAAAAAATATAATATAAAAGTTGATTAATTATTTACATATTATCCTAACTATAAAGTAAATTAAAACAATGAAAATTTATTTTGATCAAAATATTTCATGGAATACTTGAATGCTTATTTTGATCAAAATATTATAATATAAAATTTATTCATGGAACATTTCTTTCTTTATTATTAAGTGTTGTAGAGATGAGGATGCTTCAGATGGATGAGCGGATTTATAACTAATGAAAGAATGTGAAACGAGTATAACTGTGAAAAGGTTGGTGTAGCTCTAACGGCTGATAAGATTAGAGCGAGTGGCCTTAGATGTTTTGGTCAAATAAAATGTCAGTATGTTGATGACCCGGTTAGGAGAGTAGATGTATTGGATCTTACCTATGTTGACTCTCTCTCCTTTATTTCTTTGGCTAAAAAAATTTATCTACTACAACTTTTGCTTCTTTTTTGTTTAAAAAAAAAAAGAGTGCAAATCTCATCTCATATTTATTTTATTGAGACATTATTTTAATAATTAAATATTATTTCAGCTTTTTCCACTCTTCATGATAAGATTTTAATTCATTTTATGTTATCTAATCTATTTATAAAATGAGTCAAAAATCTAAATTTTTTTTGTTATTTGTGTGATATTAAACTATGATTGGTCACAAAAAAAAAAACTATGATTGGTCGACAAATTTGAAAGGGACCTCCAATTATTTCCCATTTGAAAAGTTATTAATAAGATATAAGCTCACGTAGTTTTCTGCTTCAACATATCTATATGTTTAACTTAAAAGATTTAAAATAATATTTAATTTAGAAAAATTGAAGAACTTTTATAAATTGGTGTATATAAAATCATGATAGATAAAATGAAAGATTATGAAGGAATTGAAATACTATAAATAAATAATATATAGTTATTTTGATTTATTTATATTCTGAAATAATAATTTGGAGATATTTATTATCTTAGCTTGAAAATGATGATTTCTCAAATAATTTGAAAAATAAAATATAATATTTAATTATTTATAGAATGTTGATGTGGAAGTCCAAAAAGAATCAAAACACGTAGGGCTTAATACGATTAAAATAGTTTTCATTAGTTTTACAGTATAATAATGTGTTGATGTGAATGGTTTTCATTAAAAAAAAGGAAATTCAATAAATATTTATAATAGTGAGGGTGAATTTAGTTTTGATGTGTTGATGTGAATGGTTTTGCTAGTAGTTGAGATGGCTCCTCATCGTGGAGAAGGGGTGGGATTGAACAACTTGAGTTAACAATTGATTTGAGATCATTAGCGTAGTCTCTTTCATAGGAGAAATTATTACTTATGGTTAGGGGTATCAATTTTTGACCCCACTCAGACCCGACCCGAAAAAATCCGGGTTCAGGTTGACCCGTTTGTGAAACGGGTCGAGTTCGGATTCAACAAACTGACCTGTTTCAAAAAACGGGTCGGTTCGGGTTGACCTGGCAACCCGAAAATGACTTGAAAACCCTCTACCTGCGTCTGCTGCTTGCCCTACCCGGTCGAACACGAGTTCGCGTGCTGTCTACACGGTGCCGCCCAAAGCATTGAGTGCTGCCCAAACTCCGAAGCGTCGACTATTGAGTCACGTCCTGAAGGCCGAAGCGGCGAAGCGTCGAGTCGCGTGCCCCCGCGCGCGCGTCCCGAACCCAAAGCGTCGGCTGCATCGCTGGCTCGCTGCGTCGCGTGTTGCTGCTGATCCGCTGTTGTAGCTGCCGCTACTGCGTCGCCGAATGTATTTCAAAAAATCTGGGTCGGGTCGGGTCAACCTGGCAACCAGCGCTGGTCGGGTCCGGGTTGAAAAAGCTGACCCTTTTACAAAACCGGGTTCGGTTCGGGTTGACCAGTTTAAAGCCGGATCAATTTGGGTTCGACCCGAACCCGACCCGCTGACTCGAATTGACACCCCTACTTGTGGTCATCGGACCGTCCGGAGGCCAGTCAAGATGCGTCATATCACCATATACACAGCGGTACACAATAATGGTACACAGTAAATTGATGACATTGAGCGTCCTGATTGGCCTTCGGATGACACATGATGACCACACTTAATAATTTCGCCTTTTTTAGAGGGAGAACCTAAAGTTAGTGGAAAACTCAAATTTAGGTATGGTGAATATACCAGCCTATCTAGAACCAAATTTTCTCTCAAAAACCCAATCAAGAATCAAGAAATGGCAAGAAAAATTGGAGTGCTCCTAACCAACACTTGCCTGACTTGTTTTAGATCCCCTCTGCCTCCTAAGATGATTGAAAAGCTGTGGCCGGAAAATGTATGTGCACATGAGGCAATAATGAAGCAAGTGGTACTATAAAGGTAAGGGTAAAGTGCAATACCAAACACTTTCATGTGAGCTTCTGCTGCTTTCCTTGACAGTTTCAAGGCACAAGTTTGCTTTCTTTTTACTTTTGAGGGTCATAGCTCAATATATTAAGATAATAGACCAGAACACACAAGACATTCTCTAAAAAATTTGAGAATGCAGGTCACAACATGTGTGTTTCAGACAATGATAAAGTGCCTGCAAGATCTAGTGCTCATTTGTTGGGTGATGAACCTGACCAAAAGGACAATGGAGGGCCCTTGCGAGAAAGAGAAGCATATGATGGGATGGGCCAGAACATTAAGATAGCCAGATAGGAATGTAAATGAGTCGAGTTGAGCTCTAGTCTCAACAAATTATAGCTTGACTCGTTGCTCAAAAAGTAGCTTGAGCTGAGTCGAGCCGTTGAATGAGCTCAAGCTCGGTTCATCTATTTGTTATAGGCCCAAGGTAGTCGGGATAGAAGTTGCAGGTTGCGGCATGATCGATGCTCGTCTGTGAGGAGAACGATTGAATTGTAGAATCAAAATAATAATGAGAGCTTGTTAGCAAGTCTAGTTTGAGTTAGAGCTCGATAAGCTGAACTATGCGAGCTTGTTAGCAAGTCTAATTTGAGCCAACCCACAAGCCAACTCGGCTTATTTACACTCTACCAACAAAGAGCTAAGCAAATGCAAGGAAACCGATATCACTAATGGAGGCTGCGTGCATTATTAGAACGATGATCAAAATGGAACTCTACCTGTTGCGATTCTTGTTCTTCAGATCTTATACTATTTTTCGTCCTAGTCCTCTGGTGGTTAGGGGCATCTCCAACCGAAAAACTCATTTTCCACTCCAAAATGCAGTACAACTCCACAAATGATGTCATTCATCTCCAATCACCATTTTTTCTTCTTTTGTGCGCTTCCTACGAAGATAATCATATTTGGCGCGCTTTTCTCCTCTTTGACGTGCTTCTTCGTCAAATCCTGCAGCAATTTTTTTTGCGTAGGTGAACAGTCTGACGCCAATATTGGCGTCGCATTGTTCATCTACGGGAATTTGACGTGCGATTTGGAGTTCGAATGGAACAAATGGGAGACGGCAAATGATGGTATGAAGTTTAGTTGGAGATGGTCTAAATGAGGCCAATTTTAATTCAATCACTGCAATATCTCTGATTTTTCACTATATTTAGTCAATGGTTCAATGAAATCATCACTGGGAAAGTTGTCTGAATGCCTGCAGCTGAAATATAAAGTTTAATGACCTGTAGACTTCATCACTTTTTTGCTTTTGGAGTTGAATGGAATAAAGCTTCTTAATATACAAAGCCTGAACCATCATTAGTGGTTATCTTTCTTTTATTAAATTCTTTTGTTGAAGATCATTGGAGGAGATCGATAGCAGCTCTTTGCTTAGATTAATATAAGATCAGCAGTGGAAGGACTGATCAGCTGGGCAATGGATGCAACTGTAAGCATATGGCCTCCTCTCATTTAATTATTCTGATTTGATTTCCAGTATTTAATACTGCAATTTTTATCTCTGAGCATGGCAGCAGATGTGAAGAAGATTATAATATATATATACACATAGAGAGAGAGAGAGCAAAGTCAAATTAGACTGAAAGCAACTAGTTGAATGACATAAAGTTTTTGTAGGGATGGACAAAAATGCTTAAGATTGATAAAAGTATGGCAAAAAGAATTTCTGAGGGGGGGGGGGGGGGGGGGGCAAAATGCTCAAAATACCCAAAATATCCCCTCTAAGCCCTTGGTGGATCCGCTCATTTATGTGGTGGTGGCGGAGGGGTGACCAGTGGCAGCTGGCGGTGGATGATGGTCAGAGATTATAACGGATTTATTTTGCGATGTATTTTGAAAACTAGGAAAAAATGTACGAGTTTTCAATTCATGAAGAAATGAACAATGGAATTAATTCGTAATTCAAGAAAATTTTGCATTGCATTACTTCTTCATCAAACGACTAATAAAATAAACACCGAACATGTTTGTTTAGGTCAAAAAGGCAAACTTGAAATTAATATACTAGCAACTCGGATGGCCCGAACCTAACCCGATAATTTAATTTAAAACATTATTACTTATCAACCAAAAACTTTAGATTAATTAATAAAAAAAACTAATTTTTTTATTGCTTATGTAAAAATAATTTTTTTCCTAGTTTATTAAACCATCACTTAGGGTTTTGAATTTAAACTTCATTAGAAGTTTTATTAGTTTTTAATTAATCACTTAATGAAATTTTGTATACTATAATTTATCATAAGTAGCATATCTGTATAGCCTGTGGCCTTGTAAGTAGGGCTTAATTTCTCTTGATAATAGAGAAATTCAGCATGTTTATCATTAATTATCATTTTTACTAATTGGCTTATTATAATTATAGTATCATTAAATTAATTAATTGATAAAATAAAATAAAATAAAATAAAACTAAACTTTGTCAAAGTGCTTTTATGATAAGCTGTCATTACCACTTTTTTTAAAATGATGAGATATACAAATAAACCAAAAAATATACAAAAATGAGAGCCCGAATAAACCCAAAAACTCCTTTCGAAAAAATGGTAGGTTAGCTCCAACCTATACATCAAATAGTAAATAAACATAATTTAGAACTAAACTTTGGAGTAAAATCTTCATTTAGTGCAGTTTACTTATTAGAGATGTCAATTCGGGTCAACAGGTCAGGTATGAGTTGAACCCAATTTGATCCGGCCTTAAACAGGTTGAATTAAAAACGGGTCGACGTTAACCCGATCCGATTTTGCAAATGGATCAGGATAGTCAACCCGTGCCCATGCCGTGTTGGTTATCGGGTTGACCAGACCCATGCGGGTTATCTGGTGGACTTGACCCGACCCGCGAGGGAGGGAGGGGGCAGTCTTCGGCTCTTAGGCTGGACGACGGCATCTCAGGCGAGTTCGGACGACGGTAGAAATCAGGCGTCTAGTAGGCCGGAAGCGGCATCTCATGCGAGTCCGGGACGGCGTCAGGCTGGCAGCTCAAGCGGGACTATGATAGGACCCTGAGGCTTGAGCGACGCGGCGGGACCTTGATGACTAAGTAACGCCATTGGCGTGACCCTGAGCGGCTGAGCGACTGATAGAGCGATTCGATTGAGTCGTGCGGGATTACAAACAGATCAATTCGGGTCGACCCGTAGGTTTCTAGGTCAACCTGAATCTGACCCGTTTCACAAACGGGTAGATCCAAACCCAAATTTTTCGAATTGGGTCCGAGTCGGATTTCGAGTCATGTCAATTTTTGACACCCCAATTTCTTGTTGATTTTGGGCTAGAAAATTGTTTATGTAAAAGCTTTCAAAAATCACTTTCTATAAAGTAGCTTTACAAAATAATAATAAAAAAAATTTATCCTCAAAAGTTAGAATAATAGATAGACAAAAGTGAGGGTAAGAGTCAAGCATTGAAGGTGAAGGTCACATGGAAGGATAGGGCTGTGGTTACTGTGCTTCTCTTGTCTTGTTATTACCACCACTGTTCCCATCTTTAATAATATGCACACCACAGATTGAAAAGTTGATTTGAATTATTCCAATATTGGTGGCAGAAAGGGGAGAATCATTCATCAATTCTGTCCTCTCTTCAGTGCTGGACTATCACAATCCTCTAATTGCTTTAGCTGCAAACATGTTATTGTAAATATTGATGACATAATTTTGAAGAGAGGCTCCAAAAATTATTATAATATATTTATTACCTACGCCACCTCTTAGTTGGGTACTACGATTCGATACTGTTCGATACCGTTGACGTGATTGCACCTGATTTTTTTCTGGACATAAAAATACGTCCGACCTCGACATAGAATAATTTCTCCTTAGTTGATAGCCAAAGCTCTTACATCTCTTTTCACTTACTACTGTTCTGCAATAGTTACTATGATGATTGAGAGTGAGGAATGAGGACATGAACTGACATTAACACATGGGTGGTGGATCATTGGGTAGGTCTTGTGGGGTTAAGTTTGGCATATAAAATATTTTAATTAAATCATAAATATATTTGGAGTAAAGCATCTTTATTTTTTTTAATATACACATCAAATTCTTTCTTAATTTATGATATGATGTTTGGTGTGCCCCACCAACATTCAATGATAGAAATTTAAACTTCTTTTTTTCTTGTTTTTGTGGAGGCACCTTCACATGCATGCTGGACTGAGATGCCTTTATATTTATCATCATAATTTTTTATTTGGAGTTAGTATTATTAAAATATATCATATCTTATAGAGATATATAAGTGAGTCAAGTTGATTCGTGAGTTGTAGGGGCTGAACCAGGCTTAATTTTCACGGAGGCGCAAACTTATAAGTAAAAGTATAGAATTTGGCTCGAATTCTATTTGTTCATATCCTTGATCGGTGTACGCTTTGCAGATATGTCGGGGGTCAAAGGGTGCAGCGCCCCCTAGCGGTGTTCAACCTTTATATTTTTGAATATGTTTGGAAAAAATTTTTGGTTGTAAGGATATTTTTTTATTATCTTTAATATTTCTTTTTGTATTTTGTTCATCGTCCTCTAACAGTAATACCTCTATAAAATGTGTTTAATTATGCTGGGGCAATTGCCTAAAGTCCATAGGGGGGGAAACTCTTGTAATAAAGGCTAAAAAATAAACGGAGGGGGTTAAATTATCTAAAGAATCATGTAATAAAGATTTGTGCGTTGGCACAACACGGCCTTAAGGAGTCATATAATAGTTTAAGAATTAAGATATTTAAAATATTTAGAAGTCATATCTCATTTTTTTTTGTTAAGCAGCTCCTTATTAATTATCTTCTATTTAAAACTATTAATTTCACAATAACAAATAATATGATGAATTTTTTAATTTAAATTTTTTATTAATTTCACACTAACAAATAGGCTGATACAATTTTAAATTTAAATATTTTGAAATTTATGAGCATTATTTTAATTTTTAAAATCGAAATGAATGAGCTTAATTACATGATCAACTAAACATGATTGGAACATATTGGTCTAACTTTAAAAGGTGTGCAGTTAAAATGTTAAGGTTGGGAGAAATGGGATGACAATAATAAAGTTAATTTCCCAAAAAAAAAATTTAAAATTTCCAAAAAAAAAAAAAAAAAAAAATCATAAAGTCAAGTGACAAGTACTCAATACTGGCCTTGATGATGATGTTGATAATTCCCAAAAAAAAAATGATGATGATGATGACAAATGATATTGGATAGAAAGTCCATGTGAATTGGGCTATCAACTACCATTTTATTTATTTTTTAATATCATCTTTTGGATTATAAGGAAAATTAGCATATGTTATGATGTTATGTGTTATAATAATAATATGATGAATCCAACTTTTAGTCAAATTTCTATGGAGTTGCAAATTTAGATATTGTAATGCTTTGAATGTGCTATATGGCTTTAACAAAAGTTAAAATGTTGCTTGGTTGTTTGGTTTATTTTGGATTATTTGAATGTTTTTTTTTTTCAGTATGTATGCTCAGATATCAGTTGAATCCAGCCCACGAAGAAAATTAGGTCAAGCAGGAAAATTGCTAACCATCAGTTGATAGATTCAATTAAAGTTAGTAGGCAACATTATATGGATTCAACTCATATTAAAGAATCAATATAAATTCATTGAATACTTTTCAGGTAATATGCATCTTGTATTTTATAACAAGTAATGGATATTTATATTTTATAAGTAAAGTTTAAATATAACTTTCTTTGTAGTATTGTACATTGACCTAAGTTAATAGAGGGTCAGAGAGAGAGAGAGAGCGCTTTAGATATCAATTCATTTGTACTTAAATATTATACATTTTGCAATCTAATCAAATCTTAGAGTGTTTCGCTGTAGATTTTCTCTCTCTTTATTGTTTAGTTATTCTTTTTAATAATTTCATAGTATTTTCATAAGATAAATTTATATATAACATCATAAGCAAATTCCTGAGATAAATTGCTATAATTTGGCCTTATTATGTTCTTAGTTGGTTTCCGTTCTACAAATCTTTTTGGATGGTGGTCACCCTATCTAGGTAATTGGTGGGGAATTATTCCAACAGTGGTCTCTACTTCTATTTACTCATTATGATTGCTACTTATTTATTTTACATGTGGAGATTTGTTGCTATTATTTGGATACCTCTTTTATACTATTTTAAATTTTTTTTTTTAAATGATAGCTTTTGTGGTAATTTTGTGTCCTTAATTTTTGTTTGGCTTTTTTTTATAATATTCACATCCTTTCTCACGTAACTATCACTGTAGCTATCGTTTTTGTTAGATTTGGCCAAGGATAAATAGTCGTCAGATTAGTATTTTGATCACATGAATGTGCTCCCGCTCATTTTTGATTGGTCTTAGCTGGCCTTCTCTCTGTCTCTAACTACTTCATCCTCTTATGAGACATCTGTATTATTTCACTAATCTTGCTTGACTTTTTGGATAATTTTTGCTTGACTTTTCAGATCTTTAAGATACTGAACAGACGCACAACTTTTTATATTTTTGAATCTAGATTTTTTGTTTTTTTAATTCCTTTCTTATCACACATAATTGTCTTACCTTAACTTTAGGTTTTTATGTTTCCCACCCCAAAAGAAAATGACAATCATGTGGAGCTAATCAATTCATAGAGTAATTATAGATTTAATTAAAACAAATAAATCAAATATTTAATTATTTAGGGCATCCATGCTGACCTCTTATTCATCTTGAGGTGACACAAAGCAAATATATTAATTTAGGGCTTTCAATCTTACAAGAAGATTCTCATGCATGCAATTAAGATTTAAATAACTTTTTAAACATGGGGGATATCCATTTGGGATTGGTCATATGATGCAAGCTTGACCTATTTCAATCTTTAATTATCTATTTAATCCAAAATTAAGGGTGTAAGTTATAATTATTAATATTGTTGAATTCAATTTGGCTTTCTTTATTAGGATTAATTAATAGATTAATTAGATATGTGATTATGTATTTATTAATTTTTTTCTTGTGTTTGGTGATTGTCTCTCTTGATTGATAGAGAAATAAATTATTTATTTAGGTGTCATATCACTCCTATAAAAAAAATAAAAAAAGTTAAAATAATCATTCATGCACATTAATTAGGGGCACAAGAGATTTCATGTAAGAAAAAAATATTTAGTGACTTGGCACCAACTCATTTACCATTAATTAATTGAATTGATTTCATGCCCAAACAAAAAACATCTTAATTTATAGAATATATTACTAAAGCAATTATAATCTCAAGGTAAAAATAATTTAAATAAAATTAAAATTATATTTTACTAAATAAGTTAGGTTTGCCTAATATATGTTATTGCATCCTATTTCTTATTATATCTTAATAAAAATATCTTAAATTAAAATATATGAATAATAATAAATCACATATATATGCTGAAACAGGGGAGTCAAAATGAGTTAATAGGTTGAGCTTGATTCAGATCTGAATGCATTTGACTTGAACCTAACATGTTTAATACCGGGTTAAAAGATATAGCCAAATCCACTCACTGATAATTTGGATGACCTGAATCCGACATGAAAACCTATTTTAATTAACAAAAAAAAGTTGTAATTTTTTAGCGATAGAGTTTAGATTAGTTGATAAAAAATAAGAAAATAATACCAATAAGTCAAAAAAAAAAAAAAAAGGTAAAAGGTAATTAAATAGGTCACTATCTAGTCAAAATTTGGAATCTTCGTCGAATCTAAACCTAACTCGTTAATTAATTAGGTTAAAATTTCAGATCCAAACTTAACTTATTTGTTAAACCTAAATTCAAATTTTTTGAATCTAATTCCAAATCGATTTTTTTTTTGACACCTCATATGTTATTAATTAATTTAAGAAAATATAAATATCACATTAATTAATACAAAATAATTAACATAATACTAATTTAATTACAAATAAATTAAAAAATATATATTACCTGTGATCTGAATGTAATCATCTTGACATCCACTAAGGTCTAATGTGGGGTCTAATGTGGGGCCCATACCTAAGAAAATGTAACATTAATTTGCCAGCTATTAAACCTGGCAATTGTGATGGGGCCCACTCAGCAGTCATGAGAGCTTGTGATCTGGCTGACATATATTATAAATTTAAATCTCAAAAATTAAATTTAGTCAGAATATTAATTTTACTAATTAAAAAATGAAATATTTGTCAGATTTATTTTAAAAGTAATGTTAAATTATATTTAATTTCAAGTAATTTAGAAATTAAAAAAATTATTCTAACAAAATTTTATTTGGAATATTCTTATTCAATATAAATATATATTATTTAAATGAAAATTAATTGGTCATAGGATGCAATTATATTTGTCTTGTACTTTGATACTTGTATAAGTGAGATTGGGTCTACGGACAAATGATCGATAGAAGAAATTCCTCTCATTTCATCGGGCTCGAATCCCCTGTTTTTGAATAAAATAAATAAATAAGCTTGGGAGTTAGAGTTGAATAGGATTAATAATTAGATTAGAGAGTACTACATATGAGATATATTTTATGTGGGTAGGTTGCTGGCTTGATGGTTATTAAAAGATAAAATATTTTTTTTATTAGGATTCACTATTAAAAAGAAAAGAGAATTTACATCCAATAGCACTTAATTTTATCCTCTATGTATATTTTAGATCCAAAATATAATATGTTCTAATAGAATTAATGAAATCTTCGAGTTAAAAAGAAAGTCAAGATGAACCTTACTTGATAGAAGAGAGCAAGGAAGATCTGGCTGTAAAGATATTTTGGCCACCCTCTCCTTGTTTTCTTGTTGAGACGATCGAAGCTTCCTCCACCGTCATGACAGAGCATCGAGATTTTGATAGGAACGGCATTAATTGAATCGGCGGAGTGCGAGAGTGGTTGAATGAACGACAACATGCAAATGAGCATGTCAAGGTGGTGATTGGACCAATGGCATGCAAAACATAACGAATTAACGATGAAGAAGTTGCAATGAGATCTTGTGATAGTATCGACATAATGATGACGTGCAAAACTTTGATGGTGGTAAGTAATATTTTTATTGTCATGAAAATATTTTAGGTGTAGTGCCACTAAGTAATAAATTTTAAATGTTAAATATTTTATAAATTAATAAATATAGTTGTTATGTATATAAATCTCCTAAGCAACAAACATTAGCCCATTTTTTGCATAGTAGCCATTGCAAGCATATAAATGAACAAAATAAGGTTTCTCATAGCAAAGAAAGGGTGAAAATGAAAAAAAAAAAAAATCTTAAAAAAAATAAGGAAAAAAGGCATTTTAGCTAAAGCAAAAAAAAAATTATGATTATTTTCCAATAAATAAACAAAAGGAAAAGCTATGATTTACCTTTCTATAAGGTGATCATTCTAAAGTTCCTTTTTTTGTATCATGCCTTCCTTTTGCTTTGCTTGCTTTCTTGTGGATTGAAATTTGATTATCTATAGAAGGCATTATATTCATAAAAAAATAGTACTATTTATAATAAAAAATCTTAAATCAAATTAATTTAATTATTTTTTGTTAATTTAATTTAATTTAGTTTTATAATTCTTTTATTTGATTGAGAAAAATTAAGCTAAAAAAAATAATTTTTTTATTGATGATAAAACTAGATTTTATTTAAAAACAAGAACCTAAAATGCATCATCATTTGATTAAATATTTTTTTTTTATGAATATTGATACGTCATTTAAAATTACCTTGATGGAACATGAATATCAATAATGCATATTTGAATTAGAAAGTTTTGAAAATAAATTCAAAACTATTTGAATGTCGGAGCACTATCTGACTATCACCGACCCATCGCCTAACTGTTGTTATCAGAACACCACTCAGCCACCAATGGACCACCACCCAATTATCACATCTCGGAAATTGCTCGACAGTAATCGTTGGACTAGCATAGCTTAACTATGATCAATCAATAATTATTGTCCAATTAAGGTCCTCTGACCACCATCACCCAACAATATTTCTCTAACCTCCAATTGTGTTGAGCCTACTATTACTTGACTGCAATCCTTCAACAACAATTGCATGACCACAATCCTCCGAACTCCGGTGCCACTCAACAACAATCTTCGGACTACCAACGCTTGACTATGATCCCTTGATTAGCATTACCCAACTATGATCATTTGACAATCTTTGCCCGACTATGATCCTTTGACCTTCCTCGCCCGATAATGATCACTCGAACACTCATCGTCTCTCGAAAATGATTTCTCAACCAATATCACCTAACAACTCTCGCACTTCGCTATAGTATCTCTAACAGTTCTTCCACTTCTCTTTTATATATGTGTGTGCTACAAATCTCAATACTCCGACAACAAAGTACTTAACTCTCTACCATCACTTATATTCTAACACACCACAAACATCAATTAGAAATTAATATTTTGATAAATTATATTAAATAAAATCATATTTTATCAATTAAAATTGCAAATTATTTCATAGGCCAGTCATTTCACATAAATAATACAAGACTTGCTCATGCAAATTATGGATTTTTACCCAACGATGCCTAGCTTGGTTGGTGGGCGATTACGATTGGGAACCCTCCAACCCGTGCTCGATTCCCCTCGAGCGGCAGCACTAATTAAGTGGAGCCCAATCAAATACGGGTCAGGAGGTTTCTGGGATGGGTGCATATTCTAGTTTAGCCAAAGATTAGTCACGCCGTCAAGCGCCCTTTCGGAGGTGATAGCGGATGGATACTCCGTTCCAAAAAAATGATTTTTTTTTAAATATTTGGCATATAAAACTTATTAAAAAAATGTTCTGAACAAATAAAATAATTGTTTAATGAATGAAAAAAGAATCATGCTCAGAGTTTTGCCACCGCAATGCTGCTTTCTTTGACTAATGGATCCCATGTGACCTTTTTGCATGTAAGCTCCATATGTTGAAATCTATATTTTTTTATTTATTTTAAACTTGACTGTAAAATTTTAAATTTAATATAAATAAAATTTAATTAAAAAAATAATAATGGTTGTCTTGGAAGAACTCAAATTTGAAGTTATTTTTTGTAATTTTTTGTTTTGTAAAATTGTATTAAATAATAAATAAGCAATTTTCATATTTCCTATAAGATTAATGATATTTAATTTGGGTCAAAAGCTGTTCAAATGTGGGAAAATTAAAGGATTCTAATTTCAAAAAAAAAAAAAAAAACAAATATTTATGAATAAAGTAGTAAAATACAAAATAATTAATTTTAATGATTAAATTATAATTCTGAAGGTTTTTTTCCTACTAAAACAACTATTTAAAAAGTATTTTAAGGTCTTCATATGATTGCAAACTAAAGTATTTTTTTTAATTTATTACTTTTTCCCTTCAACTAAACAAAGGGAAAATGAAATTTATTGATTTTACCAAATTCATCAGAATGGCAATCTTGTAAATAATGTGCTCCACTTGTGACCTATTCAATTGAGAAAATTTATAGGAGGATATTTTAACTAAAAAATAATTAAAATAAAATTTCAATCTATTAAATTTATATTAGATTCAATATAATATGGGAGGTCATTAATTAGTCATATATTATAATAATTTTAAAATAAAGTTCATAAAAAATTATCTTGATCAAGTTTTAATTAAGATAATATGATACAAAATTTCTCCCAATTAAATGAGATTGAATTCCACATAAATAACATTGGAGAAGGAGAGATCCTCTGGTTATGATGAAACCTTTTAAAACGTCTAAGGTTTCGTTTGGGGAAGCTTTCTTACTGCTTTTTAAAGTAGCTCTCTAGTTCAAAAAATAAAAATTTTGTACTAAAAAGCTGCTTTATGAAGCAGTAAGAAAGCTATTCCAAACGAAGCCTAAATATTTTTGATACATGTGCATAGCTAGGGTTCATTAGGTGGTCCTCCTTGAGATAATTATATGTAGATTTGTTAATGTGTGGCCTCTAGGCTCATTTCAATAAATATAGGATTACTATTTTAATATCTTTATAATTATAGTTAACACTGTATAAAATTTAGTTAGTGTGTAATTATGATTACCTCCCTAGTCTAAAAACTAAGCCAACTATAGGTGCACCCATTAACATCATTATCATAATAATTACTTGCTTTATTCAAATTATTCATGATGGACATGAAGAAATGTCCTCTTTTATTTATTCCTAGTATGTACCATATAAGATATTATTACATTTTTAATAATTTAAGGTTGTGGTCACAATCATTTAATATTTTATTTTTAGAGTTTTGGATATTTGATTACTTTGAGATTCAATTGTTAATTGGAATAAAAGATATTTAGTGGATTTAATTATTATTTTTCTTCTTTTATTGATGTTCAACTGGCCCAAACTCAGCTATCATACGTGCATGGCGGGAGCTCGCCGTCCACATCTTTACTCTGACCCTTTGGTTCGCCTGTCGTAGGAGTTTGCTTACTCTTCGATACTAGGTGGTGCCGTTTGGCTTATTGATGTGGAAGTGCTTGACACCGTATTGACAAATGAGTTGTCGTATGCTCTGCTTCGATTGATTGGTGGTTACTTTGTGTGGTCAACCATCAACGTAACAGTCCTTTCACTTGTTGCCTGTGAATCACTACAGGAAAAACAGTGAAAACCGGCGGTTTGAACCGGCGGTTTAGAGGCCGTCGGTATTACCGGCGGCTACGCCGGCGGTTACGCCGGTTACGCCGTCGGACGCCAACGACGGCTTAATCGACGGCTTAGCTACGATACACCGTCGGTAATACCGACGGTGTCTAAACGGCCGGTAAACCGCCGGATTTCAACATTAACCGGCGCTTATCCGGCGGTCTAAACCGCCGGTGATAAGTGAGTTTTGCCGGCGGTCTAAACCGCCGGATATAGACGTGAACCGGCGGTTTTCCGGCGGTCTTAATCGACGGTGATAAGTGATTTTTTACCGGCGGTCTAAACCGCCGGAAAACCGCCGGTAAAAGCCCTAATACGAGCCCCCTCGCTCCGCTCATTTCATTTTCCCTGTTTCCTTCTCTCTCTCGGCCGCTCGCTCATATCGCTCCTCCGCTCGTCCGATCAGCCCCCGACGAAGGAACTCCGGCCTCCGACCCCATTCCGACCGCCGCCGACCCCTGTCCGACCGCCGCCGTCCCCAGTCCGACCGCCGCCGACCCCTTTACTCCGACGCCCGACCGCCGACCGTTTCCGACCCCAAACAAACCGATTTCTCTTTTAAGGTTAATTTTAATGGTTTTTCTTTGATTATTTGTTGATATTATCTTGTTAGTTAATGTTTTATACTTTAAAAATGTGGGAGAGAGTTATGGTGCATATATAGGTTTAGGTTTGCTTGGATTAATGCTTATATTGTTTGTCAAAATCAATTTGGATTAATGCTTGAGTTATTAAGCTCCAAATCTAGACAGTTGGGTTTAACTTTTAACTATGCTTGAGTGATTTTAGATGAAGAATCCCAACGAAGGTAATTATGTTCTTACCAATTCTTTAATTCAAGTTGCTCTTGATGTTGGGCTTGATTCAACTATTCTGCATATTCTAGGACCTGAATGTAATACTGTGAATAATGCCAAAGGTCCTCATCAAACTTATATTTCTTTAAATGTTTTTTAAAATGGTTCCTTATGTTAAGATTCTAGTTTTTGTGTTATCTTATGCTGAATCTCTTGAGATGGTTGGAGATAATAAAGGAAAGGAGGTTTTTACTGAGCAATCTAGTGAGGAATCATAAGGTATTTGTCCTTCTCCTCGCAATTGAGAGGAGGGCGAGATAAATTCTGCCAATGAGGATTATTACCACAAGTTTGTTGATAAACTTAAGGACATAAGTTTAGTTAATGTTACTAAAGATGATTTCTGAAAAAGTTATAAGAAAAACTAAAAAAAAAAAGTAATTACTTGGATCTTCTGCTGATTCTAGAATCACAAGATACAACACTTCTTTCAAAAAATGATTTTAATGATTAGTTATATGGTTGCGAATATTACATGTGTTGGTTATCGTGAAACTTGTATGCGTATCCACAATTTATACTGAAATCTTAATATTTCTTTTTTAGTCCTTTTAGAGCCCATGGTTGATTCTTCCTAAAGTTTGATTTTTTCCTTCGCTAATTGTTTCAGTAAAATTTGGGTTTTTTGTAAAAGTGATATTAATTTAACTAGTATTGATGATTTTGATCAAATTATTCATTGCAACTTCTCTATTTTTAATATTTATAATATTGGTATATAGTTTATTTAGTTGCACAAGACTCGGTAGATTGCCTCTTTGGCAATGGCTTGTTGACCTTGAGAATTCTTATAAGGAACATTGGTTTATTAGAGGTGACTTTTAAAGCATAAAAATCTATTTCGATGTATAACAGATTGTTTATGCCTCCAACATGTAGGGTACGTTTACTTCAACGTGCAAATGACTATCCAAGAAGAGAGATATTGGATGTATAATAGATTGTTGCCGGGTCGAAAAGGATTGACAGTTGAATTTATACAGGGAGTTGAAACTTTCATTCAAGTTGCATCTCAACTGCCTTCCTTTCAGGTATATTTTTCCAAAGCCTGTTAGAGATATGTGGTTTGGAGAATTTCAGGTATATATTTTTTTGTATGATTTCAAATATATGATTTAATTTGTACTAATCTTTTTGATATTGCCTAAATTTGTACAGAAAGAATTTAGGTGGTTGCCTGAGTACAGCACGAGGATCAGATCTAATTTTGAGAGGAGAGGAGCGACCCGTCTCAGAGACATGTTCACGGACATTAGAAAGTCCGGGCAGAGGCCTAATTGGATTGGAGAGGGCGTTTGGGCAGATTTGAGTAGTGCTTGGGCTACCCCGGAGTTTATAAAAATGAGAGAGCAGAATAAACAGAACAGAGCCTCTGACTGCGGCGGTTTAGGAAGCTCTCTTCATACTGGTGGATCTGTACCTCATACAGAACATAGGCGGCGACTGGTAAGTGTTTTGAATTTGTTTATTACATATATTTATGTTAGTATAACTAAGCATCAAATTTTCAGAAAGCGCACCTGGGTCGGGAGCCAACACCATTGGAGCTGCATACAAGAACTCATCAACATCAAGCTGACCAGCAGTGGGTTGATGAGAAATCTAAGAAGGCTCATGTGAGTAAAATTTTTTGGATTTTTAGAATAAAAATTTATTTTAATAAAACTATTTGTAACTTGCAGGATGATTTCTTACGAGTTAGAGAAAGTAGGCAGTCCACTGGCGAGGGATCATCTTCTGGATCGGCCCATACTTCTGAGTATCACACATGGTCAGAAGTTGTTGGTGGAAGACAGAGGGGGAGGGTATATGGCATGGGTTCACAAGCTTTTGCTATTGAGGGCAGTTCATACACCTCTGCATTCCATGATCCAAGTGGAGCTGAAGAATCTGTAAGTGAGAGGGTTGCAGCACTTACTAGAGAGATTGAAGAGATGAAAAGGGTTCAAGCTAGAGAGATTGAAGAAATGAGGAAGGCTCAGAATGAAATGCAAGCAGAGTTGCAATCCTACAGAGCTGGAAAACAAAGGAAGAAGGACCAACAGGAGCAGCCATCTGCAGACAGTGAGGATACCGATGATGATTAGATGTTTATTATGTTTGATGAATGTATTAATTAGAACTTGTGAACTTCAGAACTGGTGATTGTAGCATTATCATGAACTATTTTGTGAACTTGTGATTGTAATGTTGTGATGAATTTTGTATTTTCTGGTTGTGATGAATATAGCGGCGTGTTGCCCAACATATATATGCTTTTTCTGCAGGTTTAGACTTTAGGGTGAACCTCCCTCAAATAGAGGGGATGCTGTCAATTTTTTTTTTCAGGTGCTACAGGTTTCCGGCGGCTAACCGGCGGTTTGGCCGCCGGAAACTACGATACCGGACGGGCAAGATAAAGCCGCCGGTGTTATTATTAAACCGCCGGTGAATACCGGCGGCTTACCGACGGTCACCGGCGGCGCTACGATGGACGCACGACGGTTTAAACCGTCGGTAATACCGACGGCTATAACCGCCGTCAACCGCCGGTAAGGTACCGGCGGTCTAACGGCGCCGTCCGGCGGTCTAATGAACCAGACGACGCCAGGTTTAACCGCCGGAACACCGCCGGTACTATGACCGGCGGTTTTCCGGCGGTTACATTACCGGCGGCCAAACCGCCGAAAGACCGACGGTTGAAATTCCGGTGATCACCGGCGGTATGGGCCGCCGGAAAACCGCCGCAAAAATAAACCGCCGGTAAAAGGCCGTCGGAATTTGTTTCCTACGCCGTTTGTACCGGCGGTCACTGAACCGCCGTTAGACCGCCGGTAATTTGACAAACCGCCGGTAATTTTACACTAACCGCCGGTAAAAACCGCCGGTTTTCACTGTTTTTCCTGTAGTGAATAGTGTCAATTGGATTAGAAATTAGTCGATTTATGTTGAGGGCAAGAAATTGATGCATAAAGAGAAATTATGAGTATCTTAATTTTAGGGTTTGTTTGAGACAACTGTAACATTTTATAAAATTGATTGTAAAGTTATTACGGAAAAAAATAATTTAACTATTTTGGTTAAAAAGGTTGCTTTTTACCACAATTTTTTTAAAAGCAGTAACCAAACGAAATTTTGATTGTTGTCTAAAAAGCAAAATAGTGATGAAGCTATCCGAAACAAAATCTTAAAAAATATTCTATACGTTATTAAATAGGCAAAGCAGATTGGGGATAAACACATTTTTTGCATAGAATGATCTGAAAAAAAAATTACAGAATTTTATGAAGTTGACATAACTTTCACTAATGATATATACGAGTTATAAAGATATTTTCTTCGATTAGTATATCAACATTAATTACCTTTCTCACTCCAATTAATGAGTCACAAAGACCATTTATTAGATAAGATGTGCTTAATCAAATTTGATTAGTATATGATCATAATTTTTTTTTTTTTTATAAAATGGTATGAAAAGTTAGAAGGATTATCTTCTTTTTTTTAGCCTACTTACACAAAGACCACTTGAGCACAGATCATTACATCTTTAATCATAGCTATCTTGTTGTATTATTTCTTTCTCATTCACTCTCACACAAAAGTGCAGTCACAATTAGATTTTGGTGCTATTGTCAAAAGTACCAAAATAATGTCTACAATTTCACAAATTCTTATGACCATTTGATAATTAATCTAATGCATCAAAATGTTTACAATGAATGGTTCTAATTACAATGGAAGCTAATTGTGATTTCAAAGTATAAAATATTTCAATTTAGGCTTCGTTTGAGACGGTTTTCTTACTGCTTCTTAAAGCATTTTTCTAATACAAAAATTTTATTTTTTTAGTGCTAGAAAGCTGCTTTAGAAATAATTTTTTGAATTATATAAATAAAATAAAATGGTGAATGATGCCCTAGAGGAGAATTGTTTCTCTCCCACTTTCTCTCTCTTTCTCTCACACCCTCTCTCTCTAGCATTGATTTAGACTTCGTTTGGGATGACTTTCTTACTATTTCTTACAGCGGTTTTCTAGTACAGAAATTTTAACTTTTTAACTAAAAATCCGCTTTAAGAAGTAGCTGCATCTTCAAACAGCTTTCTAGTATAAAATTTTTATTTGTTGTACTAGAAAACTGTTTTAAGAAGCAGTAAGAAAGCCATCCCAAACGAAGCCTTAGTTTCTCGGTTAGCTTTTGGACATCTATGATCATTTCTCTACATATAAAATCCATCTTCTTAACTTTTCTGGCACAAAAATGTTTATAAAAAAAAGAAAATAATAAAAAAAATCCATCTTTTATTTTTTTTAATTAAATTTGGCCGGCAATGGGCAAGATTAGGTCAATTACATCTGACCAAATCTCTACACAAAAGTACTAATAAATAAATAGAAATTATTGCTAAGAATAGAGTCATTAAAAATATTTTATTTTTGCCCATTGAGCTGCTTGTTTATTCTAATAATCTCGTGATGATTGGCTAGCCAAATTCCTAGGACCATATCTTGATGTTCATCATCATAAAGTTTCTTTGCATGCGCTCAGTAATTAGCATAATATGTTCAATCAATTTTTTTCATCCAACCTTAATGAATTGATTGGTCAATTTACGAAAATAGTTTTCTATTCTAATAAAAGCTTCGTTTGAGACAGCTTTCTTACTGTTTTATGAAGCAGTTTTTAAATATATTTTGTATTAACAATTTTTGTATCATAAAGCTGCTTCATAAAACAATAAGAAAGCTGTTACAAATAAAGCTGAAACTTTTTAGATGTCAAAATTGGATGATTTTGCAGTTGATTATTTTACTATGGTGAGCTAACCTTTTGATGCATTTTATTATCATTTGGAGCTTAGTTCACCTCTAAATTATTTTTTTAAAGGTAACATATTGGGTTGGAAGTTCAAAATTATTTTTTACTATGCTTAAACTTAATCATGCAAATTCAAAACACGAAGGAATAACCTTAGGCATATTGGACCTAAGAAGTTAACCTGAACTCTCCCTCGGAGCTATGAATCATATCTTTTCCTCAAATTCGTTGTTCTTCTTATCATCAAAATGTAATGTCCTTAATAGCACAACATACGTAGACATTTTGTTGATCATGTAGATAATATACCATGGTGATTGTTCAGTTGATGTCAAAATTGTACATATTGTTGCAAGAAATGATGTCGATAATGAAGTAATGGAAGGTATATGTGCCAATTGATGGATGAAAAAGCCACATGTAAGTGTAAGTGATGGTCAATACTACATTCTAAAAATAATATTCGAATCATATATTGAAATTAATGTGAGAGATAACATTCATTTTTTTAAGGAAATTGGTGAAAAGCTAAAGTGTAGGCAATTTAAGCTTCTTTTGGGACTGTTTTCTTATTGATTTTTTATTAAAAAGTTGTTTTAAGAAGCAAAACAGTAAGAAAGCTGTCCCAAATGAAATCTTAAACTTCTAGATTACAGAGTCTGATAATAAGTTATCACATTTCTTGAATTTTGTAAACTTTTATTAGTCTTTTAATTTTTTTGAAAATGTTAGGCAGGTAAGTTTTTAAATATGCTTCATTTACCAAAAAAAAAAAAGTTTCTTTGATATTATAAAGTGGATTAATTATTGATTAGTACATAACTAGAAAGGTTTAAGTGAATTAACTTAAAAAAAATTCTACCTTGTTGTTAAGATTATTAATTAGAGTCATAGTAAATAATTATAATTTCATACTAAAACAATTAAATTTATATAGCAAAAAATTTAAGTTTTATTTGGGACAATTAATTATAATAATTTTTTAGTAAAATCTTTGGAAAGAGTTAATAAGTTATAAAAGATTCCCAATAATGAATGCAATGACACAATTTACAAAAACATATATTTAAATTCATAAATAAGAAATGTTGTGCTGCTTATTTAGAGCGGCAATGCAAATATAAATATATTTAAGAAATTTGAGCTTAGCTTTAAGTGGTCTGTGTAGCATTAATTGGGAAATGGAAATGGCTACATAAACGGCTACAGGAATCACTGCCACGATTTTGAACAGCAGAAACATCTCCACACAAACAGTAGGAGTAAAGACGACAAAGCTCTTCTGGCCTAATCATGTTTAAGCTAAAAGGAATTCAGCACTAGAGAGAGAGAGCGGTAAAGCTTGGCATTGACTCGAGGGAGAGAGAGTGAAAGGAGAGAGAAACAAGAAGCGGAGGGTTCAGGTAGAGAGAGGAACGTGACCTATTTGAAGAGATCCAGATCTAGCTACACTCTCCCACTCTCTCTCTCTTCTTCTTCGCTCTGCTTCTCCGCCGGAGAATAGAGAGAGTAAGAATCGATGCAGAGGAATGAAGAAGGCTTGTCAGTTTAGATGGACTTTCAGTGAGCAGATGAGTGGATGGACGCAGCTGTTTAATTAAACTAGGCAGCTCTTTTTCTTTATCTTCTTAGCAGGGCTTTCTTTCTCTCTGCTATTATAGATAAAAGCAAGTGGAACGATAAAGGAGCAACCTTTAGCTTCTCTTTTGGCCATGGATGCATACGAAGCAACCAAAATCGTTTTTTCCAGAATACAGAACTTGGATCCAGAGAACGCCGCCAAGATCATGGGGCTTCTGTTAATCCAAGACCATGGCGAGAAGGAGATGATCCGCTTAGCTTTCGGTCCGGAATCTCTTCTCCAGTCCCTCGTTTTCAAGGCACACAAAGACCTCGGCCTACTAGCTCGGCCGCAGCCGCTCGCCATCCCTTCCCCTTCCTTGTGGTCGACGCCGTCCTCAGCCGGCGATGAACTAATCGACGAGCTCCAGCTCCAAGCAGGCGAAGACATGGGGTGGGCCCAGCGCTGCTTTGCCGCTGACCCGTGGAAGCCCTGCCTCTACTTCGCGAGAGGATACTGCAAGAACGGCACTAGCTGTCGCTTTCTTCATGACGAGCCAGCTGCCGCCGTGGTTGACCGGTCGAAGAGCTTGCGGTTTATGAACTCTGGTTCGACCGCCTTTCCTTACTCGCCGACTGGGCCTTTGCCGCCGTCGCCGAAATGCATGAATATAAACTTCCTGCTTCAGCAGCAGCGGAGCGAGAGCCAAAGGTGACTCCTTTTTTATAAACCAAACCGGTTCACCGTCTTCTTCTAGATGTTAAAGCTGGCGTTTTGACCAATTTTACAGGGCGGCAGCTGCCGCCGCCGCAGCGGCAGCGCTGATGCTCGGAGGAGAAGACCCACAGAAGTTCATAGGCCGGCCGAGAATAGAAGGAAATGATTTTTCCGGCATCGTAAACCCTGTCTCAAGACAGATTTACTTAACCTTCCCGGCGGACAGCACTTTCCGGGAGGAAGACGTCTCCAACTACTTCAGGTTGGTTTTTTCATATAAAAATCTAATCTTTCTCTTGCTGCTGCTCTAGAAATCTCATCCTAGTTCGAATTTGCAGCATCTTTGGACCAGTGCAGGATGTGAGGATCCCATATCAGCAGAAGAGAATGTTTGGGTTCGTCACCTTCCTTTACCCTGAGACGGTGAAACTGATCCTCGCAAAGGGCAATCCTCACTTCGTCTGTGACGCTCGAGTTCTTGTCAAACCCTATAAAGAGAAGGGAAAAGTCCCAGACAAGTACAGGCACTCTCTCTGACGTCTCTCTTCCTCCTCAACCATTAAAGCAAGCTAATGATTTATTATTTCCACTAATCAAAACTTCTCATTTCTCCTTGAGTAGGAAGCAGCACGGGGATAGGGGAGATTTTTCTGGTTGCACAACTCCAACTGGGCTGGATTCCAGAGACCCATTTGACCTTCAGCAACTCGGTTAGTTCACAATGAGTATAATTTAATTACCAACTTTACTCTGCCTCCTACGTTTCTGCACTTTCTCACATTAATTTCCTTGTTTGATTTAAGGGGCAAGAATGCTTTACTCGAGCGGCAACCAGGATATTCTTCTTCGTAGGAAGCTTGAAGAACAGAGAGAGCTTCAGCAAGCTATCGAGCTTCAGCACAGGCGGTTCATGGGTCTCCAGCTTCTTGATCTCAAGCGGAACAATATGACTTCAACGTTTACTACGATCAAAACCACTTTAGAAGATGGTAGTGATTAGTTGTTGTTTTGCTCTGTAGTGGAAGTAATTAATGAGCCAGAAGAGGAGTTAATGTGGATTCTGTTTTACTGTAAATAGATAAAAGCTCGGTGCTTGGGGTTGTTGCTGCTCGTGCAGACAAAGAGGAGGCAAGTCCCAAAGAAGATGGAGATTTCCAAGAAAGGTTATTTTTTGTTACATTAATTCATTAATTGTTTGATTCCTACTTCTGCTGCACTAATGCTCAAAAGTTTCACCTTTTATTTTATTTTTCTTTTTCGAGAAGGCTAATGAGTTTTTTAACAGAGCGGAGCATAATCTCCCTGACAATCCATTCGCATCGCCGACAAAGTTGGCCTTGGCCGCCGCCGCCGCCGGTGACTACTCTTCTTTGGTCTCAGAAGAAGACGCCGGTGGTGCGACTGCTTCCTCGTCTTCTCTGTTTGCCTCCACTTTACTGCCTGCAACTTCTACTTTGGAGAGCATGGCTTCCTTCAAATCTTGTTTTTTCCAGATGCCGAGGTTGTGACAGTATTTAGGTTTAATTAATCCTGTAAAAATATGTTCTTTTCATAAGCTTAAAAATCTCATCTTTAGAGGATTTCTTGCTTTCAGGCTCTCCTCCGGCCCTGGAGCAGTTGGCCTCTAACGCATGGAAGCTAGTTCTTCTCCCAATCAAAGTGAGGAGCTTTCCTCTAAGTTTCAAATCAGAATTTAGTCGCAAATTCTTCCAGGCCATTGCTTCTGATATCTGGTTCTTCTTATTTTACTCGCAGGGAAAAAAACTGGCACATCTAGGAAAAGAGAATAGTTAGCAAGCTGTTTCCTTTATTTCTTTTTAAAGTTTTAATTTTTATAGCATTTTACTTTGGAGTGAAAAAGCCATAACAGAGAATGATGGAGGAAGGAGAAATGGAAGATAAAGATGGGGGAAAAGGATAATAAAAACTAAAAATATCAGTGAGCAAGACATTGATCAATCAATCAGAGGCTTCTCCAATGAATCATACGGCTGTGAATGCCATTAGAAGTAGATCAGTACAGCTGAATAGTGAGTACAGAAATCCACATAGAAGAAGAAAGAAGACAGAGAGAGAGAGAGAGAAAGATTTAAGCTGAGGGCCTGAGGCTAAGAATGGATAAGATCAGAGTTGCAGAAGAACTAACGTAGAACAGCTTCTCTCCTCTCTTTCTTCTTAGTCGTTTATTTAACCTTTAGTCTCTTTTTATGTTTGTATTTCCTCTGTAGGAATTGAAATCCATAAAATACTTAGAAGAAAGGAGTCATAAGAAATCAGGATTTGGAAGAACTGCTCTTACTGTAACTAATCAAAATTTAAAGAAGAGATATAACAAATGAAGCTCTTTTATGATAAATTAGGTAATCTTATCTGCCATATATCTTGTTTGTGAATTAGAATTAAAAAATAATTTTTTTTTTTTTTTTGGGACATTTAGGCCATTAAAGGCAAACTCACACACACAACGCATACACATAGACTCGAACCCTGGACCTCTTAGTTGGAAGCCTAAGCTCTCAACCAATAGGCCAAGGAGAGTTGTGTAAAAAAAAAAAAAAATAAATAATTTATAAAATATAATACTATTTTCATTAGAACTAGTTGTTTGGTTTGACTGAAGTGGTCTTTTCAGTCTTATTTCAGGTTTTACTATAGAAAGAGAACTTTCATGCACCTGTGCTCATCGTTAGCATCTATTTTTGGTCTGAGTTTCTTAAGCTTTTTTAAAGCTTATTTACGTGAAAAGGTTGGAGTAGCTCAAGTGGAAGATAGAGATTAGAGAGTCGCCTTAGATGATTTGGTCACATAAAATGGCGACCTTCCGACGACCCGGTTAGGAAAGTAATGGTATTAGATTTGACTTATGTTAACAAAGGTAGAGGTACACCTAAAAAAATTTGGTTCGAAAATATCAGAAATGATCTTTCTTTATTTGAGTTAATCGAAAATTTTACTTTTAACAAATAATAGATAAAAAGGATTCATGTAGTTGATCTCACATAGTGGGATAAAGGCTGGATAAAGGCTTGGTATTGTTGCAAGTTTGAATCAAAGCTGAGGTTTACTTTAAGCTAATTTTTTTATATGATATGGTACTAATATTATAATATAATTTTATATTAAATAAAAATCTCTTTGGTTGTTTTATTAATTACTGTTTGTTAGAAGTACAAATAATAATTTCAAGATTTTCTAAGTGAATTGAACCATATACTGTTTTGTTTCAAATAAGTTCAATCATATTTACTTTTTATGAATAAGAGGCTTTTGTAGAAAGAATAAAATATTTTTAGGTTTTTATGAAAATTTTGCATACACAAATATAAAATATGAGAATATAGGAGATATTAAAAATTCTACATAAAAAATATGGGAAAAAGAAAAATCATGGGATTTGATTTAATTGAAATAAGAGTTTATTTCAATTTGCTCAGTCTCTAAATTGGAGAAGTTGGGATTTACAAGAGTGTGTTGTTGTTGGCTTGTCCTCTTGCTAGAGTAGTGAAACTTTTGTTGGGGTTGTGAGGAGTGCAAAGCGCCCGATCATTTGTGGTTGAATGATTGTGTTGCAACTTTGGCTTTTGGGTGATGGCGGTTCGACAATGAAGTTTGAGCAATAACAATCTGATGTCAGTTGTTGAGCGGCTAATGTTTGATAGTGATGGTGGTCTAGTGACTATAGTTTGATGATGGTAACAATATTATGGTGCAATCATAGTGGTTAAATGGTGGACAAATAGTTTTTAGATGATGGTGGTGGGTATCAAAATGATAGCAACAACTGCATAGTGATTCAAAGATATGGTCGAACGATGGTTAGGTGGTGCATGGTCTGATGGCCATCGATCCTGTAGTGTTCTGACAGTCATCCATCCTGCAGTGGTCTAATGACCATCGATCGTGTAGTGGTCTGGTGAAGCTACAAAAATATTTTTCTAAGCTCTTTTCAACCTCAAGCAAAGGCTACCCCTCATGTAGCAAGTTAGTGGTGTCATAATAGGTTGGTGGGTTGAATTCCCCCTGAAATCGACCAAACTTGAATCGAGTCAATCCGAACCCAACATGTTTAATAAATGGATAAAAAATATCAACCCAAACTCAACCACTAGAAACACGAATGACTCGAATTTGACCCTTTAACTCATTTTAATATTGTCGTTGTGAGGTTCCAAACCCTAAAAGTTAAGAAAAATAAAAAAATGTCCCAAATGAAGCCTTAGTTGAAGAATATGACATATCCAATTCTCAAGCATTAGTAAAGCTTATTTCTATTTCATATTTATTTTGATAAGAAGCCAAAGATAACAAAAATGTGGAAAATAAAATTTAAATTATTATTGATTGTAGAAGTTTTTAACAGAAATCATGCTAAATGGAGCTAAGATTGAGCAAGTTTAAGATTTAGTTTGAGAATGTTTTCTTAATGCTTTGTTAAGTTGCTTTAGAAAAAGTAAAATTTTAAAGTTATTGTAGAAAACAACTTCTTAGTGAAAAAAACTTTTTTGAAAACAACAAAAAAATAGTGGCAAAAAAAATTATAGTTGTGGTTTAAAAAACAAATCAATAAGAAAGATATCTCAAATAAAGTCTAAATGTATTTAATGCCTTGTTAAAATTTTGTAGACATAATGCGAAACGAGTATATACGTGAAAAAGTTGGAGTAGCTCCAGTGGCAAATAAGATTAGAGAGAGTCACCTTAGATAGTTTGGTCATATAAAGCCTCAACCTTCTAATAATCTGGTTAGGTGAGTAGATGTATTAGATTTGACTTATATTAAGAACAAGATAGAGGTAGACCTATAAAAACTTGTTTAGAAAATATTAGAAATGACCTCTTTTTATTAGATTTAAATGAGTGTTTGGTCATATAAAGTGTTGCCCCTTCTTAGCTCAATTGATGATCTTACAAAAATTGCATAGTAAAAATTAGTTTTTGTTGCATTCTCGTACCAAGATTTAAATAAATATAATAAAATTTCTTTTTAAGTACAAGAGTATATCATTTCCCACTCTCGGGTGACTAGCAATTAGAGTAGTTTAAGGTACGTCTTTAGTTTTGATAATAGTTATCATCGTAATCATTCGAGACTAAGTACTTTGACTTGCAAATAGTGTTGAATATTTGAACATTCCTCTCCCCACTCCGAAAGATAAATCAAATCAATCTAGTCTTGGTTGAGTTCTAATAAATCTGCCCCTATAATGTCTTTAATTTCATTAGGATTCGCTTTGATCCTATTTATTGACATCAAATAGCCCAAAAACTTCACTTGCCAAGCATTAAGTAAACATTTAGTAGGATTAAGCTTCATTATGTGCATATTAAGTGAAGTAAATATTTTTATGTGGTTAGTAATGTGGCCATCATCATCCTTTAAGGAGAATGCTATTTTGGCCTATTTGGGTTATGAAAATTATATTCATCAATCACTAACATATAGCTCCTATCTTCTTGAAATCGAATACATTACCTTTAGAAAAAAGTGTTCATTCATTTGTGATGAAAACTTTAGCATTTTCTCATCCTTTAGCTACATCCTAACCCTAATTCATTTTTACGCTTCAATCGATGATTGTCGATATCTACTATATGCATTTTGATATCTGTTATCCATATTTTGGATGGCTATCAAGCAAAAATATCACATTTTTTACATTTAAAGTATCTTAGTCAACAAGAAATTAATACATATACTAAAAGATACCCAAATAGTTGCGAACAATTAGTCACATTTTAGAGCATCCCATGCTATAATTTATCTTAGCTATATTCAACATAATCAATCTTGACCAGCTCACATGTAATCAGCCTATTCTTAGCTATAAAATAAGTTCCATGCTACAATTCCAATCATATGTGGACTCTAGTTTGATTAGATTGATCAAATCATCCATACTAGTTTTTTTTCCTCTAACACAACTGTTTTCTTTTTTTTGTGAACTAGGAAAAATACTTTCATAACATCAGTTCGGCCCAATGACTCGTTAGGATTTAATAATTTTGGGCTTTTGAGATGAGCAATCAGTGGATTTTGGGCTTTTCAGATGCTCTTTTTGGGCTTTCTTTGAGCTTACGAAACCAGTACAGAGGCTCCAGTTTTCCAGAATTTTGACAGATTTGACCCATTGAAATATCTAATAAATCAGTTAGGTTGTAGAATTCTCTCACATCATAGACATCATAGGATTAGTTAATACAAAGAACATTAAAGAATAATTTTAACAGTAAATTGAATAATAAATTATTAAGAATATAACGACTAATATGTAGTACTTAAGAGAAATTTAAATGGGATTTACAATCACAGCAATAAAAAAAAAAAATTCCTTTTAAACCATTAATATCTAAGGCTTAATATTTATGCAATATAGCACCTTCCTAATTCTTTTAATTCATTACTTTGTAGATCTGCATCGCGAGTTCTAACTTTGTAGATCATAATGATCAGGGGGGCGAACAAATCATAGTTCTCAAGGGAGAAGTGACAAATTTATAAGAAAATAAAAATAATATAATGGTACAAAAATAATTTTTTTACACATAATTATTTTTCACTTATTTGTTTGTTAGTGTTAGAAAGGTTAATCATAATTGGATTAAAATAGTAAGAGGCCAAGAGGCATTCTGATTTTCTGAATAATAAATTGCGTGAAAAAAAGATCGGCTGAAAACTCATTTAAAACAATTACATGTAAAATGAAGGAGGCATAATTTGGACAGTGTTTTTTAAAACATTGCATGAGTAAATAATAATAAAACTCAAATAAGAAATTTATAAATTGAATATATAATATATATACCTCTAAATTTAGATATTTAGACATTAACAACATTAAAATTTCCTTAGATAAAATAGCCAATTTCTCATCCCAAAATATCTAATGTAAATTAATATGAATAAAAAATAAAATAAAATAGAAATATTACATAATAAAATATTCATTAAAGACCTAAAATTTAAAACTAGTTAAGACTTTATGGTTTTGAAGCTTATTAAATTTAGCAATAACTTTTCCCAAAAAAAAAAAAAAACAATAATTGAGATAAAGAATATCCTAATACACACAGCTCGTTTTGATATGGAGCTTTGGTTTGACTTTAATTGATTAAAATTTCCCAAAAAAAAAAATCCTAATAAAATTTCTTCTTTCCTTTCCCGCAAAAAAAAACTCTTCTTTCCTGTACAGTATAAATTTACCAAAGATCCTGCTTTTGCTGTTCTTCTCAGGTTGTTCGGGAGGCCATGCTTCCGGTCCTGTACGTCGCCTTCTCAGCCGACATCATCATCGCAAGCCTGCCCCTCGACGAGCCCATCGTCGTCTTACCCGGCGCCGCTTCTGATTCCCCTGTTTCCATCTGCAAACACTGCTGCATCACCAACACCGAAGTCACCGGCACGCCAAAGTCCGGCGAAGCAAGCAGGTCCCCAATGGGCCCTAGCTCCGGACACTCGCTCCAGTCCGTCAGCCCAGCGGTCAACGGCGATCCAACTCCACATTCCTTTCCAACAATATACAAATCATGCCGTCCGTCCACAAGGGATCTCAGTGCCGCAACAGTGTCCTCTGCGGTCTCCGCCTCGATCTCGGTGTAGACGACGGAGTTTTCGCCGACGTACTGGATGCGGAACTCGGTGATGTACTCGTCGTCGACGACGGATTCGTCGGAGCGGCTTGGGTTGATGAGGCGGAGAACGGTGAGGAAGAATTGGCTGTGGCCAGCGATGCGGGAGGCAAAGGCGAGAGCTTCGCGGTCGTCGGGGCCACCGAGGAAGAAGAGGGCGGCCTTTCGGGTTACGCCAAGGCGGGAAGGAGCGGGAAGGCCGCGGTCAATGAGGATGGCGACGGAGCAGGGGGCGGAGGCGAGGACAGATTGGTTGAGGGAGCGAAGTGAAGGGTTGGTTGTCTCCATGCCGCCGTCGACCGTGCGGTTTTTGTGAAAGGGAATGATGATAAGAGCGGCGCGGAAGTCTTCGGCGATAGCGGAGATGTCCTGGTGCATGGTGGGGTAAGGGGAGACTGCGGTGAGAGTTCGGACGAAAACGCCGGCGGATTGCTCCTCGTATGACCTAAAAGCGCGGGCGATTGCCGCGGTGGCGGCGGCGGCAGCGGAGGAGGAAGGTTGGCCACCATTACGGCCGACGCCGTCCTTAGTAGTGGTGGTGGTGGTGGTGGTGGAGTGGATGATAAGCATGGAGGAGGGGCGGGAGGAGAGTTCGATGAGGTGGAGGGCTATGACTGAGACGGGTTGGCGTTTGATGGGGTTGGCCGCGTCGAGAAGACCGAGCATGGCAGGGACGTGGCGGGTGGCATGGACGCAGAATACGATGCGGAGTTCAGATTCCGGCCGACCGGACTGAACGGAGCGACGCTTGAAAGAGGCTAGGCGACGAGGGGAGCGGAAAGTTACGGATAGGAGAGGGCTCACAAATGCTGTTACGATTGCCGATGTGCACACCAGAACAGAGAATGAAGCCTCGCTAAGTAGCTGCTCAGCAGAAAAAAAAAAAATTTATCTCTCTGCAAGTTTTCATAGATCAATTCAACAAGATAAACACCAAATTAAGCTATAATCAAATTATTTATATTTGATCGCTGATAAAACTTGTTCAAAGCAATTGAGCAAATCATTCGCATAAACTCAATTATTTACAAAAAAAATAAATTTAAATATGCTAGAATATAGAATAAATATGGTATTCTATTTAACTTGGAACCTTCAAACATTAGTTGAAGATATTTGTTTGATTTAGCAAATGAATAAAGTTTGCATGAATCATGATTCCACTGAGTTATTTACTCAAATTGTTTTCAAAGAAAATTCATAGACATATGTTAGCAAAGTATATTTCTTATAAAAATAACAACAACATCAAATATTTTTCCTATTATGTTATGTTAATAGTCAAATTCTCATTTAAATCTAATAAAGAAAAAATATTTCTAATATTTTCTAACCAAGACTTTTTAAATCTACATCTACCTTTCTTAACATAAGTCAAATATAATAAATCTATTTTCCTAATCAGGTCATCAGAAGGTTATCATTTTATGTGACTAAACCATCTAAGGCGACTCTCTCTAAACTTATCTTACATTGGAGCTACTCCAATCTCTTCATGTATATGCTCATTTTGTATCATGTCTCTAGAGTAAAGTCACTCATCGACCTAAGGCTCCTCATCTCTTCAACACAACTTAATAATATGCTTCTCTTTTAATGGCCAGCATTCTGCATCGTAAAGCATTGCACCTCTCATCACCATCTTATAAAATTTTCACTTAAAGTTTGAGGGGACTTCTCTATCACACAACAAGCCCGATGCATTCCTCTACTTCAACTATCCAACTTAAACTTTACTAACAATATCCTGATATATTTAACCATCACTTTGAATAATAGACCTAAGATATCTAAAGCATGAACTCTTATTAATGACTTGATCATCCAAAGTTACAATCCACCCACTAGACCTATTACTAAAACAAAAACCTTGAGACTCTAATGTTGACCTCCATAATTTAAGTTTATCTTCAACTCTCTCTCTAGTCTAATCAACAAGAAGAATATCATAAGCAAAAATAATACACCATGGTACAACATCATGCAAATGTCTAGTGAGAACATCCATGCATGTCTAAATATATATATATATGGGCGTAAGGCTGATCCTTGGTGTAATTCAATAGAAATAGGAAAATACTTGGTCAAACCACCTTGTATTTGAATACAAGTAACAACTCATCCATACATATCCTTAGTGACTTGAATACAAGGATTATAAACCCTTTCTTTTTATTTTTAGAATTGTCCATATATAGCACTTCTCTTGGAACTTTATCATAGCAAAGTATATTTCTTAAATCAAATAAAATTTATTTTAAGCTTATTTAATTATGAAATAAAATTATACACCCAATATCATCCCATTTGACTTAGTAAGTCTTATAATAATCATGAAACAAGCTCAATAAGTCAAGTGCCTTAAATTAAGCCATAATTCACCAATGCAGCTTACCTACCACATGTACTAAATCATTCTACTAAAAATAAATTGTCTAGAGAAGAGATCAACTCTTTAAAAGTCAATCAATCTTTAAAATCATGGTATAATGAAGTTGCCTAAATAAGAGTTTAACTCGCCCAAAACTCATCATTCTACTTAAGCCCTAATATATTGAGTGACTTACATAAGAGGTCAACTCATCACAACTCGATCTTTCTTCAGCCCCTCATGTATTGAAGCTGCTTTAAAAAAGAGGCCAACTTCTTAGAACTACATTATTGAAGTCAACAAAGTGTCTAAAACCATTAGCTAGCTTAGACTAAAGTCATTAGAGATTTTATCCAAAAAAGCTTAATTATCAAACATATTATTCTCCATTTGAAAATCAACAACAAATCTCTTGTACCTAAATAGCTATAAATTAACTAATTCATTTTATAGCAAGCACTTGTTAAGACTTGTTACAAAGTTGACTTGTACTATATAAATTTAGACATTTTTATACCACTTAGCAACAACCTAAATCTATAAATAGGAGTTTAGAGGATGAGCCCAATGCATTTTGACAACTTTCTAATTGATTAAGTTTAAATATATTGGAAGATAGAAGATATATGATGCTTTGTTTAACGTGGAACCTTCAACATCAATAACAAATATTTGATTAATTCAACAAATGAATAAAGGTTGCATGAATCAAAATGCTAATACATAATTTTCTCTAATTTTTTTTTCAAAAAAAAATTCATATATATGCTAACAAAGTTTATTTTTTTTTACATTATTCAATTATTAAAATAAAAGTCACACTAATGTCGCCATTGTAGAGTTAATCAACACATAGCAAAATTATGAACCAAAATTATTAAGTCGTAAGCATTAAAATAAAGTCATAACAAACCAAAGAAGCTAAGTAGCATGCGTGATCGAACATTCTACTCAGCTTTTCCCTAAAACTTTTCTCTAAAACAAAATTATATGAGAAATTTATGAATGAGTCTCAGAAAAAATTTATATGCATAATATCTAAATTTTTAGATTTAATTGTATAATATCATAGCCTTTAAATCACTAAAAAAATAATTAAACTTAAATTTTTATGCAAATATTTGATGTGATCAAGGCGATAAAACGTTAAATATAAAAAAATAGTTATTAAATATGTAAATAAATATGAATTATATGGTAATGTATGTAATCCGCCATTTTTACATAATCATGATCAGATCAGTTCTGTTTCTTACCTGCTGACCGCGGCCAATGTTGAGCAAGACCAGCTCGATGACGCCCTTGGTGTTCATCAGGAGTCCAATGGCCATTCCATCACGAAGTGGCATTTGGTAGATATTGGAAACCAGTAAGCACCCAACAATCTTCAAAACAGCAGAGGCGACCACAATCAGAATCAAAAACATAGCCGCGACAATATCGTTAACAGCACCAAGGTTAGTTTTGATCCCACTAATCCCGAAAAACAGAGGCAGAAGCAAACCCTCAACAAAATCTTCAAGCCTCTCAATCAGAGCCGTGCCTACAGGACTATCACTTGGGATCACAAACCCGTACACGAAGGCCCCGAGAACAGCATGAATCCCAATCGCATCGGCAATGAGCGCAGCCACCATGACTCCAACAAGCATCGCGCCGGCGCTGAAATCGTTGACGACGCCGCCCTCTGGCGTTCGAGACGAGATCCAATTGGCCGCCGGGCGGACCAAGAAGCGGGCCGCGCCGTAGAAACCGATGCCTGACATCATAGTCCAGAGAGTAACGAACGGCTCGCCGTTGTTCTGGGCTAGGGTTACGGCGAGGGCGAGGAGAACCCAGACAAAGCTATCGACGAGAATGGAGGCGGAGAGGGACGTGGTGCCGACAGTGGAGTTGAGGAGTTTAAGTTCGGCGAGGGTGCGTACGAGGACGGAGAATGAGGAGACGGAGAGGGCGACGCCGAGGAATACGACGAATGACGCCAGGTTGGCTTGAACGTCGCTGTTGAGCGTGGATTGAAGGGCGGCTGCGGCGACGGCACCGATGCCGAAGGGGACGATGGTGCAGGCGAGGGCTAAGGAGACGGACTGGCCAGTGCGGCGGACGGCGATGAGGTCGATCTCGACTCCGGTGATGAAGGTGAAGTAGATGAGTCCTAGGTAGGCCGTGTTCTCCAGGACGATCACGCTCGGCAGAGGGAATAGCTTTCTGGCGACCCACGGGATGCGGCCAAGGCATGTGGGGCCCACCATGATCCCGCCCTAGCCAATCACATTTTAGTAAGAATAAATTCTAATATTCTAACATTTTTATAGAATATAAAATTATAAATTAAATAAAATAATAGTAATTTTAATTTTTTAAAATAAAATATACATTTTTATGTGCATATTTTTAAAATATGATAGTATTTTCAATCAAGAGAAAGTATAAATACTTACTTTTTATTCATTTCGTTGAAATTATAGAAAAAAATATTTTAAAGAATAATAATATCTTCACTCTTTTTTTATATAAAAAAGATGCATTTGAAGGGATTTTAATAATATATAAATTAAAAAAAAAATTGCATTCAATCGAACAACACTGTTAAACAATTCGATGTCGCAGAAAATGAGAAAAGCAAACCCTAATCCTATGAGAGGAGGAGAGAGAATACGATGATGTTGGCGAGGTAGCGGGGTTGGTGAAGGGGACGGAGGAGGAGGGCGACGAGGCGTGTGATGATGACGATGAGGAGGAGCTGGATGATGAAGCGGGGGAAGGAGTAGTCGATGAGATTCTCGCCTTGCCATATGCCGCCGTTGGAGGTGCTCTTTGGGTTGAAGCAGACGACTGGAGAGAGAATGGAAGAGTTGCGCCTGGAGTCCACCAGGTATTGTATACCGGAGGAATTGCCCGACGCCATTTCCGCCGTCGCAAACCCCTCCGACCTTGTTCTTCGATGGCCGGATTAGCGAGCGTACAATTCGTGATTCTGAGCTGGTATAGGTGAGGGGGGTTGATGGAGAAGAGAGAGGGAATTGAAGGGTGGGAGAATTTGGAAAGCTGGCGAAGAGGAGGAATGGTGGTTGAGAGAGAAAGAGACAGAGAAAGTGAGAGAGAATAGGAGAACGAGCGCTGGGATTTTGACTCACTGTAGCGAAGAGCCAGCGGTGTTACGTTTGAATCCGCCGCCGCCGGAGACAGGACAGCTGACTTGTGCTGGCCTGGTCACTAAAAATGGTAAATTACTCGAGTGAGGAATTTTTTTATTTTGCAATATTTCTTTTTTTAATAGGAATAATATATATAATTTAATTAAATTTTATTATATTCATAATTAATCTGCTATTTCCCATTTTTTATTTTTAAATTTTAATAATTGTTAATTTCAATTTTTTATTATATTTCTGCTTCCATCATTATTTTTAATTCATTCTTACTAATTTTTATATATTCACTAAAAATTCTCTCGACATATATAATTCAATATTCAAATCATAATACACCGATTTAGCTATAATTTATAAAAAGTAATATCTAAATTTTCTTTAAATAATTTTTATGACTTTTGAGACATTATTCAATTGAAACCATCAGAACTCCAAAATTTGCATCCAATTTATTTCTTATGCTTATGAAAGAGAAGAATATTATTTTAATTTAAATAATTAATAAAATAAGATGATTAAAACAATTAATAACTAGAATAATAATAATAATGAATTATTTCATATAATAAAATAAGATAATTTTAAATAAATTTTTTCTTAATGGTGATTTATACTAATATTTTTAAGCGAATAATTTCACAAGCAAATAAATCAAGCCAGAACAAACTCTAAAGCTCAACTTATTAGCTCATTAACCATAAACTCACAAACCATTCATTAAACCAAGCCCAAGCTGACTCAAATCATCTTGATTAGGTTATACTCCGATTTGATTTAATTATAACCTACATAATAACACATTTTAATAACATTAAATAATAATTATTAATGCCATGTCTTTTTAATCATAAAATATTACAACATGCATGCTTTAAATATGAACAAAAGATATCCAAGTAATATTTGAATTTCAAAAAATAATAATAATAATAATAATCCAACATCAATAACCAAATTCTAATAAAATTAAAATTATTAATCATAATTTTAATAAAACTTCATTTAAAATTTATTACTTAAGCTCTTCATTAGAAATAGTTTTACCTACCTGATGCAAAAATGCTATCCTCGATTCGAATCCCATCTCCTACAACATCACCTCTTCAGTAGGTCAAAGCAAATGTGAACCCGATACCAGTGGGTGACCTCGCTAGGTTCCGCTGATGGATTAATTACGCTGCCACGCGCTCCTTTTGAGTAGCAGTAAGTAGATACCCCCGTTCCAAAAAGAAATGTCAGCCAAATAGCTTGCCTTACACAGATAATCTTTATTAATTGAGAACTTTGACTACTAATCAAGAAGTCTTGAGTTTGAATCTTGTATATGTTAATTTATCTTAATTGACCTAAATGTTCCAAATAACTTGCCTAACAGTAACACTACCCAAAACCTCCAACTAAAACAAAACTCCTTTTCTGTACAACAGCCTATCAAAACCTTCATAAATCTAATAATCTAGCACTCCAGCCCTCCATTACACCAAAAATTCAACCAACAGGCCCAAAGATTCAGTCCCCCCTCTCTGCAGAATCGCCACAGCAAGCTCACTCTCACCCCAGGCCCTCAGCCCAGCGGCCAGCTTCCTAAGCGTTTGCTGCCTTACATCCGAAATCCATGCCGGCACATACCTCACCAACAGCCCCACAAGAGACGTCACATAGGCTCTCCATGTAACCGGGTCACGCCCTACTGATATTTTCCCCTCCACCCCGCCGGCGACAAACTCCAAATGCATCCCCACCGACCTCGCACGCCTCGTTGTGAACAAAGATGTGTACGCCGGAGAAGTTTTGCCGGTGCCCCAGATGAATGAACCTGAGAGAACTAGCATGTAAGCCATTGCATAACCCTCCAGCAACCTTGCAGCTGCTGTGGTAGGACCAGTTGCGCCGCCACCAGAGTCCCCGGTCGATAACAGCATTGCAGGCAAAGTTTCCTCATATAAAACCTGTAAGAGTAGAGGCCCTCCAGCAATGCACAGCAGGATTGCACCTAAGGTGGCTGCCTTCCGGACGGCAGAAGCTGCTGAAGCAAGCGATGATCGGCTCGACAATAGCCGGGCGGCGGTCGAGCTGTTACATGCTCGTCCGACCGCAAGCTCACGGGTCCATTCCACGACAAGATTGAGGATCATGTTATTAACGAAGTGGGTGTCGTGGAAGGACCGGCATGAGCGGACGTAGAGGTAGCCTGGACCGATTGTGAAGGGGAAATTCTTGCTAGTAGAGATTGAGTGGCCGAGGAGACTACTCACACCGTGGTAATTGGAGCCACTAAGAAAGGAGGAGAAACAGCATCTGATTAGCTGGGCAATAGTTTCCTTGTCGCAGGTGAAGGGGGAGAGAGAGCTGGAGAGGACAATGAAGTCATGCCAACGACGAACCTTCTGCGTCCAAAGAGCTCCAATTATGGGCATGCTTGGCCATGGGCTCCCGGCGGAGCAGTTCTCAAGTGCCTGACCGATTACGGCATGAGCGTACTCCATGTTTTTGTCCAGCTTAAATGTTATGGTTAGGCTTACGAGGGCTGCCATTGGTAAAGGAAGCATCGGTACAGGGCCACCTGAAAGTAGAAAAGGAAAAGACAACGGTCAATATGTGCTACATGCATTTGTACACAGGAAAATCGTTCATACCGAAGGATTCATAGATAAGGAAAAATGAAATTTATATTTGTTTGAAAAACTCACAAGCATAAACATTTGAAAGGGTAACTCCAGCAGAAGCAAGGATTTCCTTCATCTCTAATTCAACTGATAGAAGATTTGCAGCAGGACTCGGCCAATCAATTCCATTCATAGCAACAGGTTTCCAAATGCCTCGTGTAATTTCAGCGGATAAATAACTGATGATTACAGCAAGTGAAGCCGGGAGAAAATCCACAAGATCTCGTAGACCTAGAATGATTTTCAGGTTTTTGAATATAAGCTAAAATAATATAGAGAGAAACCAAAATTTAGGTGAATCAATCAACAATGACATGTCCAGGAAGACTAGGCACAAATAATTTAGTCATCAAATATATTGATGTGGTACTGTTTTAGCTTCACTACCCCAAGGAGCAACGGAACACAACACCTAGCCACTACCCGTTTACTTTAACCACCTCACTGCCTTTTTCAGTTATTTGCAGGAATAGAAATATTCTAGTCACTACTTTTTATTAGCTGGCACTAGCCATACCCTCTTTTAGCTAATTTCTTTTATTAGAGACGGATATATGTAGGAGGAGGATACAAGAAGATAGATAGAAGAAAATATATTTCTACTGTTCCATTGTTTTTCCCTGTTTTTGCTCTTGTTCTTGTTTGCAGGTTTTCGGTTGCTGAAGCTCCAGCTGCATTGATCTCCGGTTCCACACCAACTGGTATCAGAGCAAGTTCGGATTCACACTGGGATGGCTGAAAGCAGCCGACGAGTAGCTCCTGACGAAGATCAAAGTCAAGAAGCTTTGTGGACAACCCTTACGAACATTACCAAGGAATTAGCAGAACTTTGCTGATTTCAGGAGGTTTTCTACGGAGACGAGGCGAGACCTACAGGCGTTGAAGCAGAACAATTGCGCACCTCAAGGTGCACGGTGGGCGGCGCTGGAGGAGGATGTTCTAATCGGACGCGGGCACACAGTGCCCGAGTGTGCACCTCGAAGGATCCCTGCTAATAATCCCGATCAATCAGAATCGGATGACGAGGAAGATATGCATTTCCCGACGGACAGGTTCGAACCTGAAGAGCGAGGTCGAATTGGTATGAGACAAATTCGGGACAGACCCCTACCCAACATGGTGAATTCAGAGTTAAAATCGATATTCCGTTTTTTGAGGGACGTCTCCATATCGAAGACTATTTGGATTGGGAACGCGCAGTCGAGACGTTCTTCGAACACATGGAAATACCGCCGGAGAAGAAGGTCAAGTATGTGGCATGTAGATTGAAGGGGGGCGCCAGCGCCTGGTGGTTGCAAGCTCTACAGAATCGACGAAGGGAAGGAAAAGGAGTTGTTAGAAGCTGGTTCAAAATGAAGCGACTGATGAGAGGGCACTTTCTTCCAACCGATTACGAGCAATTGCTATATTTGAAGTACCAACATTGTGTGCAAGGGCAACGGCCGGTCAGCGACTACACCGAAGAATTCTACAAGTTGAGGGCTCACAATAATCTCAACGAATCTGATAATCAACTAGTCGCTTGTTACATTGGTGGGATGAAGGAACTTATTCAAGATAAGCTAGAGCTTAATTCTGTATGGACTCTTTCCCAAGCTATAAATCTTGCTCTCAAAATCGAGAATCAGTTGCTAAGGCAATCCAAAAGCAATTCCAGCAGAAGACATTATTCAGATACTTCCAGCAAGTCCAGGAATATAGTAAACCATAATAGAAATGCTCAAGCAACACCAGTCACAAACCCAAGCATGGCCACGGGGACTGATCCGAAGGCATTGAATAAGACTCGCCCAGTTCCTAAGGAGAACCCATATGTTAAACCCACGAATTTGAAGTGTTTCCGTTGTTTTCAACCAGGACACAAATCCAATGAGTGTCCCACACGTCCGCAAATTCAACTTGCTAAAGCTGATCCAAAAGATAATACTCTTACTTCAGCAGATGATGGTGAACTCTTCATTGAAGAACTTGTAGCCGACGAAGGCGAGGCGGTTGTCTGTATTTTGGAGCGCCTATTGCTGGCTCCCCGCCAACCCACGATGTCCCAAAGGAATGCCATTTTTCGCACTCGCTGCACCGTTAGTCGGAAGGTATGTGACTGCTCATCGACAATGGATATACTGAGAATGTAGTCTCCCGAGCACTGTTCCAAACTTTACAACTTAAAACTACCAATAACCCACAGCCATACAAAATCAGCTGGGTCAAAAAATGAATGGATATTTCTGTGACAGAGATGTGTCGGATTAATTTTTCAATAGGGAGGCATTACACTTGTGAAGTTCTCTATGACGTCCTAGATATGAATGTGTGTCATATTATCTTGGGACGCCCTTGGCAGTATGATAATGGGCCATATATGATTGCCGCCAAAACACTTATTCATTTGACTGGAAGGGGAAGAGAATTCGGCTGATGCCATCTACAGCGGCGAACGCTTCCAGCCAAAGTAAAGATAAGGCCGTTCTAAGCCTTATTCCAGGAGTTGCGTTGCTTAGTGAAAATTTCAAAGGCTGTGCCTATGCTTTAGTGGTAGTGGAGAGCCCAATTGTTGCCCGTCAAGACTCCATTCCTCCCCAAGTACAGAAATTACTTAATGAGTTTGCCGAACTTACTCCTGCGGAATTACCCCCGGGATTACCACCTATGAGAGCAATCCAGCATCAAATTGATCTAACACTCGGGGCTAATCTGCCCAATTTACCGCATTATCGGATGAGCCCGAAGGAGCATCAAATCCTCCAGGGGATGATAGAAGATTTGTTGCGACAAAAACTGATACAGCCCAGCCTCGGCCCCTGTGCCGCCCGACATTACTAGTCCCAAAGAAAGACAACAAATGGAGGATGTGTATTGATAGTAGAGCTATCAATAAAATTACAACTAAATTTAGATTTCCAGTACCACGAATTGAGGACTTGTTAGATAGACTTGCTGGATCTAAATTTTTCTCCAAACTTGATCTCCGCAGTGGATACCACCAAATTCGTATTTGGTCGGGCGACGAATGGAAGACAACATTCAAGACGCGTCAAGGACTGTTCGAATGGTTGGTGATGCCCTTTGGGCTGTGCAACGCGCCAGCAACCTTCATGCGTTTGATGAGCGAGGTACTTAAAGAAATTTTACTCAATTATATGTAGTTTATTTCGACGACATTTTGATTCACAGCAAGTCATTCGAAGAACATCTAAAACATCTAACTAGTGTCTTATGCACTCTGAGGGAACATGAGCTCTACTTGAATATTGCCAAGTGTGAATTTGCTACAAGCCGAGTCTATTTCCTGGGCTTCATTGTGTCAACTGATCCGAACAAGATTGCGGCTATATGAGATTGGCCAATTCTACGGTCGCAGACTGAAGTTTGGAGCTTCCATGGCCTCGCAAATTTCTACAGGCATTTTATCAAGGGATTTAGTATTATTATGGCCCCAATCACAGATTGCCTTAAAGCCAAGCAGTTTTCATGGAATGAGGAGTGACAGCGCAGTTGGGACACTATGAAATATGCACTTATTTCTGCTCTTGTGTTAGCTTTGCCGGACTTTGCTCTTCCATTCCAAGTAGATACAGATGCGTCCACAGTGGGCATAGGCGCAGTTCTCTCACAATCAAGAAGCCCGTGGAGTATTTCAGCGAGAAATTAAGCACCGCAAGACAGTATTGGATGGTATACGAGCAAGAACTCTAAGCTGTTATACGTGCCCTCAAACATTGGGAGCACTACCTCCTGCATCAAGACTTTGTCCTCTGTAGTGATCACCATGCCTTACAATTTCTCAACAGTCAAAAGACAATTAGTAGAATGCATGCCCGTTGGATTTTGTTTTTACAGAAGTTTTCATTTGTTCTAAAGCAAAAGTCCGGTAACCAAAATTGAGTGGTCGATGCTCTTAGCCGGCGGACAGCTCTCATAACCCAGCTCCGGACAGAACTAACGGGCCTTGAAAGCTTGCAAGAGCTTTACAGTGCTGATGCAGATTTTGCTAGTGTTTGGAACAAATGCATTTCTATGCAACCTGTAGAAGATTTCTCAATCCGTAATGGATTCCTTTTTAAAGGAAATGCCCTTTGCATGCCTGACTCGTCTTACAGACAGCAGCTAATTAAAGAAGCTCACACTGGAGGCCTCGCAGCGCATTTGGGGTGTGAAAAGACAATTCAGCAGCTTAAAGCACGATTTTTTTGGCCCAAGCTACATCGTGATGTTTCTCGATTTGTAGAGCGGTGTGCAATCTGCCATGAATTCAAAGGCACTAAACAAAATACCGAGCTCTATACACCATTACCGGTGCCTGACTCGATCTGGGAAGAAATTAGCATGGACTTCATACTGGGATTGCCGCGGACTCAAAGGGGTGTCAACTCCATAATGGTGGTAGTCCACCGATTTTCAAAGATGGCACACTTCATTGCCAGTAAGAAAACTCTTGACGCTGTTAATGTTGCGCATCCATTTTTTAATGAACTAGTCTGATTGCATGGACTTCCGAGGAGTATTACCTCTGATCGAGACGTGAAGTTCATTAGCCATTTCTGGCGAGAACTTTGGAAGCGCCTTCACACCTCATTTAATCTCAGTTCCTCTTACCACCCTCAGTTCGATGGCCAAACTGAGGTTGTTAATCGAACTTTGGGTAATATGTTGCGGTGTTTGGTACAGAATCTTCCGAAACAGTGGGAGAATTCCTTGAGCCAAGCAGAATTTGCATACAACTCTATGCCCAATCGCTCCACAGGAAGATGTCCGTTTGTTGTTGTCTATACCAAGGCGCCAAATCATCTGTTCAATCTTGCCATTCCTCCTAAATGCTCTAACAAATCAGCAGCTGTCTTCACTGAAAACTGTCAGGCTCTTATTGATGAATTCCGCACTAAGCTCATCACATCTAATTCTCAGTATAAGCAGGCAGCAGATATGCACCGCAGACGTGCAACTTTCAATCCTGGCGATCTTGTCTTTGTCCGCCTTCGCAGAGAACGATTTCCTGCCGGCACCTACTCCAAACTTAGTCCTCGAAAGTTTGGTCCCATTCCCATCCTCAAATGCATTAACGACAATGCTTACATTGTGGACCTGCCCGCCCATTTGCACACCCCCAACACCTTTAATGTTGCTGATATTTTTCCTTACCATCCACCGGATGGCACGTATCACTCCAACATTCAGGTGGAACCTGAATTCTCGACAGATGGGAGCAACTGATGTGGAACTGTTTTAGCTTCACTACCCCAAGGAGCAACGAAACACAACACCTAGCCACTACCCGTTTACTTTAACTACCTCACTGCCTTTTTCAGTTATTTACAGGAATAGAAATATCCTAGCACTACTTTTTATTAGCTGGCACTAGCCATACCCTCTTTTAGCTAATTTCATTTCTTAGAGACGGATATATGTAGGAGGATACCAGAAGATAGATGGAAGAAAATATATTTCTACTGTTCCATTGTTTTTCCCTATTTTTGCTCTTGTTCTTGTTTGCAGGTCTTTGGTTGCTGAAGCTCCAGCTGCATTGATCTCCGGTTCCACGCCATATATGGAGTACAAAAAGAGAAGAGTAACAAAATAGATCAAAATCTTATTCTCAAAGAATAAACTAACAATGAGATAGGAGAATTTCTCAACAAATTCGGAACAAACTTTCTCTAAAAAAAAAAAGTAGCGGTGGGGGTGGGGAAATAAGCAAAGAGTTAATTTCCTCAACATGCCTAAGAATTTCTATTATATGAACATCGTATCTCTAGCTTGGCAAATCTACTTAATTTTTCCAAACTAATCAACGAAATCCAACCCAATTCAATCCACTTCCCCGTTTTAAATACTAGTAATATTCATTGCAACAAAAAAGTTCTTGATTAATGTCAAAATGGCAACTGAGTTATAAAAAAATCGTGGAAGGAAACTCTTAACGGCACCTGACAGAGCAGCAGAAATGGAGGAGCCATCTTCAGAGCAAGAGTAATCAAATAACATTAATCTCTGAAAGCTCAAACCATCAACACCTTACACGTGTAAAGCACTCCACTCCTACAAACTCACACAGAGAAACAGCTTTTATTCCTAAATTATAGCAAGCTGTAAGAAGACATCACATATACAGTACTACAAGCTTTAATGAAAATGTGAATTGCTGGCTTTTACTCTCTGTACTTCCCAGTAGAAACTATTCTTCCAGCTTTTATTTTCCTCTGCAACCTGTGGTTCTTTATGGTATCAGAGACAGCTCACGCCTAACAGCAACCAGCGGTAGCAATGGCCCACTCCAAAACATCTCAAACAAGCAACCTAGAGACAGAAAACCCAAAACTCGAACAGTGCATACAACTTCACTCAAAATGTCATTTCAAATTACAAACATATAATTCCAACTCAACTCTCTAACCACAACTACTCCACATAACAGTATCAAATACTCAACTCTTTTGTGCAAATGGCTTTCTCCAATACATGGACGGTACCTTATCTCCCCCTGCCCATTTACACATTTGAAAGCAATCCCGCACACAATCAATGGTTACTCATAAACCAGAACCTCGCCGCTGCCCTCTGCTCAACCATCACACCTGCCATCCTACCCTACGTTCTCCATCTCAACTCCAGCCGTGAAATATGGCTCACAATAGAACATCGATTGTAAGCATCCCACAGATTTCGAGTGATATAGCTCAAAAACCAATTGCACAACATCTCGATGGATACCCCATCAATGTCTCAATACCTCACAAACAACAAAACATTGGTAGACAACATCTCTGCCGCCAGCTCATCCATAGACCCTAAAAACATTATCCACTATGCCCTAAATGGCTTACGTCCACAATATCAAGCTTTCAAAACCTCCATTAGAACTAAACTCACCCCCATCATCCTAGAAGACCTTTACTCACTATTAATCAATGAGGAAATCAACCTAACAACTAAATCAGCCAGATACAACCCACCACTAGATCCCCATTAAGCTCTCTACGTGTCTAGAAAACATGGATTCCGCAGCAGAGGATGACACCAAACGAATGCAAATCGCTTCAACACCTCTCAACTGACCAAACATCCACTAGCATCTACAACAACTTGCCAAATATGCAATAAACATGGTCATTTAGCCTCTGCTTGTTGGCATAGAATGAACCCGAACTATACTCCATCAAATACTACAGTGCTTATAGCCTCTCCATCACAATCGACAGATTGGTACCAAGACCCCAGAACATGATGTAGACACACAAGAAGAAATTGACGCAATGGATAGAACTTAAAACAAACTTTATTAAAATAAAAGCAGACAACTAAGACTTGACAAACACAACAAGAAATATTAGGAGAAATAAAGAAAAATAAAAAAGATGCTATCCTCAGACAACCGTCAGAGCGGGTTCCTCACATGCATCTAATTGTAGGTTAAATAAGAAAAGTGCATAAGACTAGCAAACCGATGATCCACCTGATGTGAAACATATGCATGGAAACAAGAATTGCTTGGGGATTTTTAATATAAGATTATTAAAACTTTGCTAGTTATAGAATTAAAGCTTACCCAAGTTAGGTTTTCAGAATTCTCAAGTCGAAATTATGTAAGGCATGCGGTTACAACTAGATTAACGGGACAATATCAAATTGACAACATATAAATAGAGAGTAATGTTATGGTGAGAAACAATAATCCACGGTTAACAAATAGAACTCTTCACCTTGGGTCCCTCACTCACGCTCTTGACGGTGGAGCTTTAACGGAGGAAGATTGAGAGCAAACCGAGCGATGCCACTAGGAGACAAATGGCGCCCAAAGTGTAGTTCGTTGGAGAAGTAGCCGGAGGCGGGTAATCCGCGGGTTGACTAGTGAGCATGATACTTCTGGACAGTGACTGGGGATATTCTGGGCAGCAATGGACCAATTCCGAATGGGCAGGACAGCAGTTTTCCTGGTTCAAAAGTTCGGGACAGCCACTAGAATCCTTCCAGAATTATAGAATTAGTTCAGGACAGCAGCTGAACTTTTTCCTGGACAGCAATGGAGTTGTCTAGGATTTCTGGACAGCATGCATGTTCTGTCCAGGGATTTGGACAGCCCGTCCCAACTTTAAGAATGGGGAAAATCCATGAGGACGGGGCTTGGAGAAGGCAGTTAAGGCTGCGGCAGATTAGGTGTTTGATTGGAGAATTAATTTAGGGACAATTAATGGGGTGGGGCTACGGGGAGATTTAAATTCAGCTCCAAGTGATTTTGGAGGGAGATTAATTTGAAATTTCAAATTAATTCATTAATGACTAGGAGCATTAATTGAGGAGGTAATTGGGGCTGATTTGGTGGAGCTTTTAAGTTAATTTGGGAGAGAGAAAAACCAATTTAAGGGGGCCGGCCACATGGAGAGAGGGGAGAGCACAATTGTCATAAGTAAAGTGGGGACCACAACTTTAATCAAGGATTTGATTAAAATCTGAATTGATTCTCAGATTTTTCCAAATAGATGAGTAATCAATTGAGGAAGATTTGAATTTCAAATTTGTGTAACTCCTCTTAATTAATTTTCCAAATTAATATGGCTTAATTAGGAAAGTCATTAAGAGAGGGGAATTCAAAATTCAAAGGGGAGAGCTAGAGGGGGCCGGTGGCAAGGGGGTCCATTGGGTGGTCGGCGGGTGGTGCTTGGGATTGTGGAGTTCGAATGGACTTAAAGGTGGTATTTCGGAGGTGGGGTGGTGGTGGAGATGTGGAAGAACGCCGGAAGTTGAAGATGGAGGAATGAAGAAACAAATACGATAAAAGTAAAATAATGAACTCACAAAGAGATCGTAAGAACCGCGAATCTTGGACTCTTCCAAAGATTGCGGGTATTGCAAATCACACTCCTCGGGCTCCCCCTCATGAACTCACTAAGAGATCAAACAAGCACAAGCCTTTTTTTTTTTATTCAATAATTCCTCCTCTCATATAATGCATGAAGCCTCCTATAAATAGGCCAAAATGAAACAAAAACTAAAAGACATAAATACCCTAGGGACTACAATATCAAATGACCACCCATAAGGGTAAAACAGTAAAACTGAAAAATAAAATAAACTACTACATAAAATAACTCAAAATAAAACTCCTGATCGTGGCCGTTGATCTTCGGTGTCTCCGATGGTACACGTATCAAAATCGTTGACGATGTCCTCATCACCACCACTGCAAGATTGTCCAAATGCTCCCAAATCAACCAAAACACAGACACCCTAAAGTTGCTTCACTGTTGAGAAGAAGGATACAGATGGAGTGGCACTTGCAGAGAGATGAAGAGATTAGAAGCCCGAGAAGAAGGGTGGAAAAAGCCCGCAGGATTTCCGGAGGGGATGAGAAAGAAGGGTGGAAAGAGCCCGCAGAATTTCCAAACAAACCCGCAGGTTTAATAGCAAATATGCTCACAAATATCAACTGCCTTCATTCTCAACATCTTCTCTTATTTATAGGCATAGTAAAGGAATGCCAAAAGCCACCTTAGTTAATGTTCACAACATCCCAAGCATCATTTTTCATAGGATTTCCAAATGCCACTTCGGAAAACAGCCCAGCATAATCCTGAAGGAACAGTTACGGGAATCAAAGGTAGTTCACGGAACCAAGGAGCCAACATCTCGGAAGCAAGCAAGCCGCTTGAAATCAAAGCAACACAGCCAACAGAGGCCGGCTGGATTTCCAAGAGATAAAGCACAAAAATCAGTAATCCCATCATAAATTCTAATGCATCGAATTCAGCCTCCCATTAAATACAAGCCACGGTTTTCCAAGAGACAAGAAGAAGGGGGAAGGGGAAGGGACAAGGCCACTCCAAAAGTAGTTCTTCTTAATGAGGTACCTTTTGAGAATAAAGAGCTACTAAACTCCAGCTTCAAGCAACTAAAAGAACAAGCTCAATACCATGTGCTCCAAAACAGCCAACCCGTGAACCATCAGCAGCCAAGGACCAATCAAGCCAGCAAATCAAAGGTCTACCAAGTCCTATGCACGACCTACCATGATCATTAGATGCTTTCCCATCATTGGATAGCTAAAAGAAAATAGAAAACAAAATATACTATTGTTCAAATAAAATAAAAAGTACAGAAATTCTTGATAGCATCAGAACACCATCACATCTTACTCCCAACATTAACAACCTTCTCGACCCCAAAACCTTACAACAATGTAGATAGAATTATAGCGGGTAATGGCACCTCTCAACCAACATCACACTCAAGTCGAGGGATCCTAACAACTCCTACACGTAAGATTCTTTTACCATCTGTCCTACATGTCCCCTTTTTATCTCATAATCTACTCTCAACATCTAACCTCACCACTGATAATAATCTCTCCATTGCATTCACTCCTTCCGGTTTTGAATTCAAGGATATGAATAAAAATCTCTTTTCCTCCAAGGACCATGTCATAACGATCTCTATCTAATTCATTCGCCATCCACAGCCCCCAAGGCCATGGTTGCTTTCACATCATCTGATCTTCTATGGCATCACTGACTTGGGCATCCACATCAGCATACTACAAGTGCCATTTCAAAACAAAACAAACAACTAAAAAATTTTAGTTATTCATCTTCATGTTCCTCATGTACACCCTCTAAGAGCCCAAATTACCTTTTACTGCTTCCAAAAATCATGTGTATCAACCCTTAGAACTAATACATTATGATGTATGTGGTCCTTCACCAGTACCCTCCGTACAAGGTTATCTCTATTATACTATTTTTGTGGATGGTCATTCTAGATTCACATGGATATTTTCAATGCACTCTAAAACTGAAGTTCTATTGCACTTCACCAATTTTAAAACCTTAATAGAAAATCAACTTCCATTCAAAATCAAGTGCATTCGAACAGACGGAGGGATTGAACACACAAACCATAACTTTAAAACTTCCTAAAGACCCACGGCATCCATCATCAAATAAGCTGCCCCTACACCCTAGAACAAAATGGCCTCGCTGAATGCAAACATAGACATTTAATTGAAACCACAAGAACCGTTCTCCATGTAGCATATCTTCCATTTCAATTCTGGACAGAAGCACTTCTAACATCCACATATGTCATCAACCGCATGCCCTTCAATAGAACCCACAACAAATCACCACTTCAATCCCTATTCAAACAAAAACCCACATACTCTCATCTCAAAACATTCAGGTGTACTTGCTACCCATGGCTACCACCGCAACAAAGACACAAATTAGCCCCACGAGCTCCCCTTTGCATATTCATTGGCACTCCTACAAATCATTGCAGTACAAATGCAAAGGCTACAAATGTCTCAATCCATCGAAAAGCAAAATCATAATCTCAAGACATGTTTGTTTCGATGAATCCAATTTTCCATACACCTCCCTCATAAACCTCACTCAACCTACATCCACAAACATAACCCATCAGCCATCATTATTACTTACAACATCCCACATTCAGTCCACCGAATCACTACCTTCCCCTTCCAATCCAACCGACTCCAACCCCTCTTCAAGCCCAAATACCTTACCTCCACTCAACACAGCCGAAACTTCACATATATCAAATGCAATACTAGATCCCCGCATCTTCATTCCACATCGCCATCCCATGACCACTCGATCACAAAATGGATCACTCAAACCAAAACAAATTCTAAACCACCTTCATCAAACATTCCAAACACAAGATCCAACATCCTATTCAAAAGCCAAAAAAACATAGCCACTAGCAAAAGGCCGTGACTGAAGAATTCCTAGCCTTACAACAACAAAGCTCATGACAACTTGTCCCTACCCCTCACAATCATATAATATTGGGTTATCGATGGACATACCAAACCAAACTCCATGTTGACGACACCATAGTTATATACAAAGCAAGGCTAGTGGCTCAAGAAACCGTTAAGAATATGGCCTAGACTATCTTGAAACCTTTAGCCCAATGGCCAAATTACCAATCATTCGAATTCTGCTTACAATAGCCCTCCATAAATAATGGTCAATCCAGCAACTTGATGTTGCGAATGCATTACTCCATGGATCTCTACAAGAAATTATCTACATGGAACAACCACACGGCTTTCATGACACCCAATTCCCAAATTATGTTTGTCTCCTCAAAAAATCTATGTACGTTCTCAAACAAAATTCCTGCCAATTTTCACCACATTTTCCAACCACTTGATCTCAACTGGATTCTAACAAAGTAAAGCTAAACCCTCCCTATTAATCTTCAATCAAAACAAGGTTCAAATCTACCTCCTCATCTACGTGGACCACATACTTATCACAAGTGACAATAACAAAGCCACATACCATGTACTTCATAAATTAAGCACCAAATTTTCAATAAAAAATTTAGGTCCCCCCTCAAACTTCCTTGGCATACAAATCACAACAAAATCCACCACCATATTCCTATCACAAACAACTTATGCAACATCCATCCCTGCCAAGGCAAGAATGTCCCAATGCAAAGCTCTCTCCAACCCTTCACGAACCAAACATTCACCAATCTCCATCAATACATTTCACATAGACTCCTCCCTATACCGCCACTTAATTGGATCATTATAATACCTAACCATCACAAGACCAAACATATTCTCTATAAATCAATTAAGCCAGCACAAGCACAATCCACAACAGGAACATCACCAATTCTCAAGCTCTTACTTTGGTACATCAATGGAACTCATTTCGGTTTACATATCACAGATGAACCTCTCCATCTCACGGCCTATTGCAATGCAGAGGGAGTTGCAGATCGCGCCATTTTCGGCAACTACACCTATATGGGCCCAAATTTGATACCCTGGCAAGTTAAAAAGCAACAAACGACTTCCTGATCCTTCACCGAAGTCGAGAACAAGTCCCTCGCAGCAACTACTGCAGATGTCAACTGGCTTCGCCAACTACTCAAAGACTTTCAGGTTCAGACCTTGTCTCCCACAGACAAACATAGCGACAACATCTCAACCATAGCATTAGCTAACAACCCAGTGTTTCACGCCAGAACCAAACATATCGAAATTGATCACCATTTCATCAGCGACCACATTACATCCAAAAACAATTTGTGTTTTACCCATCAGCTCTCAAGATCAGGTAGCCAACATCCTCATCAAACCACTCTACACGACGCACTTCCAGCATCTACGCCTCAAACTGACTATTCAACCAAATCCGTTAGTTTGCGAGGGGGTCATAACGACACCTGACAGAGCAGCAAAAATGGAGCAGCGATCTTTACAGCAAGAGTAATCAAATAACATTAATCTCTAAAAGCTCAAACCATCAATACCTTATACATGTAAAGCACTCCACTCCTGCGAACTCACACAGAGAAACAACTTTTATTCTCTATATAATAGCAAGCTGTAAGAAGACATCACATATACAGTACCATAAGCTTTAATGAAAATGTGAAAAGGTGGCTTTTACTTTCTCTTCTTCCCAGCAATGTTTAAAATTGCAAAATTGGGTATTGAGACATTTTTTATTAATGAGGCGAGGCGTAAGCCTTAAAATAAAAAAATTGCATAAAGTGATAATAAATGTCAAAAGTGATTTTTTATATAATACCTAAATAATATGTTAAATGATGACATGTTAACTTTTTATTGAATTATGAATTAACAAATTGTCATACATATGAAATAAAAAATTGCACAATATATAAAGTGACAACTGATAAATTGTGTGAAATGAATTAAAATCCAAATATTAAAATAGCAAAACAACATCAAATCTCTTCTTTCTCAATTATCTACTCATTGACATTTAATTCCTAATGAAAGCTGAAATAGTTAGCAACAATTTATGAATCATCTACACTGTCATCACTAAGGTGGCCTTTATCTGAGTTGTCACCATAACAAATTGGTCTATCCCCTATCTCATTCGATTGAGTTGAATGCCTCCCAATATATTTCTTTTTAATTTATTTCAATCATATTCATCTTTTAGAAATATTTTCATCAACATAAATATGAGATTAATGCTTCAAAAATTTTAGGGTGCTAGTGTGCAGATTTCAAGTGATTGTCGATGACGACTACGATGGTAACAACTGTGGCCTTTGCCGCGGGATGGAGGTAAAGGCAATCAACAGTAAGTTGTTGCGCTCTAATGTGCATGAAGGCGTAATTTATGTTAGTTTTAACAAAAATATATATAAATAGGATGAGTAAGCCTCCCGTTAGAGAGACGAGGTGTGCCTCAAGGCGGGCATCAGCCAAGCTGAGGCACAAGCCTCATAAAAAAGCTAGAGTAAACCTCGAGTCATTAGAATTGCGCTAAGGTGGGCCTCAAGACGAGCCTCATATTACGCAATTTTAAACAATGTTTTCCAGTAGCAACTTTCTTCTTCCAGCTTTTATTTTCCTCTGCAACCTGAGGTTCTTTAGAAACACAAGTGTGACAGCATATCACACGAGCTATCCGAACAAAAATTGTTATGGGATTTCGAAGAGCGATATGTCGAAGAATGGGATATAGGATATCACATAAGCCATCCAAAACAAAACTATCATAAAATATATCGAAGGATGGCATACATCATATCACATTAGCCATCCAAAATAAAATCCACTTTTCCATATAAACAATAAATCAATGATTAACCAATAAAATAACCAAGCCCAAGAGCAAAGGATTGAACAAGGAAAACGTCAATAGATCAACCAATTCAATTAAACCAAACCAAACCAAGGACTCAAAAACAAATAACATATCCCATTTGCATAGGCCACAACATCAAATGCATGCTTCAAATAAACCAAAATAATAAACTATAAAATAAAACCCACCGTATAATAAAACTAAGATTGCTCAAATAATTTATTTGATCAATGTTTCTGACAAATATAATCTTGGAGATCTCTATTAATACTCTAATGTTATTTGATATAATCCCAACAAATGACACTTGGCTTTCAATATTTAGTAGTTGACAAATCAAACTACTGCAAATATGATCTACCATGCAGTGCAATCAAATAGCCAAAACAAATACCATTTTCCTACTCCTATCCTCACGCCCTAAATGGCCCATAAGAGTGTCTTGTGCACTTGTGACCCAATGTCGTGCACAATCAAATAGTCAAAACCAACACAATTCTCCTGCCTCTACCCTCACTCCCTAAATAGCACATAAACGTGTCTTAAGTTCCTACAACATGCACAAGTTAGGACGCATCAAAAGTAAACACAGCTGGCCATAACAAAGAAACATATTCTTTCTAAAAGACGAGGCTATCAAACGCTTGAATGTCAAGCATAATCTACACTCACCACAACTGTCATAATAACCAACCTTAATAAAACAGATGTTAAGGAAAACAACGAAATTGCAAGATAAAACAGAATATTATATGTTTTTCTCTGATATTCTTGTATATTAGGGGTGCCGAAATCTCATTGCCAAGAGATGCCGACAATTGAATTAAGATGGCCAAAGTCAATTATAAACCAATAAGTGGACAGAAAAATAAGAACACCGTGAAACAAGATGTCAATGCCTCAAACCTGTAGTTAGATCCCGAGAAGAAAGCCTGCCATAGGCACATGCTGTCAGAAAAGCCTCAAGAACAAAAGGAACAGCTTCTAGAACCTCCCATGCAGGAAGAAAGATTCTCTGGCAAGCATCTTCTGCGCAATTTACAGGTGATTCGCTTATGTTGCTACTAGAAGTTGATGATAGATTACCAGAAACTGGTCCACCTTTAGTCATTTTCCGACATATCATATCTAAAATCTTGTTTGCTACTTGATGGACTGGATTTTTACTACACAAACCAGAAAGAGTTGATGCAACACATGCTTGGTTTTGGAAGCACCAAGCTCGTAACTTCGGAAATGAGTCAACATAAACAGGTTCACCTGCTAATGTTTTGGGTGAATCAGTTGAGCTATTGGACTTAACTATACTACCAGAGTCTTGAAATGCAATTCGGTGATTATGCATCAATAAGAGACTGTCTAAAGTTGACTCAACCCTGATGGTCCCACCACGAACTGCTATACAATGCTCCTGAGGAGGTTTATAAAATTTCCAAAGGCGAAGAAGAAAGAGAAAGGCACATGAAAAGACTGAATCGATTGATGTCTCATCTACATGGCTTGTCCTGTGAATGGATTGTGGTGGAAATGTCCCAAATGCCTCACAAAGGGGCATTAAAGCTGCAGCTACTTCAGGAACCTGAAAAAACATCATGAAATCAGTGAAAGGCACCAGCAAGTCAAAAAAAGAAAGGACGCTAACCAAAAAAATCATGAAACAAGGATTACAACCTTCCTCTATTTAATAAGTTCGACTACTACGCACTATCTAATTCTTATTTGACGGTATTTATCAAAGAAAAGAATATTAAACTATCAAATCTACATAAAATATCCATGCATAAACTGAAACATCTGAACATCAAGTATATGAAATTTACATTACACTTTTTAATAATTTACATTACACATATTGCAGACAGTGGATCCAAGATTTAGAGTTCAAAAGTAATGGGTATATATATATATATATATAATCTAGGCAATGCACGTTGCTTTGTACCAGGAGAAGGTAAATTTTACTCAATACAGTGTACACGGATCGTGTAGCTCCAGTGGAAGATAAGATTAGAGAGAGTCATCTTAGATGATCTGGTCACATCAAACGGCAGCCTTCCGATGACCCGCTTAGGAAAGTAGAGGTGTTAAATTTGATTTATGTTAAGATAAGTAGAGGTAGACCTAAAAAGACTTGTTTAGAGAATATTACAAATGATCTTTCCTTATTAGATTTAAACGAGAATTTGACTTTTAACAAGACAAAATGGAGAAAGGATTCATGTAGCCGACCCCACGTAGTGGGACAAAGGCTTGATGTTGTTGTTGTTGCCGTACAGTGTACACAGTTCACAGACTACAGCTATAACAATAGTAGCGCTTAGTATCACACGTGAAAATAGCAGTAAAAACAGGTGTCTAAAACATCATATGCTTACCATCCCATACAAAGATATGATATGGACTGCCTCAACAGAGCAAACTCCAAAAAGAACGGCACTTATCATGGGCATGTAACCTATCAAATGACTGCTGTTTCCGGATCCTGAAAATTCTGTAGGAATAGGAGGGGATAGCAGCTTCACCACCAGGCGTACCGCATGCTCCTGAAAAGTCAAAAGGGAATTAGATGGACATGCACCATGGGATTACCACATAAATGCAACATATAAATTATCTTAGTTGCTGAATTAATACAGTGCAGAGACCATAGGAAAACAAACAACTTTCGGTAAATTACAAGCAGTTCATTTAGGCTTACCCTATATGGATTAGTGAGTACAACTTTAGGAAAATTTTGGCTGGTGAAATATAGGTGTGCGAAATATTTAAAATCTTTTGTTAGCACTAAATGCAAAATATTTTTTTTCTGGACTGCAGGTATGATGGATGAGTTATTAATGATTTCATTTCTAGTCCTACTCTTAGACGAAAAAATGGCACATTGGTAAAAAAATTTGACTTCACTAGAGCTGAAGGTGAGGTTCCAGTTCGGCAGCCAACTAACAATCCAAGGACATGTGCTAATCAATTGAGCTCAAGAAGGTAAAACTAGTTAGTTTCAACCTATTGATGGTTTTGATAGGATTTGAGCATAAAAAATCAGCAAATAAACGATAAAATTCAACAAACCAATAGATTTTATTGATAAGAAAATAAATATGAAACATCAAGATACAATGGTCCTCTTTCAAGAGGACCTTATCTCCCAAATCCTACACGCCGCTAGAATCTCTCACAAAAACAGTAGACAGCAAACACTCACAAAATTCTGCATACAAAAACATGACCCAAAACCTAGGATAAATCAGCTATTTAAAGCAAACAATAAAAAAACAGCCCTCCCCTAATTCCCTAACAAATCAGCCCCCAAATCTACCATATTCCTTAATTATTTCCCTCCCAAATCAACCCCCACATCTGTCTTCTTTAAATAGGAAACATTTCTTAATTAATCAGACCTCAAATATGCCATCTTCAATTAGGAAACATCACCTAATTAATCCCCCTCCTAGCCACCCCCTCCTCGCATTAAACCCTAGGCCTCACCCCGATGGATCAGGAATCTACCTGGGCCAGACCATATTTCGGCATGGAAAAAACCATGGCCGGTCCTTTCTGGACCGGCTTAACAATACCCCCACCCAAAGTGCCATCTTATCCTCAATATGAAATGAAGGGAATTGTTGTTGAATAATACGGTAAGACTTCCATGTGGTCTCGTACTTAGGAAGATGGCTGGTGACCTCCAATCGGACACATGAAACATCTAATTACTCCTGGGCGCACTCCTTCAACCTCCAATGGTTCCAACAGCACCTCCATGTCGTCCATCAAGGTCGAGGAAGTGAAGAAGACGTATTGTGCTCTCCTATCATCCGTTGCAACTGGGACACATGAAACACCGGCTGGATAGCTGACGACGGTGGTAACTGTAATTGATATGCCATGACACTAATGCGCTCCATTATTTCATGAGGACCAAAAAAAACGCGGGGGGGGGGGGGGGGGGGTTCACTTATCATTCCTTCTCCGTGGCAATGTTTTTTGTATGTAGGGTCGAATATTTAAGTAAGTTCTTTCCCCTACTTCAAACTGAATGTCTCTCCTTTGTGCATCTGCTATTCTGCTTGCGTCTTCATTATTTATTGAGCTCTTAACAAATGCCCTTTCAGCTCTGCCAAGATACTATATCTTGTCACAACCCAACCCGACCAAGATAGGTCCTATCATGTTGAGCTGTGATAAATTAATCCTAAGATCTAATTTTAGAATGTTCCCAAATTCTCTTCAAATATTTATTTTAAATAAACTACATACTACAAAGCTACCAAAACATCCAAATATTAAAAATAAACTCATCCATAAGATTTCTTTCATTTCATCAAAATATATCTACACTACAGTACATTGCTACATGCAGAAGCTACATAACTGAATAATAAACTAGCCATAACCATAAATAAAATCAAAACTGAGAAAAATACATAACCTCATATCTGATCCTGAAGTTCTAATCGATAGTCTCCTTCCCTTTCCTAGATCATGAAAATAATAAGCAAACCACACTGAGCTACAACAGTTCAGTAGGCCACAGAAACAAATTTAAATTTTCAAATTCTTTTATTAAATTTTGTTGTATATTTAAATACAGTCTACTAGTGAGAAATATCATATAATAAGAGTATATCAGTTATTCAATTATTTAAATAATATTACTAAATAGATAAATAAATTGCAATGCATATCGTAGAGCAGTTCATATAACATTTCTCAGACCCAGACAAAATCTAAAAGTATTTTAGCCACTTATGACTCTCTTTTGTGCTTATAGTACCAACACATGCTCGTAGACACCAGAATATGACTTACAGCCATTAGAACATGTCTTATAGACACCTGAATATTCCCTGAACCCAGACATAATCTCAAAGGATTCTGACCCTTATAATTCCCAACAGATATTAGTTAATCACATATGCATATTTCTCATCATATTATAGCATTTAAAGCGTAATTGAGCATGTGTCAGAATTACACAGTTTTCTCTAATGGCATGCAGCAGAAAATCCTATTAGGCAAAAAATGCGTATTTTCAAAAAAATAACCAAATTACTAAGGATTGTGTAAAATAATATTTTAAGGTTTTTATCGTACTACACTATTTTTCAACAACAACAACATCAAGCCTTTGTCCCACTAAGTGGGGTCAGCTACATGAATCCTTCTTCGCCATTGTGTCCTGTTAAAAATCAAATTCTCATTTAAATCTAATAAAGAAATATCATTTCTAATATTTTCTAACCAAGTCTTTTTAGGCCTACCTCTACCTTTTCTTAACATAAGTCAAATCTAATACCTCAACTTTCCTAACAGGTCATCGGAAGGCCTCCGTTTAATGTGACCAAACCATCTAAGGAGACTCTCTAATCTTATCTTCCACTGGAGCTACTCCAACCTTTTCATGTATATGCTCATTTCGTATCCTATCTCTAAGGGTAAAGCCACTTACCCACCTAAGCATCATCATCTCTGCAACACTTAACTTAGTACTATGCTTCCCTTTTAATGGCCAACATTCGGCACCATAAAGCATCGCAGGTCTCACCATCATTTTATAGAATTTTCCCTTAAGTTTGAGGGAGACTTTTCTATCGTACAACAAGCCCGATGCATTCCTCTACTTCAACCATCAAACTTAAATTCTATTGATAATATCCCCATTTATTTCACCATCACTCTAAAAAAAAGATCCAAGATATCTAAAATGTGTACTCTTATTAATGACCTGATCGCCCAAAGTCACAATCCCCTCACTAGGTCTATTGCTACTAAAATTAGACTCCATATATTCAGTTTTAGATCTACTCAAGCGAAAACCTTTAGACTCTAAGGTTGACCTCCATAATTCAAGTTTATATTCAACCCCCTCTCTAGTCTTATCAACAACAAGAATATCATCAGCAAAAAGCATACACCAAGGTACATCGTCTTGCAAATGTCTAGGGTTATGTTCAGTTATGTCATTGGAGGTGATTAATGCTAGAATTATTTAATTTATTCAATAGTGTAGCTAAATTTTATTTATATTTTGCAGATAAATTAGGTGTTACTGGATTTAGATGCTTTAATAATCATATTGGTTGATAAATATTATTGAAATCTTATATTTTCATCTTTGAGAATTATTTATTGATGTTCAACTTGCGTCCTTCGACTGAATTTCTATAATACATTCCAAGCCCAATGGCAGGCGTGACATTTGTGCTCAGAGTTAACACATGTTGTAGAGTACAGCATGGTACTTTGTCCAGCCGAATGAACTCATAGGTGGTCCACATACTTAAATTTGCTAACCGGTCACTAGTTGACAAAACATATAAAAGTACTCGTTTGGACATGCAAAATATGAAAACCCATGTGTAATATACCTTAAGTCCTGCAATTGTTGCATGCACAAATCACAAGGTCAAGGAAGTACACACAAGGAGGTTCAATAGCATCTTTGTGAAAAAACAGAAGGTATGATTATGGAAAAGTCAGTGAAATGACGTAACAAAGTGACCAGTAGGATCACTACTTGTTCAAAAAATCTGCAAGATGAATCAACTACCTGAATATTCCACCCCCGAAGGAGGGATGCGCCGCATAAAATCTTAGCAGCAGATCGCTGCTCTTCTTCAGAACCATTTAGTGCTGTATCATATAATTTCTCAAGCTCTGCAACACTAAATCCAACCAAAAAACTAATAAATCCCGTGATTAGAAGAATAAAATTAACGCAATTCAAGGCCCTACTAATGCAATGACAATTAAATCTTCTAACTATTAAGCTAGCAGGAAACATTTTAAGTTATTTGAATACCTTGAAGCAGGCACCGTGATAAGAATTTTTTCCAGCGAACCATTCAGTTGGCCACCTTCCATGAAGGTAGACCAAGAAGATTCCTGAATTAGCATGGAATCTTTTGATGTTGCATATGGAACTACATACCCAGGCCAAAAGTAAGCAGACGTGTCAATCAACTTCCTCGCAATACATGCTTCAACAATAAGGTGAAGCATGTTCCCAACTGCCAAAAATAGATTTCGGCGCATAAAAAAAATATCAATATACAAGAATAGTTGTGATGAGAATTATGAAATCAAGATGAAAGTTGCAATAATAACTTCTTCTACAACATAGAAAGGTGCCTCGTAAGAAAAATAAACATTTAAGATTTAAATGTTCAATTTTTTACGCATATTGTATAAAAAAAAGAAAAATCACCGAGCAATACCGCATATGATGTAGGATGTGATGAAAATCTGAAAGCTTGTGACCATTAAGAATGTAATTCATGTGTACTGACTCTTAATTTTTTACTTTTTTTTTTCACTTCAACTTTTTTTTCTCAGAACTCTTAATTTTTTACTTATTTCAATGTAAAAAATGTTTATGAAGTCTGCTCCAACATGAATGGGAGGCATTCTCTAATATTTTAGGTGGTACACTAGGTATAACTCATTACTACATGATTTCAACAAAGCCAATACAATTCCAATTAGAATAAATCGAGTTCAAAATAATTCCAACTATGTGAATTGCTACTTAATGCTATTTCCTCTTTTTTGTAATTTCATTGTATTTTGCCACTGTTGTCCCTACATTCAAATTGCTATCAGCAATCCCACTACCATCTCCAACTATATTGTTCATGCTACAATAATCACGCCGCTTCTCCCGTATCAACTGTTGTTCCCCTTGTTGATGCTCTCCCACGATTGCCACTACATCACCTGATATTGTTTTTACCTTTCCCGCTAAGTTACTGCAAAGCTACATTACTGATATTTTGGGCGTGATAATCAAACACCTGCTCAACTGTAGTCTATGCATTCCTCCTTATAGCCTGACTATCATGGGGTACATAGTTTCCTATTTTGCAACAGCATTAAACAGCTCAAACAAGGGAATTTATGGAAAGATTATTCTACTAGAATTCAAGAGGGGTGAAAATAGCATATTATTCTTAGTAGATCTAAAATTACACAAGAAATCATATATAAACTAAAATATTCGAGAGAATTTGAGTCTACTGCTGAAAAACAAAATTGAACTTATATCAGATCTCTCTCTCTTGCTCTCTCTCTCTCTCTCTTCCACTCTTTCTCTTGCTCTCTCCTTTGCTCTCTCTCTCTCTCTCTTACTCTCTCTCTCTCTTACTCTCTCTCTCTCGCTCTATTTATCTTATTCTCTCTCTCTCTCACTCACTCTCTCTCTCTTTCTCTCTCCCTCTCTCTCTCTCCCCCTCTCTCTCTCCCTCTCTCTCTCTCAATAGCTGAAATCTAAGGCTGACATAAAATTTGAGTGTAAAATTACTTTTGAAGAGAGAGAAGCATGGGCTGGTGGTTAGGCATGATTCCTCCTGCGCCTTGGCCAGTTTTTGAACACACGGAGCCCATAATAATACATTAATTTTGAGCATCAAATTTGAAGCTCGCATTAAAACTACATTCATATTTGAACCTAACTTGCAATAGAATTTGATTTTAATCTTGAATATAAACTTGAACTTTTCATTAAAAACTCCAAAATATAAGATTAAGCTTTCAACAATATTCAACCTTTTGGTGAATGTGCAACTGAACAAATCATATCTATGGATGAGTCTAATGACCAAACTAATGAAGTGAATGCTGACATTAAAAGTAAGAAAATTACGCCTACTGAACATAATAAATCAATTGAACAAACTGATTTAACTGCTCATGCAAATTTTAGCAAAGTTATTTCTACCAAGAAAATGATCAAAATGACCCCTCAATTCCTTGTGAATGACCAAAATGGTTCCCAACTCTTTTGAGGGACCAATTTGATACCTCAACTCTTTAAAATAAGCCATTTTTGGTCCTAACATCCAATGTTGGAATTAATTGTGTTAAATGTAAGAGTATTTTGGTCATTTTTAATTAAAATTTTATTAAATGCAATTTTCAAATAATTATAATTTTTTATAATAAATATTATTAAACATTTCTTTAATAAAAAAATTATTAATAATTTTAATTTTAATTTTAAAAATTTTAGCCATATTTTATAAAATCATCTTATGTCCATGCTAACCACACCTAAAACATTGTCTTGTGAGATAACACTTCTATGTATGTCTTGTGACCAGTGATAACACACCTCAGTACACTACCAATAGCTACCATGGGTCCCTTTCTAACTTAGTCGAATTTTTAAAAGGAGCATGTTTAAAACCTAATTAAGTAAAATAAGCATGATTATTAAAAAATTTAAAAAGGAGCAAATTCGACAAATTATTTAGCGTAAACTAAATACGCCAGTAACGCCACAAATGATTTGGCGAGTTCAGAATGTGCCAAATCATTTTGCGTATTCGCCTAGAGAGAAAAAAAGTGAGAGGGAGGAGAGAGGACGGCGCCACACATAGATAGAGAGGGCAGGAGGAGAGAGTGAGAGAGAGAGCTGGTGATTAATATAACTTAATATAATTATAAATTAAAAGTTATAACTTTAATTTAATAGCGTTATAATTTTAATAATTTTATTTAAATTTAATTTAATTATATTAACATTATCTAAATTTATTTTAATGTAATTAAATTAAAATTATAATGTAATTAAATTAAATTAAGTATTTTATTAAAATATAAGGTAATAAACTTATAACTTAATTTAATTTAATTATATTATAATTTTAATAACTTTATTTAAATTTAAGTTAATTACATTACAATTTAATAACGTTATAAATTTTAAATTAATTTAATTATGTTATTAATTTTTTAATTAATTTAATTATGTTATTATAAATTTATTTAATTTAATTATGTTATTATAAATTTATTAAATTTAATTATGTTATAAATTTTAAATTAATTTAATAACATTATTATAAACTTAATAAATTTAATTAATTATAAATTTTAACGTAATTAAATTAAATTTTTCTAAAGTTATTAAAATTATAACGTAATTAAATTAAAGTTATAACTTTTAATTTATAATTATATTAAGTTATATTAATCACCCACTCTCCCTCTCTCCTCTCCTCTCTCTCTACCCGATCAGCTTTCTCCCCCCTCTTCCCTCCATCTCACTCTATGGCACCGTCCTCTCCCCTCCCTCTCATTTTTTCTCTCTCTAGGCAAATACGCCAAATGATTTGGCATATTCTGAACTTGCCAAATCATTTGGCATATTTAGACTGCGCTAAATAATTTGACGAATTTGCTCATTTTTAATTTTTTTAATAATCATATTTATTTTACTTAATTAGGTTTTGAACATACTCATTTTAAAAATTCGGCCTTCTAACTTCATTGAACTTGATTTACTTTTCACTAAAATGACCTCTCATAAACTCTTCACTTGCTTTATTTTTGCTCATGTTCCATCAGAACTGAGAAGTAACAAAATCATTTTCAATAACCCTCACTATTTCAAATAACTCAAAAAATTCTCTAATTCTCCAAAGTGCGAGAGGATGCCTCAACTCATCTCTAAATCCCCTTCAAAATCTAAAGCATTTTCCTTCAACTGTTCTTGTCAATTATGAAGCATATTTGGCCGATACAATGAATTCAACTTTTGTCTTGCATTATCGTGTTGTCTCCATGCTCCAATCTCATAAATGCCTCCTACATCTATTGTCGAGCTGAAAGAGATACAAATTAGTCTCTGAATGTGCTAATGAACTCATCCCATAAGATCTGTAAGTTCAACTTACCTTAGAACTTCTCTATTTGTTGTTCAATCCACCATCTTTTTGCTTGCCCTTCAAATAAAAACACTACTAATGATACTTTTCTATTCTTCGGGCACTACATGGTGTTAAAAATTTTATTTATCCTCAGTAGTCATTTTTCTACCACATGCAGTTCCATTATTCCTTTGAATAGTGGAGGTTTTAGCTTGTAAAATATTTGTGAATGCTTTCCCACTTCATTCTCTTTGCACCCAACCTGTTTTGCTCTCTGCACACTCATCCGTTGTGCAATCAGACTGCAAACTGCATCATATTGTATGATGTTGCTAGAGGTATTACACTCTCATTCATTGCATCTTGATCATTTGGATCCATTATGACAATTGTATAGTTCTCTCATCCAATCAATAATATATAACGACTCAAAAATAACACACATGCAATCAATTATATATGCAAAATAATACATTTTAGGACTACCTAATATCTACATATCAAATAATCAATCTTACGGTTCTTGTTACAATTTAATCCTTCCAAAACCATGATCTGATATCATTTTGTGATGCTCTTCAGATTTAATTTGAAAGAATTTTTTCTTTTATTATCTAGCTACATATCAGAACTAATAATAACATCCATATACAAAAATAATACAATAAAAGCAATAATTGATTTCATCATCAAAAAATATACATACAAAATCCCAAGATAATCATATAAAACAATCATAAACCACTATTATTACATTAATCTATCACAATACCCATGATTACAAAAAAATAAATAATAAAAGTAAAATACATATACTAACAAATTTGCATCAATCACACTTCCTTGGGTCATTACATTCCCGAAGATATGTAAATCACATAATGAGCAAAAAGCCTAGTAGGTCACCAGAACTAACAACTGCAATCAAAAATAATATGAATATAATCCTTCGGATCAAATAAATATAAACACTTAACAATCAATATGAGCAGTGTCAATTAATATGAACTGCAACATATCAGTATGAACAATAGTAATCCATGTCAACAATATCAACTAATATGAACAATAACCATGTGGTGAATCAACAATCTCTGACTCAATCCTATTATAGTGTCATGTAAAATTCTAAAAGAAGGGTTGTCAAGTGAATCGATACAGTCATATATATGTACTATTGGTTGTCAATATGGGTTAATATCATAAATGTTATTTCTGTAATGTCATGTATATCACTACGCCTATCAAGTAACATCATCCATCAATATATATGTTACTATGCATGCCATATCATATAAGTGCATGCAATACATATATACACCATGTAATGCACATTATGTATGAGTACCATGCATCATGTTCTTGTATCAATATCATGTACTTGTATCAATTTTATCAGATACATTATTCAAATATCATGTCATGTTATGTTTAATCATATGAAATCATATCATATTCATACAAGTCAAGACATCTAGTTCATATGGTGTTTCCCTGCATCAGTCATATCATGTCTTGTAGGACAAACTTACACGAATCAATCATATCATGTATCAATCTCATCAATCATAAGTCAATAAGTCAAAAGGCCTCACGTAGAAGTCATCACTTCCCATCAATTGTTTCATATATCAATTAATCTCTTTATGCCTCCATTTTCATACTTTTACAATTACACCACAAATTTTTATTTGAAAGAAAACCCATCAGCCCACCCACATGTATAGGATAACAAGTCTCCGGCCAATTGAAATCAGTCATATCTCTAGCCAACCTTTCTTTGATACACATGACATATTATGCACTTATCATGTAAAATATATGCAAATCATATTGGTACTTTGAACTATAACATATATATTTAGTATGCAAGTCCTATTAGTGTACTTATGTTGGAATGCATGTCATGTTAGATGAACTATATTAGATTCATGACATATCAAGCCAAATAGAATAAATGTAAGAGCCCTAAATCATCTATGGTGTGCACTTATTCAGATCATTTCTGATAAAATGTTATATAAACAAAACTAAACAGTAAAATCTCAATATGATATCAAAGCTTGCTAGATGGAGAAAGAAAAACCTAGAAATCAAACTTATCGAAAACAGAAGCAAGGTTAAGGTTACTTATCACAATCAGAACAACTTGGTTAACTGGGAGGACGCTCCCTTAGATAGACTTTTTCTCTCTTCGCTCTCTCTCTCTCTCCCTTCTCTCCTTTTCCCCAACCAAGGACACTAATTAGATGAGGTGAATGGGTTAAGAGATGGTATTGGGTACTTAAATGCAATAGTAGTTTAAGATATTTTAAAAAAACAATTTCAGTGATCTAGATCCACAACGCTCGAGCATCCAGTGTTGCTGCGACCAGATCTCCAGCACTGCTACACTTGTACATAAAGGTCAATAAAGGAAAGCGCCGCTGCGCATGCCACCACAATGCCACAACGCTCCCAGACATATTTATATACATGTAAGTTCTAATCAATTTTAAATCAAGTATTTAGCAATTCATTAATCAATTAAAATTTGGGTCATTATAATATCTACCTTCATGTGTGCAATTATAATTCAACTAAATGAAGAAACACACCAGTACCTTCTAAAGAAACTAGAAAATCTAGTTCAATAGGTCAAGCATGTGCCACATGATCATGAACAATGAAATGGGGACCTTTTACAAAATGCAGAAAAACAGAACTCAATATGTTTTTACTTGCAAATTGTTCTTATAAATATTTTTTTGATCTAAACATAATATTTTAAAGAGTTTTATTCAGTCAAAATCATCTCAAAAATCATAATTGCATGTCTATGTAAAAGGCTCTAAGTGCATGCCGAATTTTTAAGGCAGTGTTGCAAAGATCAAAGTGAATAAACAATACAAAGTAGATATTCAAAGAACAGACTAACAACATTGAGATAGAAACAAAATCAATTATAGGCATGGTTACCTGCTTTAACAGAAGATGCCTTTTTTTGTCCGGAGATGCCAAGACTACTACTTCCATTCCTGAAATTTGTAATGAATGTTGCTGCTTTTGAAGCAGCGTTGTTTGCAGCATTGACAACTGATGGAGGTGGAGTTAGAAGTGCTGTATAACTCTCCAATAATTGAAGGGAAGAAATTAGTCCATCCCTTCTAGGAGTTAGCTTATTAGTCCCCATGTCATACTCATAACTGCTCCTAGGATAAGGGTTGTGAACTTCTTCTTTCACAACCGCAACAATTGCAAGGGGAACAATAGATAAGAGCATGCATAATCGAGCGTCAAGGTGGGGTATCGGCCCTTCCCAAGGTTCACGGTCCTGGAATTATATGTATTGACAATAAATATAAATGCAGGGAGTATTGAATGGAAAATGTCAACAAGTTCCTACAAGCATCGCCAAAAAAAAGCAGCAAAAGATAATCTCAACTCGTTGTACAAGCCGCAGAGCAGACACAAAGAGAGCCATGAAAGTTTCTTGCCAACTTGCTTGATTGAATACTTGCAGTGTTTTGGTTAACTCTGCATCATATAATACAAAGTAAAGTCAGAAAAAGGATGCCTTTGATGTTAAGTAATTAGCATGTACAAGAGAAAAAAAAAGTGATGGAAAGTAAATCAAATATTGTGAGAGTAAGCATCTTTTGAATAGAAAGCACCTGTAAGAATCTCAACAGAAGAAATAGCATAAAGATGGCTTCCATCCATTGCATTTTCCATAATAATATCAAAAGGGATCCAACAAGCTGATCTATCATTTCCCAAACAGTAGTTAAAAGTGGGGCCACTCAATCCAGCATCAACTAGTACGCCAAGAAGTCCAAACCTATTTGATTTGCATTCGCCATCCAATACTTCATGTACATTTGTAAACAACTTAGCCCAAATATAGTTCACTGATATCAAGGACTGTAATGTAGATTTGTGAACTTCAATCAACTGTAGTCTTTCCACGAAGCTGTTGAACTTCTCAGGCCTAAACACAATAATTTTACATTAACATACACAGCACGGAAATCTGAACAATTGAAACACATAAGCAACATGTAAATGCTAGAGGTATTCATTCAAACAGTTACAACTAGATCCTATACCCTCACTTTCGCAGTACAGCATTATCATAATGCTCAAGAAGGCTATAACTAATGCAGTAGAGCATAACACCACCTTGTTTAAATAAGAGAGATAGAGCATAAATTCACACAAAGGGAAAATTCATGTCACCATGTTGTGTAGCTTAAACCAAAAACTGAAAGATTAAACATACATAACATGAAAGGAGCAAAATTCCCAATGACCATCCTTATTGGAGTAGCTAATAAATCAGTTGAAATAAAATTGACAGATCATACATGTTAAGATAAATATGACGAAGGAAAGCTTTGTTGTTCTTGTCGGCAGTAATTTTCTCCACCACTTCCAACGTCATAAGTATATTACATCTATGAAGTTGTTCACGGTGCCCTTTTCTCTTGTCAATCGAATTTCCTACGGGATCTATATCCATATCTTGGAAGGTTTCAGTACAACTTTTATTTGCATCTTTGTCAGAAAATGTAAACTGCATGCCAAAGTCTTCTAGAATGCCATCCATCAAACGAATGATTATGGTTAAAACACAGAACACTATCATATAGCTAAAATCTATTTTTTCAATCCCATATGCATGTGAAAGTTGCAGGGCATCATCAATGGATTTTGTTATCCTGCAAACCAAAAAAAAACCAACTTAAAGTTAGTTGCAGATCCAAAGAGGAATGAATGGTCAGTGGAAAAGTAAGGTTCAGAAAACGGATTCCAATTAGTTATGGAAACCTCACATTGATACAGTAGATAAGTTGAACATAGATTTTCGAACTTCAAGATAACCCAAAAAAAAAGCTAGATGAAACAATGAAATTCAATATGCTCCAGCAAGATCATCATCAACAAATTGACTCCATTTTGTTGTTTCTAATCTATAAGAAGCCCACCGATCAGAATGTTTGACCAATATAGGAATTTAAGTAATCTTCTGAAAGAGTATGCCTAATAGAAACTGAAACTGAACATATTATATAAAAACCTGCTATAAGTAGTCATGAGGATTGAGGTAACAGATGACTCTAAGGACAAGTTCTTACTCACGTTTATTTATATGTGATACGACATCGCAAAATTAGCTTGATCATACACGAATCTCGAGGCAAAAGCTAGTTGGAAACTTCAAAAATTAATTTTGGGAGCACCCGAACTCCGATTTCAGCGAGCTTATAGTCAAACTGAGCGTCTCAGAAATACGAACCCAACGACACCAAGATCAACCCAATCCGAGCCCAAATGAGTCCGAATCAAGGGCTCAAAGCGCTGTTGGAAGGTTCAAACCGCAATTTGAGTTACCAAACGGTCTCCGATTTTGACGAGCTTATACTCGAATCGAACGGCTCGACGAGACGAATCCAACGAGCCCAAGATCGCCGAATTCCGACATCATTAAGGCCTTCAAATGCCCAACGAATGGTGTATGATCAAAGGATTCGATATCGGCCGTCCATTCAAAACACTCCCAATTCGCCCATGATCTCACGCCTATTTACGGGCTATGCCACTCCAAAAAAAACTATAAATAGAGCCCTCATTCTATACCATGGGGACTCAAGTGAAGAGAGAGAAGAAGAAGAGAAGGAGAAGGAGAAAGGGGAATAGGAGATTCCTCACCTCCTCGACCACCGCCGCCGGAGCTTTTCCTGACGCCGGAACTCTGCCGGATTTTCAGGAAACGCCAGGAACTCGCAGAATTCTGTAAATTTCGTGGAAGGAACAAATTGTACTTAGATTATCCCCAACTTGTGGGACGAAATCCGCCATTTGTAATTTACAAAAACACTAGTGGAATTTTGCAACTGGGCGAGGCCCCGTGGTTTTTTTCCCTTTTTGGGTTTTCCACGTAAAAACTCTTGGTGTTCACTCCTCTTTACTGTTTGTGTGTTAAACTTACGTGCAACGCTCGGACGCGAATTCACAAACTCTACCGCCGCGTATTTTCTAACACGCAACAGTTTGGTGCCGTCTGTGGGAAACACAATCCCACTACTTCGAGTACTGCTACGATGGTGAATAGGCGCAGCAGTCGTTTAGTTGGAGCTTCTCGCTCCAATTCTCATCAGTTCAGAAATCCGTCTATTAACCATAGACGGCAAATGTCAGCATCTTTTCATCCTGGGGGGCAGAATGCTGCCGGAGAAGGGATCTCGGGACCTTCTTTAGAAGAAAGAATCTGGAAGATGGAAGAATCTCAGAACGAGATCCTTCAACTCCTGCGAGATGATCGACAGCCGACGTTGGAGGAGGTCCTTCGCCCTCGGGATCCACCAAGGGTTGAAGATGTCCAATTCGAGCATCGTCAAGAAGAAATTCACCTTCCTCCACCTAGGAGACATCCTCAATCACGACAGGAAGATGAACTTGCCGATACAGCGAGTTCAACACATCCTCGCATTTTTTCGGATCTCCTAGAAGGCTCTCCCCAACCACATATTACGGAACTCCCTCACAATGTCCTACGTCGCGAACTGCCAAGATTAGTACGGGAAGAATTCCCCCGAGAAAATGTGAGACATGCTCTCCAACAGAGAAACTTCCAGGAATCATCACCTCTAACTGAAGCCATTCTCCAGCACCCCATTCCAGTCGGATTCAAAGTGCCAAACGTTGAGTCCTACGACGGGACGACCGACCCGTATGAGCATATCGACTACTATAGAACCATCATGCATATTCAACGAGCATCAGACGCGCTCCTCTGCCAGGTCTTTCCCGCCACCCTTAAAGGACAGGCCCGAACGTGGTTCTACTCGCTTCCACCTGGAACGATCCCTTCTTTTGTCAAATTGGCCAAAGTATTCGTCGAACAATTTGTGGCCAATCAAAGAATTGCTAAGGATTCTTCCCACCTCTCCGGGATCCGCCAAAATGAGGGAGAATCATTGAAAGAGTATTTTCAGCGGTTTTCCACTGAAGCACGACAGATTCCAGGAGTAGACCCTGAATTACTCAGAGGGGTCTTTCTTGGAGGTCTTCGTCCTGGCCCCTTCTATTTGGCCCTTATGCGAGACACCGTTCATTCATACGCTGAATTGATCCATCGTGTGGAGGCACAAATATCTACAGATGAAGCTATAAATGCTCACAGGAAGCAGTTTGAGCAAATCAGCGGGAAGCGCAAAGGTGCACCTGGGATGGATAATTCCTTCTCACAGCAGAAAAAGCATGGGAAGAATAATCTACCTTATATGTCTTCGTCACCATGATGGGAACCCCGACAGGAGGAGTATACACCACTTAACACATCTCGAGCAAATGTGTTGATAGCTGTTCGAGATCAAGATACATTGAAATGGCCAAATCCTTTGAAATCGAATACAGGAAATGCAGATCAGTACTGTCACTTTCATCGAAGTCGAGGTCACACCACCGAAGCCTGTAAGCAACTCAAGGATGAGATTGAAAGACTTATCCGCCAGGGCTACCTTCGACAATTTGTTCGGGATCCACCTACCCGAGAGGAAGCTCGTCCCACTGGAGGACAAAGTCAACAACAAAAACAACCATTGAATACTATTCAAATGGTTGGAGAGATTGAATGATCATGCACTTAGCGGATTTGTATTAGTAATTATGTTTGTCTTGTTGTCTATTGAGTAGAGTGTCGCTTTCATACCTCTAATATCTTTATCTATTGTTGTATTTGTCACCGTACGTAGATCTTGTGTGTTGAGTACTTTGTAATTTTTAAGTCGTATTAGGGAACTATTGTACTACCTTACGTAACGCAGTAATAGAATGTTCATATTGTTGTGATATGATTTTTTCTCTTATGAAAGATAAGAAAAAACTTCTCAAACTCTTTCTCCGTGATTCGAGAAATACACAATCCATATTGTATCTCAATCACCGGACGATCAATCCCAGGGGGATTTGATCCGACCTCATCAACACAGGTTAATGTCATCGAACAATTGTTCTGACATACAACCTCGGATAGGTCTTACATCCTTGGTGAATTCTCTCGACCTCATCCACACAGGTTAACGTCGTCGAGCAGGGCTCCGACATACAACCTCGGATAGATCTTACATCCTTGGTGGATTCTCTCGACCTCATCCACACAGGTTAACGTCGTCGAGCAGGGCTCCGACATACAATCTCGGATAGGTCTTACATCCTTGGTGGATTCTCTCGACCTCTTCCACACAGGTTAATGTCATCGAACAAATGTTCTGACATACAATCTCGGATGGGTCTTACATCCTTGGTGGATTCTCCTGACCTCATCCACACAGGTTAACGTCGTCGAGCAGGGCTCCGACATACAACCTCGGATAGGTCTTACATCCTTGGTGGATTCTCTCGACCTCTTCCACCCAGGTTAATGTCATCGAATAAATGTTCTGACATACAACCTCGGATAGGTCTTACATCCTTGGTGGATTCTCTCGACCTCTTCCACACAGGTTAATGTCATCGAACAAATGTTCTGACATACAACCTCGGATGGGTCTTACATCCTTGGTGGATTCTCCTGACCTCATCCACACAGGTTAACGTCGTCGAGCAGGGCTCCGACATATAACCTCAGATAGGTCTTACATCCTTGGTGGATTCTCTCGACCTCTTCCACACAGGTTAATGTCATCGAACAAATGTTCTGACATACAACCTCTGAGAGAACTTCTACCCGACGTCGGACTTCTGCTCGTTAGCGGACTCCTACTCGTCGACGAACTTTCGTCGGTCTTCTGCCTAAGGCCGTACTTCTACCGGACGTCGGACTCCTACTCGTTGTCGGACTTCTGCTCGTCGACGAACTTTCGTCGGTCTTCTGCCCAAGGCCGTACTTCTACCGGACGTCGAACTCCTACTCGTTGTCGGACTTCTGCTCGTCGACGAACTTTCGTCGGTCTTCTGCCCAAGGCCGTACTTCTACCGGACGTCGGACTCCTACTCGTTGTCGGACTTCTGCTCGTCAACGAACTTTCGTCGGTCTTCTGCCCAAGGCCGTACTTCTACCGGACGTCGGACTCCTACTCATTGTCGGACTTCTGCTCGTCGACGAACTTTCGTCGGTCTTCTACCTGACGTCGGACTTCTTCATATCGTCGGACTTCTGCTCGTTAGCAGACTCCTACTCGTCGTCGGACTTCTGCTCGTCGACGAACTTTCGTCGGTCTTCTACCCGACGTTGAACTTCTACCGGACGTCGGACTCCTACTCGTCGTCAGACTTCTGCTCGTCGACGAACTTTCGTCGGTCTTCTACCCGACGTCGGACTTCTTCTTATCGTCGGACTCTGATGACAACGGACTACTACTAGTCATCGGCTTCTCGCTCGACTGCTACTTGCAACGCACCCTCGAATTCTCTCCTTTGGCTCCATACTCGATCATTGACTGCTAATGGGTTTCAATTCGATCGTCCATCGCCAGCAAACTTCCGCTCAAATGGCGAAGAAAGCCCGTAGGCTTCTGTACGCGAGGAGGGGCGCTATTCGAGTAGGAAAAAATTCCAACTCGCAAATAACGGAAGCCTCAACCGTCAGTAAGCCGGAGGGGGAAGAAGAAATCTCGTAGGCTTCTGCACGCGAGGAGGGGCGCTATTCGAGTAAGAAAAAATTCCAACTCGCAAATAAAGGAAGCCTCAACCGTCAGTAGGCCAGAGGGGGAGGAAGAAATCCTGTAGGCTTCTGCACGCGAGGAGGGGCGATATTCGAGTAGGAAAAAATTCCAACTCGCAAATAACGGAAGCCTCAACCGTTAGTAAGCCGGAGGGGGAGGAAGAAATCCCGTAGGTTTCTGCACGCGAGGAGGGGCGCTAATTCGAGTAGAGAAAATTTCCTACTCAAAAATAACGGAAGCCTCAGCCGCCAGAGAACCAGAGGGAGAAAGAAAGAGAAGTTGCAAATTCTTCAAAGGCCTAAGGGGCCTATTTATAGGTTTTGGAGAGAAAGAGGGGAAGTTACTACCAATTTCGGAATTTTCTTTTTTTAGAATTTTTTTAAGAATTTTTTGAAATTTTTTTGGAGTTTTTTTGGACCCAAAAACAGCAAAAACGCTATTTTTAGGCAGATATGGGCCCCACATTGGCGGTGCAGCAAAGGGACGCGCCCCTAGCGCGCAAAACCACGATCCGCATGAGCGGCCCGCGGATCGAGGGCCCTTATTTCGCACGAAATCGAGCGCACAGCCGCGCTCCGCGCGATCATTCCAGACCGCGCCCCACGCGCGGTCCTCCAACCGCGCTCCGCGCGGTTCCGCGGAAGCCGCCACCGCGGCGTGCGGCGGCAAAGCGGCCGGCCGTTCGGCCGCCCATGTACGTCCAGGCCCGATTTTCGTCCCGACAAGTCCGAATTCGACATTTTTGGGGTCCCCGGACACATTTTTTGACATTCTGGACTCGATTTTGACACTTTCGAAGCCTTTCAGAGCTCCTACACACAAGAATAATTTGGCTCGCTCGGAAAAATTATCAAAAACTTGTAACGCATATTTTCGGACTTCTGAAGCTACGACGTCCGAAAATAGGGGGGCAACTGATACGACATCGCAAAATTAGCTTGATCATACACGAATCTCGAGGCAAAAGCTAGTTGGAAACTTCAAAAATTAATTTTGGGAGCACCCGAACTCCGATTTCAGCGAGCTTATAGTCAAACTGAGTGTCTCAGAAATACGAACCCAACGACACCAAGATCAACCCAATCCGAGCCCAAATGAGTCCGAATCAAGGGCTCAAAGCGCTGTTGGAAGGTTCAAACCGCAATTTGAGTTACCAAACGGTCTCCGATTTTGACGAGCTTATACTCGAATCGAACGGCTCGACGAGACGAATCCAACAAGCCCAAGATCGCCGAATTCCGACATCATTAAGGCCTTCAAATGCCCAACGAATGGTGTATGATCAAAGGATTCGATATCGGCCGTCCATTCAAAACACTCCAATTCGCCCATGATCTCACGCCTATTTACGGGCTATGCCACTCCAAAAAAACTATAAATAGAGCCCTCATTCTACACCATGGGGACTCAAGTGAAGAGAGAGAAGAAGAAGAGAAGGAGAAGGAGAAAGGGGAATAGGAGATTCCTCACCTCCTCGACCATCGCCGCCGGAGCTTTTCCAGCCGCCTGAAGACGCCGGAACTCTGCCGGATTTTTAGGAAACGCCAGGAACTCGCAGGATTCTGTAAATTTCGTGGAAGGAACAAATTGTACTTGGATTATCCCCAACTTGTGGGACAAAATCTGTCATTTGTAATTTACAAAAACACTAGTGGAATTTTGCAACTGGGCGAGGCCCCGTGGTTTTTTCCCTTTTTGAGTTTTCCACGTAAAAACTCTTGGTGTTCACTCCTCTTTACTGTTTGTGTGTTAAACTTACTTGCAACGCTCGGACGTAAAATTATAAACTCTACCGCCGCGTATTTTCTAACACGCAACAATATGAAAATGGGAAGTTGGTTTTTATAATGTTGGCAGAGTGAGAGAACATTTTACAGGGCCTACTATAAATAGGCCAAAATGGAACAAAAACTAAAAAGACATAAATACCCTAGGACTACAATATCAAATGACCACCCATAAAGGGTAAAACAGTAAAACTGAAAAATAAAATAAACTACTACATAAAATAACTCAATAAAACTCCTGATCGTGGCCGTTGATCTTCGGTGTCTCCGATGGTACACGTATCAAAATCGTTGACGATGTCCTCATCACCACCACTGCAAGATTGTCCAAATGCTCCCAAATCAACCCAAAACACAGACACCCTAAAGTTGCTTCACTGTTGAGTAGAAGGGATACAGATGGAGTGGCACTTGCAGAGAGATGAAGAGATTAGAAGCCCGAGAAGAAGGTGGAAAAAGCCCGCGGATTTTCCGGAGGGGATGAGAAAGAAGGGTGGAAAGAGCCCGCAGAATTTCCAAACAAACCCGCAGGTTTAATAGCAAATATGCTCACCAAATATCAACTGCCTTCATTCTCAACATCTTCTCTTATTTATAGGCATAGTAAAGGAATGCCAAAAGCCACCTTAGTTAATGTTCACAACATCCCAAGCATCATTTTTCATAGGATTTCCAAATGCCACTTCGGAAAACAGCCCAGGCATAATCCTGAAGGAACAGTTACGGGAATCAAAGGTAGTTCACGGAACCAAGGAGCCAACACTCGGACAGCAAGCAAGCCGCTTGAAATCAAAGCAACACAGCCAACAGAGGCGGCTGGATTTCCAAGAGATAAAGCACAAAAATCAGTAATCCCATCATAAATTCTAATGCATCGAATTCAGCCTCCCATTAAATACAAGCCACGGTTTTCCAAGAGACAAGAAGAAGGGGAAGGGGAAGGGACAAGGCCACTCCAAAGTAGTTCTTCTTAATGAGGTACCTTTTGAGAATAAAGAGCTACTAAACTCCAGCTTCAAGCAACTAAAAGAACAAGCTCAATACCATGTGCTCCAAAACAGCCAACCCGTGAACCATCAGCAGCCAGGACCAATCAAGCCAGCAAATCAAAGGTCTACCAAGTCCTATGCACGACCTACCATGATCATTGATGCTTTCCCATCATTGGATAGCTAAAAAAAATAGAAAACAAAATATACTATTGTTCAAATAAAATAAAAAGTACAGAAATTTTGATAGCATCAGAACACCATCACATCTTACTCCCAACATTAACAACCTTCTCGACCCCAAAACCTTACAACAATGTAGATAGAATTATAGCGGGTATGGCACCTCTCAACAACTCACACTCAAGTCGAGGGATCCTAACAACTCCTACACGTAGAGTTCTTTTACCATCTGTCCTACATGTCCCTTTTTATCTCATAATCTACTCTCAACATCTAACCTCACCACTGATAATAATCTCTCCATTGCATTCACTCCTTCCGGTTTTGAATTCAAGGTATGAATAAAAATCTCTTTTCCTCCAAGGGACCATGTCATAAACGATCTCTATCTAATTCATTCGCCATCCACAGCCCCCAAGGCCATGGTTGCTTTCACATCATCTGATCTTCTATGGCATCACTGACTTGGGCATCCACATCAGCATACTACAAGTGCCATTTCAAAAACAAAACAACAACTAAAAAATTTAGTTATTCATCTTCATGTTCCTCATGTACACCCTCTAAGAGCCCAAATTACCTTTTACTGCTTCCAAAAATCATGTGTATCAACCCTTAGAACTAATACATTATGATGTATGTGGTCCTTCACCAGTACCCTCCGTACAAGGTTATCTCTATTATACTATTTTTTGTGGATGGTCATTCTAGATTCACATGGATATTTTCAATGCACTCTAAACCTGAAGTTCTATTGCACTTCACCAATTTTAAAACCTTAATAGAAAATCAACTTCCATTCAAAATCAAGTGCATTCGAACAGACGGAGGGATTGAACACACAAACCATAACTTTAAAACTTCCTAAAGACCCACGGCATCCTCATCAAATAAGCTGCCCCTACACCCTAGAACAAAAATGGCCTCGCTGAATGCAAACATAGACATTTATTGAAACCACAAGAACCGTTCTCCATGTAGCATATCTTCCATTTCAATTCTGGACAGAAGCACTTCTAACTATCCACATATGTCATCAACCGCATGCCCTTCAATAGAACCCACAACAATCACCACTTCAATCCCTATTCAAACAAAAACCCACATACTCTCATCTCAAAACATCAGGTGTACTTGCTACCATGGCTACCACCGCAACAAAGACACAAATTAGCCCCACGAGCTCCCCTTTGCAATTCATTGGCACTCCTACAATCATTGCAGTACAATGCAAAGGCTACAAATGTCTCAATCCATCGAAAAGCAAATCATTTCTCAAGACATGTTTGTTTCGATGAATCCAATTTTCCATACACCTCCCTCATAAACCTCACTCAACCTACATCCACAAACATAACCCATCAGCCATCATTAATTACTTACAACATCCCACATTCATCCACCGAATCACTACCTTCCCCTTCCAATCCAACCGACTCCAACCCCTCTTCAAGCCCAAATACCTTACCTCCACTCAACACAGCCGAAACTTCACATATAATCAAATGCATACTAGATCCCCGCATCTTCATTCCACATCGCCATCCATGACCACTCGATCACAAAATGGATCACTCAAACCAAACAAATTCTAAACCACCTTCATCAAACATTCCAAACACAAGATCCAACATCCTATTCAAAAGCAAAAAACATAGCCACTAGCAAAGGCCGTGACTGAAGAATTCCTAGCCTTAAACAACAACAGCTCATGACAACTTGTCCTACCCCTCACAATCATATAATATTGGGTTATCGATGGCATACAAAAACAAACTCCATGTTGACGACACCATAGTTATATACAAAGCAAGGCTAGTGGCTCAGAAACCGTTAAGAATATGGCCTAGACTATCTTGAAACCTTTGCCCATGGCCAAATTACCAATCATTCGAATTCTGCTTACATAGCCCTCCATAAATAATGGTCATCCAGCAACTTGATGTTGCGAATGCATTACTCCATGGATCTCTACAAGAAATTATCTACATGGAAAAACAAACCACAGGCTTTCATGACACCCAATTCCCAAATTATGTTTGTCTCCTCAAAAAATCTATGTACGTTCTCAAACAAAATTCCTGCCAATTTTCACCACATTTTCCAACCACTTGATCTCAACTGGATTCTAACAAAGTAAAGCTAAACCTCCCTATTAATCTTCAATCAAAACAAGGTTCAAATCTACCTCCTCATCTACGTGGACCACATACTTATCACAAGTTGACAATAACAAAGCCACATACCATGTACTTCATAATTAAGCACCAAATTTTCAATAAAAATTTGGTCCCCCCTCAAACTTCCTTGGCATACAAATCACAACAAAATCCACCACCATATTCCTATCACAAACAACTTATGCAACCTCCATCCCTGCCAAGGCAAGAATGTCCCAATGCAAAGCTCTCTCCAACCCTCACGACCAAACATTCACCAATCTCCATCATACATTTCACATAGACTCTCCCTATACCGCCACTTAATTGGATCATTATAATACCTAACCATCACAAGACCAAACATATTCTCTATAAATCAATTAAGCCAGCACAAGCACAATCCACAACAGGAACATCACCAATTCTCAAGTCTTACTTTGGTACATCAATGGAACTCATTCGGTTTACATATCACAGATGAACCTCTCCATCTCACGGCCTATTGCAATGCAGAGGGAGTTGCAGATCGCGCCATTTTCGGCAACTACACCTATATGGCCCAAATTTGATACCCTGGCAAGTTAAAAAGCAACAACGAACTTCCTGATCCTTCACCGAAGTCGAGAACAAGTCCCTCGCAGCAACTACCGCAGATGTCAACTGGCTTCGCCAACTACTCAAAGACTTTCAGGTTCAGACCTTGTCTCCCACAGACAAACATAGCGACAACATCTCAACCATAGCATTAGCTAACAACCCAGTGTTTCACGCCAGAACCAAACATATCGAAATTGATCACCATTTCATCAGCGACCACATTACATCCAAAACAATTTGTGTTTTACCATCAGCTCTCAGATCAGGTAGCCAACATCTCATCAAAACCACTCTACACGACGCACTTCCAGCATCTACGCCTCAAACTGACTATTCAACCAAATCCGTTAGTTTGCGAGGGGGTCATACGACACCTGACAGAGCAGAAAAATGGAGCAGCGATCTTTACAGCAAGAGTAATCAATAACATTAATCTCTAAAAGCTCAAACCATCAATACCTTATACATGTAAGCACTCCACTCCTGCGAACTCACACAGAGAAACAACTTTTATTCTCTATATATAGCAAGCTGTAAGAAGACATCACATATACAGTACCATAAGCTTTAATGAAAATGTGAAAAGGTGGCTTTTACTTTCTCTTCTTCCCAGCAATGTTTAAAAATTGCAAAATGGGTATTGAGACATTTTTTATTAATGAGCGAGGCGTAAGCCTTAAAATAAAAAAATTGCATAAAGTGATAATAAATGTCAAAAGTGATTTTTTATATAATACCTAAATAATATGTTAAATGATGACATGTTAACTTTTTATTGAATTAATGAATTAACAAATTGTCATACATATGAAATAAAAAATTGCACAATATATAAAGTGGACAACTGATAAATTGGTGAAATGAATTAAAATCCAAATATTAAATAGCAAAACAACATCAAATCTCTTCTTTCTCAATTATCTACTCATTGACATTTATATTCCTAATGAAAGCTGAAATAGTTAGCAACAATTTATGAATCATCTACACTGTCATCACTAAGGTGGCCTTTATCTGAGTTGTCACCATAACAATTGGTCTATCCCCTATCTCATTCGATGAGGTTGAATGCCTCCCAATATATTTCTTTTTAATTTATTTCAATCATATTCATCTTTTAGAAATATTTTCATCAACATAAATATGAGATAATCTTCAAAAATTTTAGGGTGCTCGTGTGCAGATTTCAGTGATTGTCGATGACGACTACGATGGTAACAACTGTGGCTTTGCCGCGGATGGAGGTAAAGGCAATCAACAGTAAGTTGTTGCGCTCTAATGTGCATGAAGGCGTATTTATGTTAGTTTTAACAAAATATATATAAACTAGTGAGAGTAGCCTCCCGTTGAGAGACGAGGTGTGCCTCAAGGCGGGCATCAGCCAAGCTGAGGCACAAGCCTCATAAAAAAGCTAGAGTAAACCTCGAGTCATTAGAATTGCGCTAAGGTGGGCCTCAAGACGACCTCATATTACGCATTTTAAACAATGTTTTCCAGTAGCAACTTTCTTCTTCCAGCTTTTATTTTCCTCTGCAACCTGAGGTTCTTTAGAACACAAGTGTGACAGCATATCACACGAGCTATCCGAACAAAAAATGTTATGGGATTTCGAAGAGCGATATGTCGAAGAATGGGATATAGGATATCACATAAGCATCCAAAACAAAACTATCATAAATATATCGAAGGATGGCATACTCATATCACATTAGCCATCCAAATAAAATCCACTTTTCCATATAAACAATAAATCAATGATTAACAATAAAATAACCAAGCCCAAGAGCAAGGATTGAACAAGGAAAACGTCAATAGATCAACCAATTCAATTAAACCAAACCAACCAAGGACTCAAAAACAAATAACATATCCCATTTGCATAGGCCACAACATCAAATGCATGCTTCAATATAACCAAATAATAAACTATAAAAATAAAACCCACCGTATAATAAACTAAGATTGCTCAAATAATTTATTTGATCAATGTTTCTGACAAATATAATCTTGGAGATCTCTATTAATACTCTAATGTTATTTGATATAATCCCAACAAATGACACTTGGCTTTCAATATTTAGTAGTTGACAAATCAAACTACTGCAAATATGATCTACCATGCAGTGCAATCAAATAGCCAAAACAAATACCATTTTCCTACTCCTATCCTCACGCCTAAATGGCCCATAAGAGTGTCTTGTGCACTTGTGACCCATGTCGTGCACAATCAAATAGTCAAACAACACAATTCTCCTGCCTCTACCCTCACTCCCTAAATAGCACATAAACGTGTCTTAAGTTCCTACAACATGCACAAGTTAGGACGCATCAAAAGTAAACACAGCTGGCCATAACAAAGAAACATATTCTTTCTAAAAGAGCGGCTATCAAACGCTTGAATGTCAAGCATAATCTACACTCACCACAACTGTCATAATAACCACCTTAATAAAACAGATGTTAAGGAAAACAACGAAATTGCAAGATAAAACAGAATATTATATGTTTTTCTCTGATATTCTTGTATATTAGGGGTGCCGAAATCTCATTGCCAAGAGATGCCGACAATTGAATTAAGATGGCCAAAGTCAATTATAAACCAATAAGTGGACAGAAAAATAAGAACACCGTGAAACAGATGTCAATGCCATCAAACCTGTAGTTAGATCCCGAGAAGAAAGCCGCCATAGGCACATGCTGTCAGAAAAGCCTCAAGAACAAAAGGAACAGCTTCTAGAACCTCCATGCAGGAAGAAAGATTCTCTGGCAAGCATCTTCTGCGCAATTTACAGGTGATTCGCTTATGTTGCTACTAGAAGTTGATGATAGATTACCAGAAACTGGTCCACCTTTAGTCATTTTCCGCCATCATCATATCTAAAATCTTGTTTGCTACTTGATGGACTGGATTTTTACTACACAAACCAGAAAGGTTGATGCAACACATGCTTGGTTTTGGAAGCACCAAGTCGTACTTCGGAAATGAGTCAACATAAACGGTTCACCTGCTAATGTTTTGGGTGAATCAGTTGAGCTATTGGACTTAACTATACTACCAGAGTCTTGAATGCAATTCGGTGATTATGCATCAATAAGAGACTGTCTAAAGTTGACTCAACCCTGATGGTCCACCACGAACTGCTATACAATGCTCCTGAGGAGGTTTATAAAATTTCCAAAGGCGAAGAAGAAAGAGAAAGGCACATGAAAAGACTGAATCGATTGATGTCTCATCTACATGGCTTGTCCTGTGAATGGATTGTGGTGGAAATGTCCCAAATGCCTCACAAAGGGGCATTAAAGCTGCAGCTACTTCAGGAACCTGAAAAAAACATCATGAAATCAGTGAAAGGCACCAGCAAGTCAAAAAAAGAAAGGACGCTAACCAAAAAATCATGAAACAAGGATTACAACCTTCCTCTATTTATTATAGTTCGACTACTACGCACTATCTAATTCTTATTTGACGGTATTTATCAAAGAAAAGAATATTAAACTATCAAATCTACATAAAATATCCATGCATAAACTGAAACATCTGAACATCAAGTATATGAAAATTTACATTACACTTTTATAATTTACATTACACATATTGCAGACAGTGGATCCAAGATTTAGAGTTCAAAAGTAATGGGTATATATATATATTTATATAATCTAGGCAATGCAACGTTGCTTTGTACCAGGAGAAGGTAATTTACTCAATACGTGTACCGGATCGTGTAGCTCCAGTGGAAGATAAGATTAGAGAGAGTCATCTTAGATGATATGGTCACATCAAACGGCAGCCTTCCGATGACCCGCTTAGGAAAGTAGAGGTGTTAAATTTGATTTATGATGATAAGTAGAGGTAGACCTAAAAAGACTTGTTTAGAGAATATTACAAATGATCTTTCCTTATTAGATTTAAACGAGAATTTGACTTTTAACAAGACAAAATGGAGAAAGGATTCATGTAGCCGACCCCACGTAGTGGGACAAAGGCTTGATGTTGTTGTTGTTGCCGTACAGTGACACAGTTCACAGATACAGCTATAACAATAGTAGCGCTTAGTATCACACGTGAAAATAGCAGTTAAAAACAGGTGTCTAAAACATCATATGCTTACCATCCATACAAAGAATATGATATGGACTGCCTCAACAGAGCAAACTCCAAAGAACGGCACTATCATGGGCATGTAACCTATCAAATGACTGCTGTTTCCGGATCCTGAAAATTCTGTAGGAATAGGAGGGGATAGCAGCTTCACCACCAGGCGTACCGCATGCTCCTGAAAGTCAAAAGGGAATTAGAGGACAGCACCAGGGATTACCACATAAATGCAACATATAAATTATCTTAGTTGCTGAATTAATACAGTGCAGAGACCAATAGGAAAACAAACAACTTTCGGTAAATTACAAGCAGTTCATTTAGGCTTACCCTATATGGATTAGTGAGTACAACTTTAGGAAAATTTTGCTGGTGAAATATAGGTGTGCGAAATATTTAAAATCTCTTTGTAGCACTAAATGCAAAATTTTTTTTCTGGACTGCAGGTATGTGGATGAGTTATTAATGATTTCATTTCTAGTCCTACTCTTAGACGAAAAAATGGCACATTGGTAAAAAAATTTGACTTCACTAGAGCTGTAGTGAAGGTTCCAGTTCGGCAGCCAACTACAATCCAAGGACATGTGCTAATCAATTGAGCTCAAGAAGTAAAACTAGTTAGTTTCCAACCTATTGATGGTTTTGATAGGATTTGAGCATAAAAAATCAGCAAATAAACGATAAAATTCAACAAACCAATAGATTTTATTGATAAGAAAATAAATATGAAACATCAAGATACAATGGTCCTCTTTCAAGAGGACCTTATCTCCCAAATCCTACACGCCGCTCAGAATCTCTCACAAAAACAGTAGACAGCAAACACTCACAAATTCTGCATACAAAAACATGACCCAAAACCTAGGATAAATCAGCTATTTAAAGCAAACAATAAAAAAACAGCCCTCCCCTAATTCCCTAACAAATCAGCCCCCAAATCTACCATATTCCTTAATTATTTCCCTCCCAAATCAACCCCACATCTGTCTTCTTTAAATAGGAAACATTTCTTAATTAATCAGACCTCAAATATGCCATCTTCAATTAGGAAACATCACCTAATTAATCCCCTCCTCAGCACCCCCCCTCCTCGCATTAAACCCTAGGCCTCACCCCGATGGATCAGGAATCTACCTGGGCCAGACCATATTTCGGCATGAAAAAACCATGGCGGTCCTTTCTGGACCGGCTTAACAATACCCCCACCCAAAGTGCCATCTTATCCTCAATATGAAATGAAGGGAATTGTTGTTGAATAATACGGTAAGACTTCCATGTGGTCTCGTACTTAGGAAGATGGCTGGTGACCTCCAATCGGACACATGAAACATCTAATTACTCCTGGGCGCACTCCTTCAACCTCCAATGGTTCCAACAGCACCTCCATGTCGTCCATCAGGTCGAGGAAGTGAAGAAGACGTATTGTGCTCTCATCATCCGTTGCAACTGGGACACATGAAACACCGGGGATATGCCGACGGTGGTAACTGTAATTGATATGCCATGACACCTATGAGCGCTCCATTATTTCATGAGGCAAAAAAAACGCGGGGGGGGGGGGGGGGGGGGGGGCTTCATTATCATTTCTCCGTGGCAATGTTTTTTTGTATGTAGGGTCGAATATTAAGTAAGTTCTTTCCCCTACTTCAAACTGAATGTCTCTCCTTTGTGCATCTGCTATTCTGCTTGCGTCTTCATTATTTATTGAGCTCTTAACAAATGCCCTTTCAGCTCTGCCAGATACTATATCTTGTCACAACCCAACCCGACCAAGATAGGTCCTATCATGTTGAGCTGTGATAAATTAATCCTAGATCTAATTTTAGAATGTTCCCAATTTCTCTTCAAATATTTATTTTAAATAAACTACATACTACAAAGCTACCAAAACATCCAATATTAAAATAAACTCACCATAAGATTTCTTTCATTTCATCAAAATATATCTACACTACAGTACATTCTACATGCAGAAGCTACATAACTGAATAATAAACTAGCCATAACCATAAATAAAATCAAAAGGAGAAAAATACATAACCTCATATCTGATCCTGAAGTTCTAATCGATAGCTCCCTTCCCTTTCCTAGATCATGAAAATAATAAGCAAACCACACTGAGCTACAACAGTTCAGTAGGCCACAGAAACAAATTTAAATTTTCAATTTTTTATTAAATTTTGTTGTATATTTAAATACAGTCTACTAGAGGAAATATCATAATAAGAGTATATCAGTTATTCAATTATTTAATAATATTACTAAATAGATAAATAAATTGCAATGCATATCGTAGAGCAGTTCAATAACATTTCTCAGACCCAGACAAAATCTAAAAGTATTTTAGCCACTTATGACTCCTTTTGTGCTTATAGTACCAACACATGCTCGTACACCAGAATATGACTTACAGCCATTAGAACATGTCTTATAGACACCTGAATATTCCCTGAACCCAGACATAATCTCAAAGGATTCTGACCCTTATAATTCCCAACAGATATTAGTTAATCACATATGCATTTTCTCATCATATTATAGCATTTAAAGCGTAATTGAGCATGTGTCAGAATTACACAGTTTTCTCTAATGGCATGCAGCAGAAAATCCTATTAGGCAAAAAATGCGTATTTTCAAAAAATAACCAAATTACTAAGGATGGTGTAAATAATATTTAAGGTTTTATGTAATACACTATTTTTCAACAACACACATCAAGCCTTTGTCCCACTAAGTGGGGTCAGCTACATGAATCCTTCTTCGCCATTGTTGTCCTGTTAAAAATCAAATTCTCATTTAAATCTAATAAAGAAATATCATTTCTAATATTTTCTAACCAAGTCTTTTTAGGCCTACCTCTACCTTTTCTTAACATAAGTCAAATCTAATACCTCAACTTTCCTAACAGGTCATCGGAAGGCCTCCGTTTAATGTGACCAAACCATCTAGGAGACTCTCTAATCTTATCTTCCACTGGAGCTACTCCAACTTTTCATGTATATGCTCATTTCGTATCCTATCTCTAAGGGTAAAGCCACTTACCCACCTAAGCATCATCATCTCTGCAACACTAACTTAGTACTATGCTTCCCTTTTAAGGCCAACATATCGGCACCATAAAGCATCGCAGGTCTCACCATCATTTTATAGAATTTTCCCTTAAGTTTGAGGGAGACTTTTCTATCGTACAACAAGCCCGATGCATTCCTCTACTTCAACCATCAAACTTAAATTCTATTGATAATATCCCCTTTTTTCACCATCACTCTAAAAAAAGATCCAAGATATCTAAAATGTGTACTCTTATTAATGACCTGATCGCCCAAAGTCACAATCCCCTCACTAGGTCTATTGCTACTAAAATTAGACTCCTATTTCAGTTTTAGATCTACTCAAGCGAAATCCTTTAGACTCTAAGGTTGACCTCCATAATTCAAGTTTATATTCAAACCCCCTCTCTAGTCTTATCAACAACAAGATATCATCAGCAAAAAGCATACACCAAGGTCTCGTCTTGCAAATGTCTAGGGTATGTTCGTTATGTCATTGGAGGTGATTAATGCTAGAATTATTTAATTTATTCAATAGTGTAGCTAAATTTTAATTTATTTTGCAGATAAATTAGGTGTTACTGGATTTAGATGCTTTAATAATCATATTGGTTGATAAATATTATTGAAATCTTATATTTTCATCTTTGAGAATTATTTATTGATGTTCAACTTGCGTCCTTCGACGAATTCTATAATACATTCCAAGCCCAATGGCAGGCGGTGACATTTGTGCTCAGAGTTAACACATGTTGTAGAGTACAGCATGGTACTTTGTCCAGCCGAATGAACTCATAGGTGGTCCACATACTAAATTTGCTAACCGGTACTAGTTGACAAAAACATATAAAAGTACTCGTTTGGACATGCAAAATATGAAAACCCATGTGTAATATACCTAAGTCCTGCAATTGTTGCATGCCACAAATCACAAGGTCAAGGAAGTACACACAAGGAGGTTCAATAGCATCTTTGTGAAAAAAACAGAAGGTATGATTATGGAAAAGTCAGTGAAATGACGTAACAAAGTGACCAGTAGGATCACTACTGTTCAAAAAATCTGCAAGATGAATCAACTACCTGAATATTCCACCCCCGAAGGAGGGATGCGCCGCATAAAATCTTAGCAGCAGATCGCTGCTCTTCTTCAGAACCATTTAGTGCTGTATCATATAATTTCTCAAGCTCTGCAACACTAAATCCAACAAAAACTAATAAATCCCGTGATTAGAAGAATAAAATTAACGCATTCAAGGCCCTACTAATGCAATGACAATTAAATCTTCTAACTATTAAGCTAGCAGGAAACATTTTAAGTTATTTGAATACCTTGAAGCAGGCACCGTGATAAGAATTTTTTCCAGCGAACCATTCAGTTGGCCACCTTCCATGAAAGGTAGACCAAGAAGATTCCTGAATTAGCATGGAATCTTTTGATGTTGCATATGGAACTACATACCCAGGCAAAAGTAAGCAGACGTGTCAATCAACTTCCTCGCAATACATGCTTCAACAATAAGGTGAAGCATGTTCCCAACTGCCAAAAATAGATTTCGGCGCATAAAAAAAATATCAATATACAAGAATAGTTGTGATGAGAATATGAAATCAAGATGAAAGTTGCAATAATAACCTTCTACAACATAGAAAGGTGCCTCGTAAGAAAATAAACATTTAAGATTTAAATGTTCATTTTTTACGCATATTGTATAAAAAAAGAAAAATCACCGAGCAATACCGCATTGATGTAGGAGTGATGAAAATCTGAAAGCTTGTGACCATTAAGAATGTAATTCAAGTGTACTGACTCTTAATTTTTTACTTTTTTTTTTTCACTTCAACTTTTTTTTCTCAGAACTCTTAATTTTTACTTATTTCAATGTAAAAATGTTTTTGAGAGTCTGCTCCAACATGAATGGAGGCATTCTCTAATATTTTAGGTGGTACACTAGGTATAACCTTTACTACATGATTTCAACAAAGCCAATACAATTCCAATTAGAATAAATCGAGTTCAAAATAATTCCAACTATGTGAATTGCTACTTAATGCTATTTCCTCTTTTTTGTAATTTCATTGTATTTTGCCACTGTGTCCCTACATTCAAATTGCATCAGCCATCCCACTACCATCTCCACTATATTGTTCATGCTACAATAATCACGCGCTTCTCCCGTATCAACTGTTGTTCCCCTTGTTGATGCTCTCCCACGATTGCCACTACATCACCTGATATTGTTTTTACCTTTCCCGCTAAGTTACTGCAAAGCTACATTACTGATATTTTGGGCGTGTAATCAAACACCTGCTCAACTGTAGTCTATGCATTCCTCCTTATAGCCTGACTATCATGGGTACATAGTTTTCCTATTTTGCAACAGCATTAAACAGCTCAAACAAGGGAATTTATGGAAAGATTATTCTACTAGAATTCAAGAGGGGTGAAATAGCATATTATTCTTAGTAGATCTAAAATACACAAGAAATCATATATAAACTAAAATATTCGAGAGAATTTGAGTCTACTGCTGAAAAACAAATTGAACTTATATCAGATCTCTCTCTCTTGCTCTCTCTCTCTCTCTCTTCCACTCTTTCTCTTGCTCTCTCCTTTGCTCTCTCTCCTCTCTCTCTTACTCTCTCTCTCTCTTACTCTCTCTCTCTCGCTCAATTTATCTTATTCTCTCTCTCTCTCACTCACTCTCTCTCTCTTTCTCTCTCCCTCTCTCTCTCTCCCCCTCTCTCTCTCCCTCTCTCTCTCTCAATAGCTGAAAATCTAAGGCTGACATAAAATTTGAGTGTAAAATTACTTTTGAAGAGAGAGAGCATGGGCTGGTGGTTAGGCATGATTCCTCCTGCGCCTTGGCCAGTTTTTGAACACACGGAGCCCATAATAATACATTTAATTTTGAGCATCAAATTTGAAGCTCGCATTAAAATACATTCATATTTGAAACCTAACTTGCAATAGAATTTGATTTTAATCTTGAATATAAACTTGAACTTTTCATTAAAAACTCCAAAATATAGATTAAGCTTTCAACAATATTCAACCTTTTGGTGAATGTGCAACTTGAACAATCATATCTATGGATGAGTCTAATGACCAAACAATGAGTGAATGCTGACATTAAAAGTAAGAAAAAATTACGCCTACTGAACATAATAAATCAATTGAACAAACTGATTTAACTGCTCATGCAAATTTTAGCAAAGTTATTTCTACCAAGAAAATGATCAAATGACCCCTCAATTCCTTGTGAATGACCAAAATGGTTCCCAACTCTTTTGAGGGACCAATTTGATACCTCAACTCTTTAAAATAAGCCATTTTTGGTCCTAACATCAATGTTGGAATTAATTGTGTTAAATGTAAGAGTATTTTGGTCATTTTTAAATTAAATTTTATTAAATGCAATTTTCAATAATTATAATTTTTTATAATAAATATTATTAAACATTTCTTTAATAAAAAAATTATTAATAATTTTAATTTTAATTTTAAAATTTTAGCTAATTTTATAAAATCATCTTATGTCCATGCTAACCACACCTAAAACATTGTCTTGTGAGATAACACTTCTATGTATGTCTTGTGACCAGTGATAACACACCTCAGTACACTACCAATAGCTACCATGGGTCCCTTTCTAACTTAGTCGAATTTTTAAGGAGCATGTTTAAAACCTAATTAAGTAAAATAAGCATGATTATTAAAAAATTTAAAAAGGAGCAAATTCGACAAATTATTTAGAGTAAACTAAATACGCCAGTAACGCCACAAATGATTTGGCGAGTTCAGAATGTGCCAAATCATTTTGCGTATTCGCCTAGAGAGAAAAAAAGTGAGAGGGAGGAGAGTAGGACGGGCCACACATAGATAGAGAGGGCAGGAGGAGAGAGTGAGAGAGAGAGCTGTGATTAATATAATTAATATAATTATAAATTAAAAGTTATAACTTTAATTTAATAGCGTTATAATTTTAATAATTTTATTTAAATTTAATTTAATTATATTAACATTATCTAAATTTATTTTATGTAATTAAATTAAAATTATAATGTAATTAAATTAAATTAAGTTTTTATTAAAATATAAGGTAATAAAAACTTATAACTTAATTTATTTAATTTATATTATAATTTTTAATAACTTTATTTAAATTTAAGTTAATTACATTACAATTAATAACGTTATAAATTTTAAATTAATTAATTATGTTTATTAATTTTTTTAATTAATTTAATTATGTTATTATAAATTTATTAATTTAATTATGTTATTATAATTTATTAAATTTAATTATGTTATAAATTTTAAATTAATTTAATAACATTATATAAACTTAATAAATTTAATTAATTATAAATTTTAACGTAATTTAAATTAAATTTTTTCTTAAAGTATTAAAATTATAACGTAATTAAATTAAAGTTATAACTTTTAATTTATAATTATATAAGTTATATTAATCACCCACTCTCCCTCTCTCCCTCCTCTCTCTCTACCCGATCAGCTTTCTCCCCCCTCTTTCCCTCCATCTCACTCTATGGCACCGTCCTCGTCCCCTCCCTCTCATTTTTTCTTCTCTCTAGGCAAATACGCCAAATGATTTGGCATATTCTGAACTTGCCAAATCATTTGGCATATTTAGACTGCGCTAAATAATTTGACGAATTTGCTCATTTTTATTTTTTTAATAATCATATTTATTTACTTAATTGGTTTTGAACATACTCATTTAAAAATTCGGCCTTCTAACTTCATTGAACTTGATTTACTTTTCACTAAAATGACCTCTCTAAATCTTCACTTGCTTTATTTTGCTCATGTTCCATCACGAACTGAGAAGTAACAAATCATTTCAATAACCCTCACTATTTCAAATAACTCAAAAATTCTCTAATTCTCCAAAGTGCGAGAGGATGCCTCAACTCATCTCTAAATCCCCTTCAAAAATCTAAAGCATTTTCCTTCAACTGTTCTTGTCAATTATGAGCATATTTGGCCGATACAATGAATTCAACTTTTGTCTTGCATTATCGTGTTGTCTCCATGCTCCAATCTCATAAATGCCTCCTACATATTGTCGAGCTGAAAGAGATACAAATTAGTCTCTGAATGTGCTAATGAACTCATCCATAAGATCTGTAAGTTCAACTTACCTTAGAACTTCTCTATTTGTTGTTCAATCCACACTTTTTGCTTGCCCTTCAAATAAAAACACTACTAATGATACTTTTCTATTTCTTCGGGCACTACATGGTGTTAAAAATTTTATTTATCCTCAGTAGTCATTTTTCTACCACATGCAGTTCCATTATTCCTTTGAATAGTGGAGGTTTTAGCTTGTAAAATATTTGTGAATGCTTTCCCACTTCATTCTCTTTGCACCCAACCTGTTTTGCTCTCTGCACACTCATCCGTTGTGCAATCAGACTGCAAACTGCATCATATTGTATGATGTTGCTAGAGGTATTACACTCTTCTTGCATATCTTGATCATTTGGATCCATTATGACATTGTATAGTTTCTCTCATCCAATCAATAATATATAACGACTCAAAAAAATAAACACACATGCAATCAATTATATATGCAAAATAATACATTTTTAGGACTACCTAATATCTACATATCAAATAATCAATCTTACGGTCTTGTTACATTTAATCCTTCCAAAACCATGATCTGATATCATTTTGTGATGCTCTTCAGATTTAATTTGAAAGAATTTTTTCTTTTATTATCTAGCTACATATCAGAACTAATAATAACATCCTATACAAAAATAATACAATAAAGCAATAATTGATTTTCATCATCAAAAAATAACATACAAAATCCAAGATAATCATAAAACAATCATAAACCACTATTATTACATTAATCTATCACAATACCCTGATTACAAAAAATAAATAATAAAAGTAAAATACATATACTAACAAATTTGCATCAATCACACTTCCTTGGGTCATTACATTCCCGAAGATATGTAAATCACATAATGAGCAAAAAAGCCTAGTAGGTCACCAGAACTAAACAACTGCAATCAAAAATAATATGAATATAATCCTTCGGATCAATAAAATATAAACACTTAACAATCAATATGAGCAGTGTCAATTAATATGAACTGCAACATATCAGTATGAACAATAGTAATCCATGTCAACAATATCAACTAATATGAACAATAACCATGTGGTGAATCAACACTCTGACTCAATCCTATATATGTGTCATGTAAAATTCTAAAAGAAGGTTGTCAAGTGAACGAAACAGTCTTATATATAGTACTATTGGTTGTCAATATGGGTTAATATCATAAATGTTATTTCTGTAATGTCATGTATATCACTACGCTATCAAGTATAACATCATCCATCAATATATATGTTACTATGCATGCCATATCTATAAGTGCATGCATACATATATAACCATGTAATGCACATTATGTATGAGTACCATGCATCATGTTCTTGTTATCAATATCATTTACTTGTATCAATTTTATCAGATACATTATTCAAATATCATGTCATGTTATGTTTAATCATATGAAATCATATCATATTCATACAAGTCAAGACATCTAGTTCATATGGTGTTTCCCTGCATCAGTCATATCATGTCTTGTAGGCAAAATTACACGAATCAATCATATCATGTATCAATCTCATCAATTAAGTCAATAAGTCAAAAGGCCTCACGTAGAAGTCATCACTTCCCATCAATTGTTTCATATATCAATTAATCTCTTTATGCCTCCATTTTCATACTTTTACAATTACACCACAAATTTTTATTTGAAAGAAAACCCATCAGCCCACCCACATGTATAGGATAACAAGTCTCCGGCCAATTGAAATCAGTCATATCTCTAGCCAACCTTTCTTTGATACACATGACATATTATGCACTTATCATGTAAAATATATGCAAATCATATTGGTACTTTGAACTATAACATATATATTTAGTATGCAAGTCTATTAGTACTTATGTTGGAATGCATGTCAAGTTAGATGAACTATATTGATTCATGACATATCAAGCCAAATAGAATAAATGTAGAGCCCTAAATCATCTATGGTGTGACTTATTCAGATCATTTCTGATAAAATGTTATATAAACAAAACTAAACAGTAAAATCTCAATATGATATCAAAGCTTGCTAGATGGAGAAAGAAAAAACCTAGAAATCAAACTTATCGAAAACAAAGCAAGGTTAAGGTTACTTATCACAATCAGAACAACTTGGTTAACTGGGAGGACGCTCCTTAGATAGACTTTTCTCTCTTCGCTCTCTCTCTCTCTCCCTTCTCTCCTTTTCCCCCAACCAAGGACATAATTAGATGAGGTGAATGGTTAAGAGATGGTATTGGGTACTTAAATGCAATAGTAGTTTAAGATATTTTAAAAAAACAATTTCAGGGATCTGATCCACAACGCTCGAGCATCCAGTGTTGCTGCGACCAGATCTCCAGCACTGCTACACTTGTACATAAAGGTCAATAAGGAAAGCGCCGCTGCGCATGCCACCACAATGCCACAACGCTCCCGACATATTATATACATGTAAGTTCTAATCAATTTTAAATCAAGTATTTAGCAATTCATTAATCAATTAAAATTTGGGTCATTATAATATCTACCTTCATGTGTGCAATTATAATTCAACTAAATGAAGAAACACACCAGTACCTTCTAAAGAAACTAGAAAATCTAGTTCATAGGTCAAGCATGTGCCACTGATCATGAACAATGAAATGGGGACCTTTTACAAAATGCAGAAAACAGAACTCAATATGTTTTTTACTTGCAAATTGTTCTTATAATATTTTTTTGATCTAACATAATATTTTAAAGAGTTTTTTTCAGTCAAAATCATCTCAAAAATCATAATTGCATGTCTATGTAAAAGGCTCTAAGATGCATGCCGAATTTTAAGGCAGTGTTGCAAAGATCAAAGTGAATAAACAATACAAAGTAGATATTCAAAGAACAGACTAACAACATTGAGATAGAAACAAAATCAATTATAGGCATGGTTACCTGCTTTAACAGAAGATGCCTTTTTTTGTCCGGAGATGCCAAGCTACTACTTCCATTCCTGAAATTTGTAATGAATGTTGCTGCTTTTGAAGCGCGTTGTTTGCAGCATTGACAACTGATGGAGGTGGAGTTAGAAGTGCTGTATAACTCTCCAATAATTGAAGGAAGAAATTATTCCCCTTCTAGGAGTTAGCTTATTAGTCCCCATGTCATACTCAAACTGCTCCTAGGATAAGGGTTGTGAACTTCTTCTTTCACAACCGCAACAATTGCAGGGGAACAATAGATAAGAGCATGCCTAATCGAGCGTCAAGGTGGGGTATCGGCCCTTCCCAAGGTTCACGGTCCTGGAATTATATGTATTGACAATAATATAAATGCAGGGAGTATTGAATGGAAAATGTCAACAAGTTCCTACAAGCATCGCCAAAAAAAAGCGCAAAAGATAATCTCAACTCGTTGTACAAGCCGCAGAGCAGACACAAGAGAAGCCATGAAAGTTTCTTGCCACTTGCTTATTGAATACTTGCAGTGTTTTGGTTAACTCTGCATCATATAATACAAGTAAAGTCAGAAAAAAGGATGCCTTGATGTTAAGTAATTAGCATGTACAAGAGAAAAAAAAAGGATGGAAAGTAATCAAATATTGTGAGAGTAAGCACTTTTGATAGAAAGCACCTGTAAGAATCTCAACAGAAGAAATAGCATAAAGATGGCTTCCATCCATTGCATTTTCCATAATAATATCAAAGGGATCCAACAAGCTGATCTATCATTTCCCAAACAGTAGTTAAAAGTGGGGCCACTCAATCCAGCATCAACTAGTACGCCAAGAAGTCCAAACCTATTTGATTTGCATTCGCCATCCAATACTTCATGTACATTTGAAACAACTTAGCCCAAATATAGTTCACTGATATCAAGGACTGTAATGTAGATTTGTGAACTTCAATCAACTGTAGTCTTTCCACGAAGCTGTTTGAACTTCTCAGGCCTAACACAATAATTTTACATTAACATACACAGCACGGAAATCTGAACAATTGAAACACATAAGCAACATGTAAATGCTAGAGGTATTCATTCAAACAGTTACAACTAGATCCTATACCCTCACTTTCGCAGTACAGCATAATATCATAATGCTCAAGAAGGCTATAACTAATGCAGTAGAGCATAACACCACCTTGTTTAAATAAGAGAGATAGAGCATAACTTCACACAAAGGGAAAATTCATGTCACCATGTTGTGTAGCTTAAACCAAAAACTGAAAGATTAAACATACATAACATGAAAGGAGCAAAATTCCCAATGCATCCCCTATTGGAGTAGCTAATAAATCAGTTGAAATAAAATTGACAGATATACATGTTAAGATAAATATGACGAAGGAAAGCTTTGTTGTTCTTGTCGGCAGTAATTTTCTCCACCACTTCCAACGTCATAAGTATATTACATCTTATGAAGTTGTTCACGGTGCCCTTTTCTCTTGTCAATCGAATTTCCTACGGGATCTTATCCATATCTTGGAAGGTTTCAGTTCAACTTTTTTTGCATCTTTGTCAGAAAATGTAAACTGCATGCCAAAGTCTTCTAGAATGCCATCCATCAAACGAATGATTATGGTTAAAACACGAAACACTTCATTAGCTAAAATCTATTTTTTCAATCCCATATGCATGTGAAAGTTGCAGGGCATCATCAATGGATTTTGTTATCCTGCAAACCAAAAAAAAAACCAACTTAAAGTTAGTTGCAGATCCAAAGAGGAATGATGGTCAGTGGAAAAGTAAGGTTCAGAAAACGGATTCCAATTAGTATGGAAACCTCACATTGATACAGTAGAGTTGAACATAGATTTTCGAACTTCAAGATAACCCAAAAAAAAAGCTAGATGAAACAATGAAATTCAATATGCTCCAGCAAGATCATCATCAACAAATTGACTCCATTTGTTGTTTCTAATCTATAAGAAGCCCACCGATCAGAATGTTTGACCAATATAGGAATTTAAGTAATCTTCTGAAAGAGTATGCCTAATAGAAACTGAAACTGAACATAATATATAAAAACCTGCTATAAGTAGTCATGAGGATTGGGTAACAGATGACTCTAAGGACAAGTTCTTACTCACGTTTATTTATATGTGATACGACATCGCAAAAATTAGCTTGATCATACACCGAATTCGAGGCAAAAGCTAGTTGGAAACTTCAAAAATTAATTTTGGGAGCACCCGAACTCCGATTTCAGCGAGCTTATAGTCAAACTGACGTCTCAGAAATACGAACCCAACGACACCAAGATCAACCCAATCCGAGCCCAAATGAGTCCGAATCAAGGCTCAAAGCGCTGTGGAAGGTTCAAACCGCAATTTGAGATTACCAAACGGTCTCCGATTTTGACGAGCTTATACTCGAATCGAACGGCTCGACGAGACGAATCCAACGAGCCCAAGATCGCCGAATTCCGACATCATTAAGGCCTTAAATGCCCAACGAATGGTGTATGATCAAAGGATTCGATATCGGCCGTCCATTCAAAAACACTCCCAATTCGCCCATGAGTCTCACGCCTATTTACGGCTATGCCACTCACAAAAAAAACTATAAATAGAGCCCTCATTCTATACATGGGGACTCAAGTGAAGAGAGAGAAGAAGAAGAGAAGGAGAAGGAGAAAGGGGAATAGGAGATTCCTCACCTCCTCGACACCGCCGCCGGAGCTTTTCCTGACGCCGGAACTCTGCGGATTTTCAGGAAACGCCAGGACTCGCAGAATTCCTGTAATTTCGTGGAGGAACAAATTGTACTTAGATTATCCCCAACTTGTGGGACGAAATCCGCCATTTGTAATTTACAAAAACACTAGTGGAATTTTGCAACTGGGCGAGGCCCCGTGGTTTTTTTTCCCTTTTTGGGTTTTCCACGTAAAACTCTTGGTGTTCACTCCTCTTTACTGTTTGTGTGTTAAACTTACGTGCAACGCTCGGACGCGAATTCACAAACTCTACCGCCGCGTATTTTCTAACACGCAACAGTTTGGTGCCGTCTGTGGAAACACAATCCCACTACTTCGAGTACTGCTACGATGGTGAATAGGCGCAGCAGTCGTTTAGTTGGAGCTTCTCGCTCCATTCTCATCAGTTCAGAATCCGTCTATTAACCATAGACGGCAAATGTCAGCATCTTTTCATCCTGGGGGGCAGAACTACCGGAGAAGGGATCTCGGGACCTTCTTTAGAAGAAAGAATCTGGAAGATGGAAGATCTCAGAACGAGATCCTTCAACTCCTGCGAGATGATCGACAGCCGACGTTGGAGGAGGTCCTTGCCCTCGGGATCCACCAAGGGTTGAAGATGTCCAATTCGAGCATCGTCAAGAAGAAATTCACCTTCCTCCACCTAGGAGACATCCTCAATCACGACAGGAAGAAGAACTTGCGATACAGCGAGTTCAACACATCCTCGCATTTTTTCGGATCTCCTAGAAGGCTCTCCCCAACCACATATTACGGAACTCCCTCACAATGTCCTACGTCGCGAACTGCGAAGATTAGTACGGGAAGAATTCCCCCGAGAAAATGTGAGACATGCTCTCCACAGAGAAACTTCCAGGAATCATCACCTCTAACTGAAGCATTCTCCAGCACCCCATTCCAGTCGGATTCAAAGTGCCAAACGTTGAGTCCTACGAGGGACGACCGACCCGTATGGCATATCGACTACTATAGAACCATCATGCATATTCAACGAGCATCAGACGCGCTCCTCTGCCAGGTCTTTCCCGCCACCCTTAAAGGACAGACCCGAACGTGGTTCTACTCGCTTCCACTGGAACGATCCCTTCTTTTGTAAATTGGCCAAAGTATTCGTCGAACAATTTGTGGCCAATCAAAGAATTGCTAAGGATTTTCCACCTCTCCGGGATCCGCCAAAATGAGGGAGAATCATTGAAAGAGTATTTTTCAGCGTTTCCACTGAAGCACGACAGATTCCAGGAGTAGACCCTGAATTACTCAGAGGGGTCTTTCTTGGAGGTCTTCGTCCTGGCCCCTTCTATTTGCCCTTATGCGAGACACCGTTCATCATACGCTGAATTGATCCATCGTGTGGAGGCACAAATATCTACAGATGAAGCTATAAATGCTCACAGGAAGCAGTTTGAGCAAATCAGCGGGAAGCGCAAAGGTGCACCTGGGAGGATAATTCCTTCTCACAGCAGAAAAAGCATGGGAAGAATATATCACCTTATATGTCTTCGTCACCATGATGGGAACCCCGACAGGAGAGTATACACCACTTAACACATCTCGAGCAAATGTGTTGATAGCTGTTCGAGATCAAGATACATTGAAATGGCCAAATCCTTGAAATCGAATACAGGAAATGCCGATCATTACTGTCACTTTCATCGAAGTCGAGGTCACACCCACGAAGCCTGTAAGCAACTCAAGGATGAGATTGAAAGACTTATCCGCCAGGGCTACCTCGACAATTTGTTCGGGATCCACCTACCCGAGAGGAAGCTCGTCCCACTGGAGGACAAGAGTCAACAACAAAAACAACCATTGAATACTATTCAAATGGTTGGAGAGATTGAATGATCATGCACTTAGCGGATTTTGTATTAGTAATTATGTTTGTCTTGTTGTCTATTGAGTAGAGTGTCGCTTTGATACCTTAATATCTTTATCTATTGTTGTATTTGTCACGTACGTAGATCTTGTGTGTTGAGTACTTTGTAATTTTTAAGTCGTATTAGGGAACTATTGTCTACCCTTACGTAACGCAGTAATTGAATGTTCATATTGTTGTGATATGATTTTTTCTTATGAAAGATAAGAAAAAACTTCTCAAACTCTTTCTCCGTGATTCGAGAAATACACAATCTATATTGTATCTCAATCACCGGACGTCAATCCCAGGTGGGATTTGATCCGACCTCATCAACACAGGTTAATGTCATCGAACAATTGTTATGACATACAACCTCGGATAGGTCTTACTCCTTGGTGAATCTCTCGACCTCATCCACACAGGTTAACGTCGTCGGCAGGGCTCCGACATACACCTGGATAGATCTTACATCCTTGGTGGATTCTCCGACCTCATCACACAGGTTAACGTCGTCGAGCAGGGCTCCGACATACAATCCGGATAGGTCTTACATCCTTGGTGGATTCTCTCGCTCTTCACACAGGTTATGTCATCGGAACAAATGTTCTGACATACAATCTCGGATGGGTCTTACATCCTTGGTGGATTCTCCTGACCTCATCCACACAGGTTAACGTCGTCGAGCAGGGCTCCGACATACAACTCGGATAGGTCTTTACATCCTTGGTGGATTCTCTCGACCTCTTCCACCCAGGTTTAATGTCATCGAAAAATGTTCTGACATACAACCTCGGGTTAGGTCTTACATCCTTGTGGATTCTCTCGACCTCTTCCACACAGGTTAATGTCATCGAACAAATGTTCTGACATACAACCTCGGATGGGTCTTACAACCTTGGTGGATTCTCCTGACTCATCCACACAGGTTAACGTCGTCGAGCAGGGCTCCGACATACAACCTCAGATAGGTCTTACATCCTTGGTGGATTCTCTCGACCTCTTCCACACAGGTTAATGTCATCGAACAAATGTTCTGACATACAACCTCTGAGAGAACTTCTACCCGACGTGGACTTCTGCTCGTTAGCGGACTCCTACTCGTCGGTCGAAACTTTCGTCGGTCTCTTGCCTAAGGCCGTACTTTACCGGACGTCGGACTCCTACTCGTTGTCGGACTTCTGTCGTCGACGAACTTTCGTCGGTCTTCTGCCCAAGGCCGTACTTCTACCGACGTCGAACTCCTACTCGTTGTGAACTTCTGTCGTCGACGAACTTTCGTCGGTCTTCTGCCCAAGGCCGTACTTCTACCGGACGTCGACTCCTACTCGTTAGTCGGACTTCTGCTCGTCAACGAACTTTCGTCGGTCTTCTGCCTACACATTTGAAAGCAATCCCGCACACAATCAATGGTTACTCATAAACCAGAACCTCGCCGCTGCCCTCTGCTCAACCATCACACCTGCCATCCTACCCTACGTTCTCCATCTCAACTCCAGCCGTGAAATATGGCTCACAATAGAACATCGATTGTAAGCATCCCACAGATTTCGAGTGATATAGCTCAAAAAACCAATTGCACAACATCTCGATGGATACCCCATCAATGTCTCAATACCTCACAAACAACAAAACATTGGTAGACAACATCTCTGCCGCCAGCTCATCCATAGACCCTAAAAACATTATCCACTATGCCCTAAATGGCTTACGTCCACAATATCAAGCTTTCAAAACCTCCATTAGAACTAAACTCACCCCCATCATCCTAGAAGACCTTTACTCACTATTAATCAATGAGGAAATCAACCTAACAACTAAATCAGCCAGATACAACCCACCACTAGATCCCCATTAAGCTCTCTACGTGTCTAGAAAACATGGATTCCGCAGCAGAGGATGACACCAAACGAATGCAAATCGCTTCAACACCTCTCAACTGACCAAACATCCACTAGCATCTACAACAACTTGCCAAATATGCAATAAACATGGTCATTTAGCCTCTGCTTGTTGGCATAGAATGAACCCGAACTATACTCCATCAAATACTACAGTGCTTATAGCCTCTCCATCACAATCGACAGATTGGTACCAAGACCCCAGAACATGATGTAGACACACAAGAAGAAATTGACGCAATGGATAGAACTTAAAACAAACTTTATTAAATAAAAGCAGACAACTAAGACTTGACAAACACAACAAGAAATATTAGGAGAAATAAAGAAAAATAAAAAAGATGCTATCCTCAGACAACCGTCAGAGCGGGTTCCTCACATGCATCTAATTGTAGGTTAAATAAGAAGAAAGTGCATAAGACTAGCAAACCGATGATCCACCTGATGTGAAACATATGCATGGAAACAAGAATTGCTTGGGGATTTTTAATATAAGATTATTAAAACTTTGCTAGTTATAGAATTAAAGCTTACCCAAGTTAGGTTTTCAGAATTCTCAAGTCGAAATTATGTAAGGCATGCGGTTACAACTAGATTAACGGGACAATATCAAATTGACAACATATAAATAGAGAGTAATGTTATGGTGAGAAACAATAATCCACGGTTAACAAATAGAACTCTTCACCTTGGGTCCCTCACTCACGCTCTTGACGGTGGAGCTTTAACGGAGGAAGATTGAGAGCAAACCGAGCGATGCCACTAGGAGACAAATGGCGCCCAAAGTGTAGTTCGTTGGAGGAGAAGTAGCCGGAGGCGGGTAATCCGCGGGTTGACTAGTGAGCATGATACTTCTGGACAGTGACTGGGGATATTCTGGGCAGCAATGGACCAATTCCGAATGGGCAGGACAGCAGTTTTCCTGGTTCAAAAGTTCGGGACAGCCACTAGAATCCTTCCAGAATTATAGAATTAGTTCAGGACAGCAGCTGAACTTTTTCCTGGACAGCAATGGAGTTGTCTAGGATTTCTGGACAGCATGCATGTTCTGTCCAGGGATTTGGACAGCCCGTCCCAACTTTAAGAATGGGGAAAATCCATGAGGACGGGGCTTGGAGAAGGCAGTTAAGGCTGCGGCAGATTAGGTGTTTGATTGGAGAATTAATTTAGGGACAATTAATGGGGTGGGGTACGGGGAGATTTAAATTCAGCTCCAAGTGATTTTGGAGGGAGATTAATTTGAAATTTCAAATTAATTCATTAATGACTAGGAGCATTAATTGAGGAGGTAATTGGGGCTGATTTGGTGGAGCTTTTAAGTTAATTTGGGAGAGAGAAAAACCAATTTAAGGGGCCGGCCACATGGAGAGAGGGGAGAGCACAATTGTCATAAGTAAAGTGGGGACCACAACTTTAATCAAGGATTTGATTAAAATCTGAATTGATTCTCAGATTTTTCCAAATAGATGAGTAATCAATTGAGGAAGATTTGAATTTCAAATTTGTGTAACTCCTCTTAATAATTTTCCAAATTAATATGGCTTAATTAGGAAAGTCATTAAGAGAGGGGAATTCAAAATTCAAGGGGAGAGCTAGAGGGGGCCGGTGGCAAGGGGGTCCATTGGGTGGTCGGCGGGTGGTGCTTGGGATTGTGGAGTTCGAATGGACTTAAAGGTGGTATTTCGGAGGTGGGGTGGTGGTGGAGATGTGGAAGAACGCCGGAAGTTGAAGATGGAGGAATGAAGACAAATACGATAAAAGTAAAATAATGAACTCACAAAGAGATCGTAAGAAACCGCGAATCTTGGACTCTTCCAAAGATTGCGGGTATTGCAAATCACACTCCCTCGGGCTCCCCCTCATGAACTCACTAAGAGATCAAACAAGCACAAGCCTTTTTTTTTTATTCAATAATTCCTCCTCTCATATAATGCATGAAGCCTCCTATAAATAAGCCAAAATGAAACAAAAACTAAAAGACATAAATACCCTAGGGACTACAATATCAAATGACCACCCATAAGGGTAAAACAGTAAAACTGAAAAATAAAATAAACTACTACATAAAATAACTCAAAATAAAACTCCTGATCGTGGCGTTGATCTTCGGTGTCTCCGATGGTACACGTATCAAAATCGTTGACGATGTCCTCATCACCACCACTGCAAGATTGTCCAAATGCTCCCAAATCAACCAAAACACAGACACCCTAAAGTTGCTTCACTGTTGAGAAGAAGGATACAGATGGAGTGGCACTTGCAGAGAGATGAAGAGATTAGAAGCCCGAGAAGAAGGGTGGAAAAAGCCCGCAGGATTTCCGGAGGGGATGAGAAAGAAGGGTGGAAAGAGCCCGCAGAATTTCCAAACAAACCCGCAGGTTTAATAGCAAATATGCTCACAAATATCAACTGCCTTCATTCTCAACATCTTCTCTTATTTATAGGCATAGTAAAGGAATGCCAAAAGCCACCTTAGTTAATGTTCACAACATCCCAAGCATCATTTTTCATAGGATTTCCAAATGCCACTTCGGAAAACAGCCCAGCATAATCCTGAAGGAACAGTTACGGGAATCAAAGGTAGTTCACGGAACCAAGGAGCCAACATCTCGGAAGCAAGCAAGCCGCTTGAAATCAAAGCAACACAGCCAACAGAGGCCGGCTGGATTTCCAAGAGATAAAGCACAAAAATCAGTAATCCCATCATAAATTCTAATGCATCGAATTCAGCCTCCCATTAAATACAAGCCACGGTTTTCCAAGAGACAAGAAGAAGGGGGAAGGGGAAGGGACAAGGCCACTCCAAAAGTAGTTCTTCTTAATGAGGTACCTTTTGAGAATAAAGAGCTACTAAACTCCAGCTTCAAGCAACTAAAAGAACAAGCTCAATACCATGTGCTCCAAAACAGCCAACCCGTGAACCATCAGCAGCCAAGGACCAATCAAGCCAGCAAATCAAAGGTCTACCAAGTCCTATGCACGACCTACCATGATCATTAGATGCTTTCCCATCATTGGATAGCTAAAAGAAAATAGAAAACAAAATATACTATTGTTCAAATAAAATAAAAAGTACAGAAATTCTTGATAGCATCAGAACACCATCACATCTTACTCCCAACATTAACAACCTTCTCGACCCCAAAACCTTACAACAATGTAGATAGAATTATAGCGGGTAATGGCACCTCTCAACCAACATCACACTCAAGTCGAGGGATCCTAACAACTCCTACACGTAAGATTCTTTTACCATCTGTCCTACATGTCCCCTTTTATCTCATAATCTACTCTCAACATCTAACCTCACCACTGATAATAATCTCTCCATTGCATTCACTCCTTCCGGTTTTGAATTCAAGGATATGAATAAAAATCTCTTTTCCTCCAAGGACCATGTCATAACGATCTCTATCTAATTCATTCGCCATCCACAGCCCCCAAGGCCATGGTTGCTTTCACATCATCTGATCTTCTATGGCATCACTGACTTGGGCATCCACATCAGCATACTACAAGTGCCATTTCAAAACAAAACAAACAACTAAAAAATTTTAGTTATTCATCTTCATGTTCCTCATGTACACCCTCTAAGAGCCCAAATTACCTTTTACTGCTTCCAAAAATCATGTGTATCAACCCTTAGAACTAATACATTATGATGTATGTGGTCCTTCACCAGTACCCTCCGTACAAGGTTATCTCTATTATACTATTTTTGTGGATGGTCATTCTAGATTCACATGGATATTTTCAATGCACTCTAAAACTGAAGTTCTATTGCACTTCACCAATTTTAAAACCTTAATAGAAAATCAACTTCCATTCAAAATCAAGTGCATTCGAACAGACGGAGGGATTGAACACACAAACCATAACTTTAAAACTTCCTAAAGACCCACGGCATCCATCATCAAATAAGCTGCCCCTACACCCTAGAACAAAATGGCCTCGCTGAATGCAAACATAGACATTTAATTGAAACCACAAGAACCGTTCTCCATGTAGCATATCTTCCATTTCAATTCTGGACAGAAGCACTTCTAACATCCACATATGTCATCAACCGCATGCCCTTCAATAGAACCCACAACAAATCACCACTTCAATCCCTATTCAAACAAAAACCCACATACTCTCATCTCAAAACATTCAGGTGTACTTGCTACCCATGGCTACCACCGCAACAAAGACACAAATTAGCCCCACGAGCTCCCCTTTGCATATTCATTGGCACTCCTACAAATCATTGCAGTACAAATGCAAAGGCTACAAATGTCTCAATCCATCGAAAAGCAAAATCATAATCTCAAGACATGTTTGTTTCGATGAATCCAATTTTCCATACACCTCCCTCATAAACCTCACTCAACCTACATCCACAAACATAACCCATCAGCCATCATTATTACTTACAACATCCCACATTCAGTCCACCGAATCACTACCTTCCCCTTCCAATCCAACCGACTCCAACCCCTCTTCAAGCCCAAATACCTTACCTCCACTCAACCACACAAGCCGAAACTTCACATATATCAAATGCAATACTAGATCCCCGCATCTTCATTCCACATCGCCATCCCATGACCACTCGATCACAAAATGGATCACTCAAACCAAAACAAATTCTAAACCACCTTCATCAAACATTCCAAACACAAGATCCAACATCCTATTCAAAAGCCAAAAAAACATAGCCACTAGCAAAAGGCCGTGACTGAAGAATTCCTAGCCTTACAACAACAAAGCTCATGACAACTTGTCCCTACCCCTCACAATCATATAATATTGGGTTATCGATGGACATACCAAACCAAACTCCATGTTGACGACACCATAGTTTATACAAAGCAAGGCTAGTGGCTCAAGAAACCGTTAAGAATATGGCCTAGACTATCTTGAAACCTTTAGCCCAATGGCCAAATTACCAATCATTCGAATTCTGCTTACAATAGCCCTCCATAAATAATGGTCAATCCAGCAACTTGATGTTGCGAATGCATTACTCCATGGATCTCTACAAGAAATTATCTACATGGAACAACCACACGGCTTTCATGACACCCAATTCCCAAATTATGTTTGTCTCCTCAAAAAATCTATGTACGTTCTCAAACAAAATTCCTGCCAATTTTCACCACATTTTCCAACCACTTGATCTCAACTGGATTCTAACAAAGTAAAGCTAAACCCTCCCTATTAATCTTCAATCAAAACAAGGTTCAAATCTACCTCCTCATCTACGTGGACCACATACTTATCACAAGTGACAATAACAAAGCCACATACCATGTACTTCATAAATTAAGCACCAAATTTTCAATAAAAAATTTAGGTCCCCCCTCAAACTTCCTTGGCATACAAATCACAACAAAATCCACCACCATATTCCTATCACAAACAACTTATGCAACATCCATCCCTGCCAAGGCAAGAATGTCCCAATGCAAAGCTCTCTCCAACCCTTCACGAACCAAACATTCACCAATCTCCATCAATACATTTCACATAGACTCCTCCCTATACCGCCACTTAATTGGATCATTATAATACCTAACCATCACAAGACCAAACATATTCTCTATAAATCAATTAAGCCAGCACAAGCACAATCCACAACAGGAACATCACCAATTCTCAAGCTCTTACTTTGGTACATCAATGGAACTCATTTCGGTTTACATATCACAGATGAACCTCTCCATCTCACGGCCTATTGCAATGCAGAGGGAGTTGCAGATCGCGCCATTTTCGGCAACTACACCTATATGGGCCCAAATTTGATACCCTGGCAAGTTAAAAAGCAACAAACGACTTCCTGATCCTTCACCGAAGTCGAGAACAAGTCCCTCGCAGCAACTACCGCAGATGTCAACTGGCTTCGCCAACTACTCAAAGACTTTCAGGTTCAGACCTTGTCTCCCACAGACAAACATAGCGACAACATCTCAACCATAGCATTAGCTAACAACCCAGTGTTTCACGCCAGAACCAAACATATCGAAATTGATCACCATTTCATCAGCGACCACATTACATCCAAAAACAATTTGTGTTTTACCCATCAGCTCTCAAGATCAGGTAGCCAACATCCTCATCAAACCACTCTACACGACGCACTTCCAGCATCTACGCCTCAAACTGACTATTCAACCAAATCCGTTAGTTTGCGAGGGGGTCATAACGACACCTGACAGAGCAGCAAAAATGGAGAGCAGCGATCTTTACAGCAAGAGTAATCAAATAACATTAATCTCTAAAAGCTCAAACCATCATATACCTTATACATGTAAAGCACTCCACTCCTGCGAACTCACACAGAGAAACAACTTTTATTCTCTATATAATAGCAAGCTGTAAGAAGACATCACATATACAGTACCATAAGCTTTAATGAAAATGTGAAAAGGTGGCTTTTACTTTCTCTTCTTCCCAGCAATGTTTAAAAATTGCAAAATTGGGTATTGAGACATTTTTTATTAATGAGGCGAGGCGTAAGCCTTAAAATAAAAAAATTGCATAAAGTGATAATAAATGTCAAAAGTGATTTTTTATATAATACCTAAATAATATGTTAAATGATGACATGTTAACTTTTTATTGAATTATGAATTAACAAATTGTCATACATATGAAATAAAAAATTGCACAATATATAAAGTGACAACTGATAAATTGTGTGAAATGAATTAAAATCCAAATATTAAAATAGCAAAACAACATCAAATCTCTTCTTTCTCAATTATCTACTCATTGACATTTAATTCCTAATGAAAGCTGAAATAGTTAGCAACAATTTATGAATCATCTACACTGTCATCACTAAGGTGGCCTTTATCTGAGTTGTCACCATAACAAATTGGTCTATCCCCTATCTCATTCGATTGAGTTGAATGCCTCCCAATATATTTCTTTTTAATTTATTTCAATCATATTCATCTTTTAGAAATATTTTCATCAACATAAATATGAGATTAATGCTTCAAAAATTTTAGGGTGCTAGTGTGCAGATTTCAAGTGATTGTCGATGACGACTACGATGGTAACAACTGTGGCCTTTGCCGCGGGATGGAGGTAAAGGCAATCAACAGTAAGTTGTTGCGCTCTATGTGCATGAAGGCAAGGCGTAATTTATGTTAGTTTTAACAAAAATATATATAAATAGGATGAGTAAGCCTCCGTTAGAGAGACGAGGTGTGCCTCAAGGCGGGCATCAGCCAAGCTGAGGCACAAGCCTCATAAAAAAGCTAGAGTAAACCTCGAGTCATTAGAATTGCGCTAAGGTGGGCCTCAAGACGAGCCTCATATTACGCAATTTTAAACAATGTTTTCCAGTAGCAACTTTCTTCTTCCAGCTTTTATTTTCCTCTGCAACCTGAGGTTCTTTAGAAACACAAGTGTGACAGCATATCACACGAGCTATCCGAACAAAAAATTGTTATGGGATTTCGAAGAGCGATATGTCGAAGAATGGGATATAGGATATCACATAAGCCATCCAAAACAAAACTATCATAAAATATATCGAAGGATGGCATACATCATATCACATTAGCCATCCAAATAAAATCCACTTTTCCATATAAACAATAAATCAATGATTAACCAATAAAATAACCAAGCCCAAGAGCAAAGGATTGAACAAGGAAAACGTCAATAGATCAACCAATTCAATTAAACCAAACCAAACCAAGGACTCAAAAACAAATAACATATCCCATTTGCATAGGCCACAACATCAAATGCATGCTTCAAATAAACCAAAATAATAAACTATAAAATAAAACCCACCGTATAATAAAACTAAGATTGCTCAAATAATTTATTTGATCAATGTTTCTGACAAATATAATCTTGGAGATCTCTATTAATACTCTAATGTTATTTGATATAATCCCAACAAATGACACTTGGCTTTCAATATTTAGTAGTTGACAAATCAAACTACTGCAAATATGATCTACCATGCAGTGCAATCAAATAGCCAAAACAAATACCATTTTCCTACTCCTATCCTCACGCCCTAAATGGCCCATAAGAGTGTCTTGTGCACTTGTGACCCAATGTCGTGCACAATCAAATAGTCAAAACCAACACAATTCTCCTGCCTCTACCCTCACTCCCTAAATAGCACATAAACGTGTCTTAAGTTCCTACAACATGCACAAGTTAGGACGCATCAAAAGTAAACACAGCTGGCCATAACAAAGAAACATATTCTTTCTAAAAGACGAGGCTATCAAACGCTTGAATGTCAAGCATAATCTACACTCACCACAACTGTCATAATAACCAACCTTAATAAAACAGATGTTAAGGAAAACAACGAAATTGCAAGATAAAACAGAATATTATATGTTTTTCTCTGATATTCTTGTATATTAGGGGTGCCGAAATCTCATTGCCAAGAGATGCCGACAATTGAATTAAGATGGCCAAAGTCAATTATAAACCAATAAGTGGACAGAAAAATAAGAACACCGTGAAACAAGATGTCAATGCCTCAAACCTGTAGTTAGATCCCGAGAAGAAAGCCTGCCATAGGCACATGCTGTCAGAAAAGCCTCAAGAACAAAAGGAACAGCTTCTAGAACCTCCCATGCAGGAAGAAAGATTCTCTGGCAAGCATCTTCTGCGCAATTTACAGGTGATTCGCTTATGTTGCTACTAGAAGTTGATGATAGATTACCAGAAACTGGTCCACCTTTAGTCATTTTCCGACATATCATATCTAAAATCTTGTTTGCTACTTGATGGACTGGATTTTTACTACACAAACCAGAAAGAGTTGATGCAACACATGCTTGGTTTTGGAAGCACCAAGCTCGTAACTTCGGAAATGAGTCAACATAAACAGGTTCACCTGCTAATGTTTTGGGTGAATCAGTTGAGCTATTGGACTTAACTATACTACCAGAGTCTTGAAATGCAATTCGGTGATTATGCATCAATAAGAGACTGTCTAAAGTTGACTCAACCCTGATGGTCCCACCACGAACTGCTATACAATGCTCCTGAGGAGGTTTATAAAATTTCCAAAGGCGAAGAAGAAAGAGAAAGGCACATGAAAAGACTGAATCGATTGATGTCTCATCTACATGGCTTGTCCTGTGAATGGATTGTGGTGGAAATGTCCCAAATGCCTCACAAAGGGGCATTAAAGCTGCAGCTACTTCAGGAACCTGAAAAAACATCATGAAATCAGTGAAAGGCACCAGCAAGTCAAAAAAAGAAAGGACGCTAACCAAAAAAATCATGAAACAAGGATTACAACCTTCCTCTATTTAATAAGTTCGACTACTACGCACTATCTAATTCTTATTTGACGGTATTTATCAAAGAAAAGAATATTAAACTATCAAATCTACATAAAATATCCATGCATAAACTGAAACATCTGAACATCAAGTATATGAAATTTACATTACACTTTTTAATAATTTACATTACACATATTGCAGACAGTGGATCCAAGATTTAGAGTTCAAAAGTAATGGGTATATATATATATATATATATATATATCTAGGCAATGCACGTTGCTTTGTACCAGGAGAAGGTAAATTTTACTCAATACAGTGTACACGGATCGTGTAGCTCCAGTGGAAGATAAGATTAGAGAGAGTCATCTTAGATGATCTGGTCACATAAAACGGCAGCCTTCCGATGACCCGCTTAGGAAAGTAGAGGTGTTAAATTTGATTTATGTTAAGATAAGTAGAGGTAGACCTAAAAAGACTTGTTTAGAGAATATTACAAATGATCTTTCCTTATTAGATTTAAACGAGAATTTGACTTTTAACAAGACAAAATGGAGAAAGGATTCATGTAGCCGACCCCACGTAGTGGGACAAAGGCTTGATGTTGTTGTTGTTGCCGTACAGTGTACACAGTTCACAGACTACAGCTATAACAATAGTAGCGCTTAGTATCACACGTGAAAATAGCAGTAAAAACAGGTGTCTAAAACATCATATGCTTACCATCCCATACAAAGATATGATATGGACTGCCTCAACAGAGCAAACTCCAAAAAGAACGGCACTTATCATGGGCATGTAACCTATCAAATGACTGCTGTTTCCGGATCCTGAAAATTCTGTAGGAATAGGAGGGGATAGCAGCTTCACCACCAGGCGTACCGCATGCTCCTGAAAAGTCAAAAGGGAATTAGATGGACATGCACCATGGGATTACCACATAAATGCAACATATAAATTATCTTAGTTGCTGAATTAATACAGTGCAGAGACCATAGGAAAACAAACAACTTTCGGTAAATTACAAGCAGTTCATTTAGGCTTACCCTATATGGATTAGTGAGTACAACTTTAGGAAAATTTTGGCTGGTGAAATATAGGTGTGCGAAATATTTAAAATCTTTTGTTAGCACTAAATGCAAAATATTTTTTTTCTGGACTGCAGGTATGATGGATGAGTTATTAATGATTTCATTTCTAGTCCTACTCTTAGACGAAAAAATGGCACATTGGTAAAAAAATTTGACTTCACTAGAGCTGAAGGTGAGGTTCCAGTTCGGCAGCCAACTAACAATCCAAGGACATGTGCTAATCAATTGAGCTCAAGAAGGTAAAACTAGTTAGTTTCAACCTATTGATGGTTTTGATAGGATTTGAGCATAAAAAATCAGCAAATAAACGATAAAATTCAACAAACCAATAGATTTTATTGATAAGAAAATAAATATGAAACATCAAGATACAATGGTCCTCTTTCAAGAGGACCTTATCTCCCAAATCCTACACGCCGCTAGAATCTCTCACAAAAACAGTAGACAGCAAACACTCACAAAATTCTGCATACAAAAACATGACCCAAAACCTAGGATAAATCAGCTATTTAAAGCAAACAATAAAAAAACAGCCCTCCCCTAATTCCCTAACAAATCAGCCCCCAAATCTACCATATTCCTTAATTATTTCCCTCCCAAATCAACCCCCACATCTGTCTTCTTTAAATAGGAAACATTTCTTAATTAATCAGACCTCAAATATGCCATCTTCAATTAGGAAACATCACCTAATTAATCCCCCTCCTAGCCACCCCCTCCTCGCATTAAACCCTAGGCCTCACCCCGATGGATCAGGAATCTACCTGGGCCAGACCATATTTCGGCATGGAAAAAACCATGGCCGGTCCTTTCTGGACCGGCTTAACAATACCCCCACCCAAAGTGCCATCTTATCCTCAATATGAAATGAAGGGAATTGTTGTTGAATAATACGGTAAGACTTCCATGTGGTCTCGTACTTAGGAAGATGGCTGGTGACCTCCAATCGGACACATGAAACATCTAATTACTCCTGGGCGCACTCCTTCAACCTCCAATGGTTCCAACAGCACCTCCATGTCGTCCATCAAGGTCGAGGAAGTGAAGAAGACGTATTGTGCTCTCCTATCATCCGTTGCAACTGGGACACATGAAACACCGGCTGGATAGCTGACGACGGTGGTAACTGTAATTGATATGCCATGACACTAATGCGCTCCATTATTTCATGAGGACCAAAAAAAACGGGGGGGGGGGGGGGGGGGGGGGGTTCACTTATCATTCCTTCTCCGTGGCAATGTTTTTTGTATGTAGGGTCGAATATTTAAGTAAGTTCTTTCTCCTACTTCAAACTGAATGTCTCTCCTTTGTGCATCTGCTATTCTGATTGCGTCTTCATTATTTATTGAGCTCTTAACAAATGCCCTTTCAGCTCTGCCAAGATACTATATCTTGTCACAACCCAACCCGACCAAGATAGGTCCTATCATGTTGAGCTGTGATAAATTAATCCTAAGATCTAATTTTAGAATGTTCCCAAATTCTCTTCAAATATTTATTTTAAATAAACTACATACTACAAAGCTACCAAAACATCCAAATATTAAAAATAAACTCATCCATAAGATTTCTTTCATTTCATCAAAATATATCTACACTACAGTACATTGCTACATGCAGAAGCTACATAACTGAATAATAAACTAGCCATAACCATAAATAAAATCAAAACTGAGAAAAATACATAACCTCATATCTGATCCTGAAGTTCTAATCGATAGTCTCCTTCCCTTTCCTAGATCATGAAAATAATAAGCAAACCACACTGAGCTACAACAGTTCAGTAGGCCACAGAAACAAATTTAAATTTTCAAATTCTTTTATTAAATTTTGTTGTATATTTAAATACAGTCTACTAGTGAGAAATATCATATAATAAGAGTATATCAGTTATTCAATTATTTAAATAATATTACTAAATAGATAAATAAATTGCAATGCATATCGTAGAGCAGTTCATATAACATTTCTCAGACCCAGACAAAATCTAAAAGTATTTTAGCCACTTATGACTCTCTTTTGTGCTTATAGTACCAACACATGCTCGTAGACACCAGAATATGACTTACAGCCATTAGAACATGTCTTATAGACACCTGAATATTCCCTGAACCCAGACATAATCTCAAAGGATTCTGACCCTTATAATTCCCAACAGATATTAGTTAATCACATATGCATATTTCTCATCATATTATAGCATTTAAAGCGTAATTGAGCATGTGTCAGAATTACACAGTTTTCTCTAATGGCATGCAGCAGAAAATCCTATTAGGCAAAAAATGCGTATTTTCAAAAAAATAACCAAATTACTAAGGATTGTGTAAAATAATATTTTAAGGTTTTTATCGTACTACACTATTTTTCAACAACAACAACATCAAACCTTTGTCCCACTAAGTGGGGTCAGCTACATGAATCCTTCTTCGCCATTGTGTCCTGTTAAAAATCAAATTCTCATTTAAATCTAATAAAGAAATATCATTTCTAATATTTTCTAACCAAGTCTTTTTAGGCCTACCTCTACCTTTTCTTAACATAAGTCAAATCTAATACCTCAACTTTCCTAACCAGGTCATCGGAAGGCCTTCGTTTAATGTGACCAAACCATCTAAGGAGACTCTCTAATCTTATCTTCCACTGGAGCTACTCCAACCTTTTCATGTATATGCTCATTTCGTATCCTATCTCTAAGGGTAAAGCCACTTACCCACCTAAGCATCATCATCTCTGCAACACTTAACTTAGTACTATGCTTCCCTTTTAATGGCCAACATTCGGCACCATAAAGCATCGCAGGTCTCACCATCATTTTATAGAATTTTCCCTTAAGTTTGAGGGAAACTTTTCTATCGTACAACAAGCCCGATGCATTCCTCTACTTCAACCATCAAACTTAAATTCTATTGATAATATCCCCATTTATTTCACCATCACTCTAAAAAAAAGATCCAAGATATCTAAAATGTGTACTCTTATTAATGACCTGATCGCCCAAAGTCACAATCCCCTCACTAGGTCTATTGCTACTAAAATTAGACTCCATATATTCAGTTTTAGATCTACACAAGCGAAAACCTTTAGACTCTAAGGTTGACCTCCATAATTCAAGTTTATATTCAACCCCCTCTCTAGTCTTATCAACAACAAGAATATCATCAGCAAAAAGCATACACCAAGGTACATCGTCTTGCAAATGTCTAGGGTTATGTTCAGTTATGTCATTGGAGGTGATTAATGCTAGAATTATTTAATTTATTCAATAGTGTAGCTAAATTTTATTTATATTTTGCAGATAAATTAGGTGTTACTGGATTTAGATGCTTTAATAATCATATTGGTTGATAAATATTATTGAAATCTTATATTTTCATCTTTGAGAATTATTTATTGATGTTCAACTTGCGTCCTTCGACTGAATTTCTATAATACATTCCAAGCCCAATGGCAGGCGTGACATTTGTGCTCAGAGTTAACACATGTTGTAGAGTACAGCATGGTACTTTGTCCAGCCGAATGAACTCATAGGTGGTCCACATACTTAAATTTGCTAACCGGTCACTAGTTGACAAAACATATAAAAGTACTCGTTTGGACATGCAAAATATGAAAACCCATGTGTAATATACCTTAAGTCCTGCAATTGTTGCATGCACAAATCACAAGGTCAAGGAAGTACACACAAGGAGGTTCAATAGCATCTTTGTGAAAAAACAGAAGGTATGATTATGGAAAAGTCAGTGAAATGACGTAACAAAGTGACCAGTAGGATCACTACTTGTTCAAAAAATCTGCAAGATGAATCAACTACCTGAATATTCCACCCCCGAAGGAGGGATGCGCCGCATAAAATCTTAGCAGCAGATCGCTGCTCTTCTTCAGAACCATTTAGTGCTGTATCATATAATTTCTCAAGCTCTGCAACACTAAATCCAACCAAAAAACTAATAAATCCCGTGATTAGAAGAATAAAATTAACGCAATTCAAGGCCCTACTAATGCAATGACAATTAAATCTTCTAACTATTAAGCTAGCAGGAAACATTTTAAGTTATTTGAATACCTTGAAGCAGGCACCGTGATAAGAATTTTTTCCAGCGAACCATTCAGTTGGCCACCTTCCATGAAGGTAGACCAAGAAGATTCCTGAATTAGCATGGAATCTTTTGATGTTGCATATGGAACTACATACCCAGGCCAAAAGTAAGCAGACGTGTCAATCAACTTCCTCGCAATACATGCTTCAACAATAAGGTGAAGCATGTTCCCAACTGCCAAAAATAGATTTCGGCGCATAAAAAAAATATCAATATACAAGAATAGTTGTGATGAGAATTATGAAATCAAGATGAAAGTTGCAATAATAACTTCTTCTACAACATAGAAAGGTGCCTCGTAAGAAAAATAAACATTTAAGATTTAAATGTTCAATTTTTTACGCATATTGTATAAAAAAAAGAAAAATCACCGAGCAATACCGCATATGATGTAGGATGTGATGAAAATCTGAAAGCTTGTGACCATTAAGAATGTAATTCATGTGTACTGACTCTTAATTTTTTACTTTTTTTTTTCACTTCAACTTTTTTTTCTCAGAACTCTTAATTTTTTACTTATTTCAATGTAAAAAATGTTTATGAAGTCTGCTCCAACATGAATGGGAGGCATTCTCTAATATTTTAGGTGGTACACTAGGTATAACTCATTACTACATGATTTCAACAAAGCCAATACAATTCCAATTAGAATAAATCGAGTTCAAAATAATTCCAACTATGTGAATTGCTACTTAATGCTATTTCCTCTTTTTTGTAATTTCATTGTATTTTGCCACTGTTGTCCCTACATTCAAATTGCTATCAGCAATCCCACTACCATCTCCAACTATATTGTTCATGCTACAATAATCACGCCGCTTCTCCCGTATCAACTGTTGTTCCCCTTGTTGATGCTCTCCCACGATTGCCACTACATCACCTGATATTGTTTTTACCTTTCCCGCTAAGTTACTGCAAAGCTACATTACTGATATTTTGGGCGTGATAATCAAACACCTGCTCAACTGTAGTCTATGCATTCCTCCTTATAGCCTGACTATCATGGGGTACATAGTTTCCTATTTTGCAACAGCATTAAACAGCTCAAACAAGGGAATTTATGGAAAGATTATTCTACTAGAATTCAAGAGGGGTGAAAATAGCATATTATTCTTAGTAGATCTAAAATTACACAAGAAATCATATATAAACTAAAATATTCGAGAGAATTTGAGTCTACTGCTGAAAAACAAAATTGAACTTATATCAGATCTCTCTCTCTTGCTCTCTCTCTCTCTCTCTCTTCCACTCTTTCTCTTGCTCTCTCCTTTGCTCTCTCTCTCTCTCTCTTACTCTCTCTCTCTCTTACTCTCTCTCTCTCGCTCAATTTATCTTATTCTCTCTCTCTCTCTCACTCACTCTCTCTCTCTTTCTCTCTCCCTCTCTCTCTCTCCCCCTCTCTCTCTCCCTCTCTCTCTCTCAATAGCTGAAATCTAAGGCTGACATAAAATTTGAGTGTAAAATTACTTTTGAAGAGAGAGAAGCATGGGCTGGTGGTTAGGCATGATTCCTCCTGCGCCTTGGCCAGTTTTTGAACACACGGAGCCCATAATAATACATTAATTTTGAGCATCGAATTTGAAGCTCGCATTAAAACTACATTCATATTTGAACCTAACTTGCAATAGAATTTGATTTTAATCTTGAATATAAACTTGAACTTTTCATTAAAAACTCCAAAATATAAGATTAAGCTTTCAACAATATTCAACCTTTTGGTGAATGTGCAACTGAATAAATCATATCTATGGATGAGTCTAATGACCAAACTAATGAAGTGAATGCTGACATTAAAAGTAAGAAAATTACGCCTACTGAACATAATAAATCAATTGAACAAACTGATTTAACTGCTCATGCAAATTTTAGCAAAGTTATTTCTACCAAGAAAATGATCAAAATGACCCCTCAATTCCTTGTGAATGACCAAAATGGTTCCCAACTCTTTTGAGGGACCAATTTGATACCTCAACTCTTTAAAATAAGCCATTTTTGGTCCTAACATCCAATGTTGGAATTAATTGTGTTAAATGTAAGAGTATTTTGGTCATTTTTAATTAAAATTTTATTAAATGCAATTTTCAAATAATTATAATTTTTTATAATAAATATTATTAAACATTTCTTTAATAAAAAAATTATTAATAATTTTAATTTTAATTTTAAAAATTTTAGCCATATTTTATAAAATCATCTTATGTCCATGCTAACCACACCTAAAACATTGTCTTGTGAGATAACACTTCTATGTATGTCTTGTGACCAGTGATAACACACCTCAGTACACTACCAATAGCTACCATGGGTCCCTTTCTAACTTAGTCGAATTTTTAAAAGGAGCATGTTTAAAACCTAATTAAGTAAAATAAGCATGATTATTAAAAAATTTAAAAATGAGCAAATTCGACAAATTATTTAGCGTAAACTAAATACGCCAGTAACGCCACAAATGATTTGGCGAGTTCAGAATGTGCCAAATCATTTTGCGTATTCGCCTAGAGAGAAAAAAAGTGAGAGGGAGGAGAGAGGACGGCGCCACACATAGATAGAGAGGGCAGGAGGAGAGAGTGAGAGAGAGAGCTGGTGATTAATATAACTTAATATAATTATAAATTAAAAGTTATAACTTTAATTTAATAGCGTTATAATTTTAATAATTTTATTTAAATTTAATTTAATTATATTAACATTATCTAAATTTATTTTAATGTAATTAAATTAAAATTATAATGTAATTAAATTAAAATTATAATGTAATTAAATTAAATTAAGTATTTTATTAAAATATAAGGTAATAAACTTATAACTTAATTTAATTTAATTATATTATAATTTTAATAACTTTATTTAAATTTAAGTTAATTACATTACAATTTAATAACGTTATAAATTTTAAATTAATTTAATTATGTTATTAATTTTTTAATTAATTTAATTATGTTATTATAAATTTATTTAATTTAATTATGTTATTATAAATTTATTAAATTTAATTATGTTATAAATTTTAAATTAATTTAATAACATTATTATAAACTTAATAAATTTAATTAATTATAAATTTTAACGTAATTAAATTAATTTTTTCTAAAGTTATTAAAATTATAACGTAATTAAATTAAAGTTATAACTTTTAATTTATAATTATATTAAGTTATATTAATCACCCACTCTCCCTCTCTCCTCTCCTCTCTCTCTACCCGGTCAGCTTTCTCCCCCCTCTTCCCTCCATCTCACTCTATGGCACCGTCCTCTCCCCTCCCTCTCATTTTTTCTCTCTCTAGGCAAATACGCCAAATGATTTGGCATATTCTGAACTTGCCAAATCATTTGGCATATTTAGACTGCGCTAAATAATTTGACGAATTTGCTCATTTTTAATTTTTTTAATAATCATATTTATTTTACTTAATTAGGTTTTGAACATACTCATTTTAAAAATTCGGCCTTCTAACTTCATTGAACTTGATTTACTTTTCACTAAAATGACCTCTCATAAACTCTTCACTTGCTTTATTTTTGCTCATGTTCCATCAGAACTGAGAAGTAACAAAATCATTTTCAATAACCCTCACTATTTCAAATAACTCAAAAAATTCTCTAATTCTCCAAAGTGCGAGAGGATGCCTCAACTCATCTCTAAATCCCCTTCAAAATCTAAAGCATTTTCCTTCAACTGTTCTTGTCAATTATGAAGCATATTTGGCCGATACAATGAATTCAACTTTTGTCTTGCATTATCGTGTTGTCTCCATGCTCCAATCTCATAAATGCCTCCTACATCTATTGTCGAGCTGAAAGAGATACAAATTAGTCTCTGAATGTGCTAATGAACTCATCCCATAAGATCTGTAAGTTCAACTTACCTTAGAACTTCTCTATTTGTTGTTCAATCCACCATCTTTTTGCTTGCCCTTCAAATAAAAACACTACTAATGATACTTTTCTATTCTTCGGGCACTACATGGTGTTAAAAATTTTATTTATCCTCAGTAGTCATTTTTCTACCACATGCAGTTCCATTATTCCTTTGAATAGTGGAGGTTTTAGCTTGTAAAATATTTGTGAATGCTTTCCCACTTCATTCTCTTTGCACCCAACCTGTTTTGCTCTCTGCACACTCATCCGTTGTGCAATCAGACTGCAAACTGCATCATATTGTATGATGTTGCTAGAGGTATTACACTCTCATTCATTGCATCTTGATCATTTGGATCCATTATGACAATTGTATAGTTCTCTCATCCAATCAATAATATATAACGACTCAAAAATAACACACATGCAATCAATTATATATGCAAAATAATACATTTTAGGACTACCTAATATCTACATATCAAATAATCAATCTTACGGTTCTTGTTACAATTTAATCCTTCCAAAACCATGATCTGATATCATTTTGTGATGCTCTTCAGATTTAATTTGAAAGAATTTTTTCTTTTATTATCTAGCTACATATCAGAACTAATAATAACATCCATATACAAAAATAATACAATAAAAGCAATAATTGATTTCATCATCAAAACATATACATACAAAATCCCAAGATAATCATATAAAACAATCATAAACCACTATTATTACATTAGTCTATCACAATACCCATGATTACAAAAAAATAAATAATAAAAGTAAAATACATATACTAACAAATTTGCATCAATCACACTTCCTTGGGTCATTACATTCCCGAAGATATGTAAATCACATAATGAGCAAAAAGCCTAGTAGGTCACCAGAACTAACAACTGCAATCAAAAATAATATGAATATAATCCTTCGGATCAAATAAATATAAACACTTAACAATCAATATGAGCAGTGTCAATTAATATGAACTGCAACATATCAGTATGAACAATAGTAATCCATGTCAACAATATCAACTAATATGAACAATAACCATGTGGTGAATCAACAATCTCTGACTCAATCCTATTATAGTGTCATGTAAAATTCTAAAAGAAGGGTTGTCAAGTGGATCGATACAGTCATATATATGTACTATTGGTTGTCAATATGGGTTAATATCATAAATGTTATTTCTGTAATGTCATGTATATCACTACGCCTATCAAGTAACATCATCCATCAATATATATGTTACTATGCATGCCATATCATATAAGTGCATGCAATACATATATACACCATGTAATGCACATTATGTATGAGTACCATGCATCATGTTCTTGTATCAATATCATGTACTTGTATCAATTTTATCAGATACATTATTCAAATATCATGTCATGTTATGTTTAATCATATGAAATCATATCATATTCATACAAGTCAAGACATCTAGTTCATATGGTGTTTCCCTGCATCAGTCATATCATGTCTTGTAGGACAAACTTACACGAATCAATCATATCATGTATCAATCTCATCAATCATAAGTCAATAAGTCAAAAGGCCTCACGTAGAAGTCATCACTTCCCATCAATTGTTTCATATATCAATTAATCTCTTTATGCCTCCATTTTCATACTTTTACAATTACACCACAAATTTTTATTTGAAAGAAAACCCATCAGCCCACCCACATGTATAGGATAACAAGTCTCCGGCCAATTGAAATCAGTCATATCTCTAGCCAACCTTTCTTTGATACACATGACATATTATGCACTTATCATGTAAAATATATGCAAATCATATTGGTACTTTGAACTATAACATATATATTTAGTATGCAAGTCCTATTAGTGTACTTATGTTGGAATGCATGTCATGTTAGATGAACTATATTAGATTCATGACATATCAAGCCAAATAGAATAAATGTAAGAGCCCTAAATCATCTATGGTGTGCACTTATTCAGATCATTTCTGATAAAATGTTATATAAACAAAACTAAACAGTAAAATCTCAATATGATATCAAAGCTTGCTAGATGGAGAAAGAAAAACCTAGAAATCAAACTTATCGAAAACAGAAGCAAGGTTAAGGTTACTTATCACAATCAGAACAACTTGGTTAACTGGGAGGACGCTCCCTTAGATAGACTTTTTCTCTCTTCGCTCTCTCTCTCTCTCCCTTCTCTCCTTTTCCCCAACCAAGGACACTAATTAGATGAGGTGAATGGGTTAAGAGATGGTATTGGGTACTTAAATGCAATAGTAGTTTAAGATATTTTAAAAAAACAATTTCAGTGATCTAGATCCACAACGCTCGAGCATCCAGTGTTGCTGCGACCAGATCTCCAGCACTGCTACACTTGTACATATAGGTCAATAAAGGAAAGCGCCGCTGCGCATGCCACCACAATGCCACAACGCTCCCAGACATATTTATATACATGTAAGTTCTAATCAATTTTAAATCAAGTATTTAGCAATTCATTAATCAATTAAAATTTGGGTCATTATAATATCTACCTTCATGTGTGCAATTATAATTCAACTAAATGAAGAAACACACCAGTACCTTCTAAAGAAACTAGAAAATCTAGTTCAATAGGTCAAGCATGTGCCACATGATCATGAACAATGAAATGGGGACCTTTTACAAAATGCAGAAAAACAGAACTCAATATGTTTTTACTTGCAAATTGTTCTTATAAATATTTTTTTGATCTAAACATAATATTTTAAAGAGTTTTATTCAGTCAAAATCATCTCAAAAATCATAATTGCATGTCTATGTAAAAGGCTCTAAGTGCATGCCGAATTTTTAAGGCAGTGTTGCAAAGATCAAAGTGAATAAACAATACAAAGTAGATATTCAAAGAACAGACTAACAACATTGAGATAGAAACAAAATCAATTATAGGCATGGTTACCTGCTTTAACAGAAGATGCCTTTTTTTGTCCGGAGATGCCAAGACTACTACTTCCATTCCTGAAATTTGTAATGAATGTTGCTGCTTTTGAAGCAGCGTTGTTTGCAGCATTGACAACTGATGGAGGTGGAGTTAGAAGTGCTGTATAACTCTCCAATAATTGAAGGGAAGAAATTAGTCCATCCCTTCTAGGAGTTAGCTTATTAGTCCCCATGTCATACTCATAACTGCTCCTAGGATAAGGGTTGTGAACTTCTTCTTTCACAACCGCAACAATTGCAAGGGGAACAATAGATAAGAGCATGCATAATCGAGCGTCAAGGTGGGGTATCGGCCCTTCCCAAGGTTCACGGTCCTGGAATTATATGTATTGACAATAAATATAAATGCAGGGAGTATTGAATGGAAAATGTCAACAAGTTCCTACAAGCTTCGCCAAAAAAAAGCAGCAAAAGATAATCTCAACTCGTTGTACAAGCCGCAGAGCAGACACAAAGAGAGCCATGAAAGTTTCTTGCCAACTTGCTTGATTGAATACTTGCAGTGTTTTGGTTAACTCTGCATCATATAATACAAAGTAAAGTCAGAAAAAGGATGCCTTTGATGTTAAGTAATTAGCATGTACAAGAGAAAAAAAAAAGTGATGGAAAGTAAATCAAATATTGTGAGAGTAAGCATCTTTTGAATAGAAAGCACCTGTAAGAATCTCAACAGAAGAAATAGCATAAAGATGGCTTCCATCCATTGCATTTTCCATAATAATATCAAAAGGGATCCAACAAGCTGATCTATCATTTCCCAAACAGTAGTTAAAAGTGGGGCCACTCAATCCAGCATCAACTAGTACGCCAAGAAGTCCAAACCTATTTGATTTGCATTCGCCATCCAATACTTCATGTACATTTGTAAACAACTTAGCCCAAATATAGTTCACTGATATCAAGGACTGTAATGTAGATTTGTGAACTTCAATCAACTGTAGTCTTTCCACGAAGCTGTTGAACTTCTCAGGCCTAAACACAATAATTTTACATTAACATACACAGCACGGAAATCTGAACAATTGAAACACATAAGCAACATGTAAATGCTAGAGGTATTCATTCAAACAGTTACAACTAGATCCTATACCCTCACTTTCGCAGTACAGCATTATCATAATGCTCAAGAAGGCTATAACTAATGCAGTAGAGCATAACACCACCTTGTTTAAATAAGAGAGATAGAGCATAAATTCACACAAAGGGAAAATTCATGTCACCATGTTGTGTAGCTTAAACCAAAAACTGAAAGATTAAACATACATAACATGAAAGGAGCAAAATTCCCAATGACCATCCTTATTGGAGTAGCTAATAAATCAGTTGAAATAAAATTGACAGATCATACATGTTAAGATAAATATGACGAAGGAAAGCTTTGTTGTTCTTGTCGGCAGTAATTTTCTCCACCACTTCCAACGTCATAAGTATATTACATCTATGAAGTTGTTCACGGTGCCCTTTTCTCTTGTCAATCGAATTTCCTACGGGATCTATATCCATATCTTGGAAGGTTTCAGTACAACTTTTATTTGCATCTTTGTCAGAAAATGTAAACTGCATGCCAAAGTCTTCTAGAATGCCATCCATCAAACGAATGATTATGGTTAAAACACAGAACACTATCATATAGCTAAAATCCATTTTTTCAATCCCATATGCATGTGAAAGTTGCAGGGCATCATCAATGGATTTTGTTATCCTGCAAACCAAAAAAAAACCAACTTAAAGTTAGTTGCAGATCCAAAGAGGAATGAATGGTCAGTGGAAAAGTAAGGTTCAGAAAACGGATTCCAATTAGTTATGGAAACCTCACATTGATACAGTAGATAAGTTGAACATAGATTTTCGAACTTCAAGATAACCCAAAAAAAAAGCTAGATGAAACAATGAAATTCAATATGCTCCAGCAAGATCATCATCAACAAATTGACTCCATTTTGTTGTTTCTAATCTATAAGGAGCCCACCGATCAGAATGTTTGACCAATATAGGAATTTAAGTAATCTTCTGAAAGAGTATGCCTAATAGAAACTGAAACTGAACATATTATATAAAAACCTGCTATAAGTAGTCATGAGGATTGAGGTAATCAGATGACTCTAAGGACAAGTTCTTACTCACGTTTATTTATATGTGATACGACATCGCAAAATTAGCTTGATCATACACGAATCTCGAGGCAAAAGCTAGTTGGAAACTTCAAAAATTAATTTTGGGAGCACCCGAACTCCGATTTCAGCGAGCTTATAGTCAAACTGAGCGTCTCAGAAATACGAACCCAACGACACCAAGATCAACCCAATCCGAGCCCAAATGAGTCCGAATCAAGGGCTCAAAGCGCTGTTGGAAGGTTCAAACCGCAATTTGAGTTACCAAACGGTCTCCGATTTTGACGAGCTTATACTCGAATCGAACGGCTCGACGAGACGAATCCAACGAGCCCAAGATTGCCGAATTCCGACATCATTAAGGCCTTCAAATGCCCAACGAATGGTGTATGATCAAAGGATTCGATATCGGCCGTCCATTCAAAACACTCCCAATTCGCCCATGATCTCACGCCTATTTACGGGCTATGCCACTCCAAAAAAAACTATAAATAGAGCCCTCATTCTACACCATGGGGACTCAAGTGAAGAGAGAGAAGAAGAAGAGAAGGAGAAGGAGAAAGGGGAATAGGAGATTCCTCACCTCCTCGACCACCGCCGCCGGAGCTTTTCCTGACGCCGGAACTCTGCCGGATTTTCAGGAAACGCCAGGAACTCGCAGAATTCTGTAAATTTCGTGGAAGGAACAAATTGTACTTAGATTATCCCCAACTTGTGGGACGAAATCCGCCATTTGTAATTTACAAAAACACTAGTGGAATTTTGCAACTGGGCGAGGCCCCGTGGTTTTTTCCCTTTTTGGGTTTTCCACGTAAAAACTCTTGGTGTTCACTCCTCTTTACTGTTTGTGTGTTAAACTTACGTGCAACGCTCGGACGCGAATTCACAAACTCTACCGCCGCGTATTTTCTAACACGCAACAGTTTGGTGCCGTCTGTGGGAAACACAATCCCACTACTTCGAGTACTGCTACGATGGTGAATAGGCGCAGCAGTCGTTTAGTTGGAGCTTCTCGCTCCAATTCTCATCAGTTCAGAAATCCGTTTATTAACCATAGACGGCAAATGTCAGCATCTTTTCATCCTGGGGGGCAGAATGCTGCCGGAGAAGGGATCTCGGGACCTTCTTTAGAAGAAAGAATCTGGAAGATGGAAGAATCTCAGAACGAGATCCTTCAACTCCTGCGAGATGATCGACAGCCGACGTTGGAGGAGGTCCTTCGCCCTCGGGATCCACCAAGGGTTGAAGATGTCCAATTCGAGCATCGTCAAGAAGAAATTCACCTTCCTCCACCTAGGAGACATCCTCAATCACGACAGGAAGATGAACTTGCCGATACAGCGAGTTCAACACATCCTCGCATTTTTTCGGATCTCCTAGAAGGCTCTCCCCAACCACATATTACGGAACTCCCTCACAATGTCCTACGTCGCGAACTGCCAAGATTAGTACGGGAAGAATTCCCCCGAGAAAATGTGAGACATGCTCTCCAACAGAGAAACTTCCAGGAATCATCACCTCTAACTGAAGCCATTCTCCAGCACCCCATTCCAGTCGGATTCAAAGTGCCAAACGTTGAGTCCTACGACGGGACGACCGACCCGTATGAGCATATCGACTACTATAGAACCATCATGCATATTCAACGAGCATCAGACGCGCTCCTCTGCCAGGTCTTTCCCGCCACCCTTAAAGGACAGGCCCGAACGTGGTTCTACTCGCTTCCACCTGGAACGATCCCTTCTTTTGTCAAATTGGCCAAAGTATTCGTCGAACAATTTGTGGCCAATCAAAGAATTGCTAAGGATTCTTCCCACCTCTCCGGGATCCGCCAAAATGAGGGAGAATCATTGAAAGAGTATTTTCAACGGTTTTCCACTGAAGCACGACAGATTCCAGGAGTAGACCCTGAATTACTCAGAGGGGTCTTTCTTGGAGGTCTTCGTCCTGGCCCCTTCTATTTGGCCCTTATGCGAGACACCGTCCATTCATACGCTGAATTGATCCATCGTGTGGAGGCACAAATATCTGCAGATGAAGCTATAAATGCTCACAGGAAGCAGTTTGAGCAAATCAGCGGGAAGCGCAAAGGTGCACCTGGGATGGATAATTCCTTCTCACAGCAGAAAAAGCATGGGAAGAATAATCTACCTTATATGTCTTCGTCACCATGATGGGAACCCCGACAGGAGGAGTATACACCACTTAACACATCTCGAGCAAATGTGTTGATAGCTGTTCGAGATCAAGATACATTGAAATGGTCAAATCCTTTGAAATCGAATACAGGAAATGCAGATCAGTACTGTCACTTTCATCGAAGTCGAGGTCACACCACCGAAGCCTGTAAGCAACTCAAGGATGAGATTGAAAGACTTATCCGCCAGGGCTACCTTCGACAATTTGTTCGGGATCCACCTACCCGAGAGGAAGCTCGTCCCACTGGAGGACAAAGTCAACAACAAAAACAACCATTGAATACTATTCAAATGGTTGGAGAGATTGAATGATCATGCACTTAGCGGATTTGTATTAGTAATTATGTTTGTCTTGTTGTCTATTGAGTAGAGTGTCGCTTTGATACCTCTAATATCTTTATCTATTGTTGTATTTGTCACCGTACGTAGATCTTGTGTGTTGAGTACTTTGTAATTTTTAAGTCGTATTAGGGAACTATTGTACTACCTTACGTAACGCAGTAATAGAATGTTCATATTGTTGTGATATGATTTTTTCTCTTATGAAAGATAAGAAAAAACTTCTCAAACTCTTTCTCCGTGATTCGAGAAATACACAATCTATATTGTATCTCAATCACCGGACGATCAATCCCAGGGGGATTTGATCCGACCTCATCAACACAGGTTAATGTCATCGAACAATTGTTCTGACATACAACCTCGGATAGGTCTTACATCCTTGGTGAATTCTCTCGACCTCATCCACACAGGTTAACGTCGTCGAGCAGGGCTCCGACATACAACCTCGGATAGATCTTACATCCTTGGTGGATTCTCTCGACCTCATCCACACAGGTTAACGTCGTCGAGCAGGGCTCCGACATACAATCTCGGATAGGTCTTACATCCTTGGTGGATTCTCTCGACCTCTTCCACACAGGTTAATGTCATCGAACAAATGTTCTGACATACAATCTCGGATGGGTCTTACATCCTTGGTGGATTCTCCTGACCTCATCCACACAGGTTAACGTCGTCGAGCAGGGCTCCGACATACAACCTCGGATAGGTCTTACATCCTTGGTGGATTCTCTCGACCTCTTCCACCCAGGTTAATGTCATCGAATAAATGTTCTGACATACAACCTCGGATAGGTCTTACATCCTTGGTGGATTCTCTCGACCTCTTCCACACAGGTTAATGTCATCGAACAAATGTTCTGACATACAACCTCGGATGGGTCTTACATCCTTGGTGGATTCTCCTGACCTCATCCACACAGGTTAACGTCGTCGAGCAGGGCTCCGACATACAACCTCAGATAGGTCTTACATCCTTGGTGGATTCTCTCGACCTCTTCCACACAGGTTAATGTCATCGAACAAATGTTCTGACATACAACCTCTGAGAGAACTTCTACCCGACGTCGGACTTCTGCTCGTTAGCGGACTCCTACTCGTCGACGAACTTTCGTCGGTCTTCTGCCTAAGGCCGTACTTCTACCGGACGTCGGACTCCTACTCGTTGTCGGACTTCTGCTCGTCGACGAACTTTCGTCGGTCTTCTGCCCAAGGCCGTACTTCTACCGGACGTCGAACTCCTACTCGTTGTCGAACTTCTGCTCGTCGACGAACTTTCGTCGGTCTTCTGCCCAAGGCCGTACTTCTACCGGACGTCGGACTCCTACTCGTTGTCGGACTTCTGCTCGTCAACGAACTTTCGTCGGTCTTCTGCCCAAGGCCGTACTTCTACCGGACGTCGGACTCCTACTCATTGTCGGACTTCTGCTTGTCGACGAACTTTCGTCGGTCTTCTACCTGACGTCGGACTTCTTCATATCGTCGGACTTCTGCTCGTTAGCAGACTCCTACTCGTCGTCGGACTTCTGCTCGTCGACGAACTTTCGTCGGTCTTCTACCCGACGTTGAACTTCTACCGGACGTCGGACTCCTACTCGTCGTCAGACTTCTGCTCGTCGACGAACTTTCGTCGGTCTTCTACCCGACGTCGGACTTCTTCTTATCGTCGGACTCTGATGACAACGGACTACTACTAGTCATCGGCTTCTCGCTCGACTGCTACTTGCAACGCACCCTCGAATTCTCTCCTTTGGCTCCATACTCGATCATTGACTGCTAATGGGTTTCAATTCGATCGTCCATCGCCAGCAAACTTCCGCTCAAATGGCGAAGAAAGCCCGTAGGCTTCTGTACGCGATGAGGGGCGCTATTCGAGTAAGAAAAAATTCCAACTCGCAAATAACGGAGCCTCAACCGTTAGTAGGCCGGAGGAAGAGGAAGAAATCCGGTAGGCTTCTGCACGCGAGGAGGGGCGCTATTCGAGTAGGAAAAAATTTCAACTCGCAAATAACGGAAGCCTCAACCGTCAGTAAGCCGGAGGGGGAAGAAGAAATCTCGTAGGCTTCTGCACGCGAGGAGGGGCGCTATTCGAGTAAGAAAAAATTCCAACTCGCAAATAAAGGAAGCCTCAACCGTCAGTAGGCCAGAGGGGGAGGAAGAAATCCTGTAGGCTTCTGCACGCGAGGAGGGGCGATATTCGAGTAGGAAAAAATTCCAACTCGCAAATAACGGAAGCCTCAACCGTTAGTAAGCCGGAGGGGGAGGAAGAAATCCCGTAGGTTTCTGCACGCGAGGAGGGGCGCTAATTCGAGTAGAGAAAATTTCCTACTCAAAAATAACGGAAGCCTCAGCCGCCAGAGAACCAGAGGGAGAAAGAAAGAGAAGTTGCAAATTCTTCAAAGGCCTAAGGGGCCTATTTATAGGTTTTGGAGAGAAAGAGGGGAAGTTACTACCAATTTCGGAATTTTCTTTTTTTAGAAATTTTTTAAGAATTTTTTGAAACTTTTTTGGAGTTTTTTGGACCCAAAAACAGCAAAAACGCTATTTTTAGGCAGATATGGGCCCCACATTGGCGGTGCAGCAAAGGGACGCGCCCCTAGCGCGCAAAACCACGATCCGCATGAGCGGCCCGCGGATCGAGGGCCCTTGTTTCGCACGAAATCGAGCGCACAGCCGCGCTCCGTGCGGCCTCAGGCCGCGCTCCGCGCGATCATTCCAGACCGCGCCCCACGCGCGGTCCTCCAACCGCGCTCCGCGCGGTTCCGCGGAAGCCGCCACCGGCGTGCGGCGGCAAAGCGGCCGGCCGGTTCGGCCGCCCATGTACGTCCAGGCCCGATTTTCGTCCCGACAAGTCCGAATTCGACATTTTTGGGGTCCCCGGACACATTTTTTGACATTCTGGACTCGATTTTGACACTTTCGAAGCCTTTCAGAGCTCCTACACACAAGAATAATTTGGCTCGCTCGGAAAAATTATCAAAAACTTGTAACGCATATTTTCGGACTTCTGAAGCTACGACGTCCGAAAATAGGGGGGCAACTGATACGACATCGCAAAATTAGCTTGATCATACACGAATCTCGAGGCAAAAGCTAGTTGGAAACTTCAAAAATTAATTTTGGGAGCACCCGAACTCCGATTTCAGCGAGCTTATAGTCAAACTGAGCGTCTCAGAAATACGAACCCAACGACACCAAGATCAACCCAATCCGAGCCCAAATGAGTCCGAATCAAGGGCTCAAAGCGCTGTTGGAAGGTTCAAACCGCAATTTGAGTTACCAAACGGTCTCCGATTTTGACGAGCTTATACTCGAATCGAACGGCTCGACGAGACGAATCCAACGAGCCCAAGATCGCCGAATTCCGACATCATTAAGGCCTTCAAATGCCCAACGAACGGTGTATGATCAAAGGATTCGATATCGGCCGTCCATTCAAAACACTCCCAATTCGCCCATGATCTCACGCCTATTTACGGGCTATGCCACTCAAAAAAAAACTATAAATAGAGCCCTCATTCTACACCATGGGGACTCAAGTGAAGAGAGAGAAGAAGAAGAGAAGGAGAAGGAGAAAGGGGAATAGGAGATTCCTCACCTCCTCGACCATCGCCGCCGGAGCTTTTCCAGCCGCCTGAAGACGCCGGAACTCTGCCGGATTTTTAGGAAACGCCAGGAACTCGCAGAATTCTGTAAATTTCGTGGAAGGAACAAATTGTACTTGGATTATCCCCAACTTGTGGGATAAAATCCGTCATTTGTAATTTACAAAAACACTAGTGGAATTTTGCAACTGGGCGAGGCCCCGTGGTTTTTTCCCTTTTTGAGTTTTCCACGTAAAAACTCTTGGTGTTCACTCCTCTTTACTATTTGTGTGTTAAACTTGCGTGCAACGCTCGGACGTAAAATTATAAACTCTACCGCCGCGTATTTTCTAACACGCAACAATATGAAAATGGGAAGTTGGTTTTTATAATGTTGGCAGAGTGAGAGAACATTTTACATGGAGTATTCAAAGAGAATAATGAAAACAATGAAGTACAGAAAAGGGGAAGCAAAAGGAAAAAGCGGCTCAGAGGTAATAATTTTATTAAAAAAAATTATTAACATGAATTCTTTTCTTTCCAGTTTCAACCAAGTTCTCCTTACAAAGGAAATTTTCCCCCATTTTCTTTATTTTCTTCTCATTTGAGCTCACTTGATGCGGAACATCTTAAGATAAGGGAATACTTTACCTTATATTATGCTACAGCACTAGTACCATTTCAATTCTGCCTCAGTAGTTTATTTTCCACTACTCTAAATTTCCTTCTCTGTTATGCTGTCGTACGACCCGTGCTTAGTTAGTTATTTCCATTTCTAGCTTTTATACAGAAACGCTTATATAGCTGTATTGGAGAAAGATAGAAAACAGAAAATATACAAACTACTATTACAGAACCATTTTCGGTTGTCTAGCTCACTGTTCTATTCGTTTTGCTAACTCTTGATTTCCTCCACCGATACCCTACATCAGTTTTGGTATCAGAATCTGGTGCTTGGGGGTAATGGCGGAAAGTAGCAGGCGAGGGACTGGCGACGAAGTTCGCAGTCTTGATACCCTTTGGGAACTCCATAGCAACCTTAATTAGAGGTTAGATGATCTATCCACTGATCTTTTCCGGTTGTCTATGGATATGCGTAGAGAGTTTCAAGCCATCCGGACTGAGATGGAGGGAAATCGCCACAATCGGGCACCTGGCAGGCTACAGTGGCTCAGGGAAGATGCGATCGGGAACACGTCCATGGATGTAGGCGCGCGCCACTAGTTCTGGAGCTGACGGATTCAAAGGAAGAGGATTCGGAGCAGTTTAATGCAGATGTACCTTCTGAATTGGAGAAAGAACAATTGCCTGTTCAGTGCGCTCGAAGGCGCCATGGAACATTTCATGGCCGCTCACAAGGTGAATTTCTAGTGAAGCTCGATATTCCATTTTTTGATGGCCGGTTACACATTGAGGACTATCTAGATTGGGAAAGGTCGGTAGAAACCTTTTTCCAGTATATGGACATTACGCCGGACAAGCAAGTGAAATACGTGGCTTGTCGCTTAAAGGGGGGAGCAAGTGCGTGGTGGATGCAGCTCCTTCAGGCGCGACGGCGGGAAGGTCGTGGTTTAGTTCGCAACTGGCAATGAATGAAGCAGCTCCTTCGCTCCCAATACCTACCCACAGATTATGAGCAAATTCTCTACCATAAGTATCAGCATTGCAATCAAGGCAATAGATCTGTTAGCGAATACACAGAAGCATTTCACCACCTTCGTGCTCGCAATAATCTCAATGAAAGCGCCAATCATTTGGTTGCCCGGTACATAGGGTGACTTAAGGAAGCCATACAAGATAAGCTAGAGATGAATTATGTTTGGTCGCTTTCACAGGCGGTCAATTTTGCTTTAAAAGCTGAAATCCAACTGTCCAGAGGGAGTAAGCATGCGTCCAGAGGGAGTAAACAGCATGCTGGACGGCGGCAATTCTTTGATCATCAACAAGACTTGGTGAAAACCAATATCACACAAAGCAAGACGTCGGTTGGGCCTCACAATCCCACTGTTACCACTCCGTCCCCTGTACAGAATGCAGCGCAAGGAGTGACTAGTGATCCGAAGCTACAACAAAAATGGAGGCCACCTGTTCGAGAGAATCCCTATGCTAGACCAAGTACTATCAAATGCTTCCGATGTTTTCAGGTAGAACACAAATCCAATGAATGCCCAAGCCGACCGCAACTACAACTAACTACTGCTGAAAATGAAGAAGTGCAAGGAGAATTTGATGAACAGGAGCCGGAACTGGAAGAAGAAATCGCATCGGACACGGGAGAACCATTGGTGTGTGTCATGGAGAAAATTTTATTGGCACCGAGGCAACAGCAGAATTCCCAACGGAATTCAGTTTTTAAAACTCGATGCACTATCAATGGTAAGGTATGTGACTTACTAATTGACAGTGGGTGTACCGAAAATGTTATTGCACGATCGGCTATCCAAGCACTTAAGCTCAAGACCACTAAAAGTTCCCACCCTTATAAAATAAGTTGAGTAAAGAAGGGAATGGATATTATGGTATCCGAGATGTGCTGGGTCACTTTTTCAATAGGGAAGCATTTATGTATGTGATGTGCTGTGTGATGTCCTAGATATAGACGTATGCCATATTATCCTGGGTCGGCCATGGCAGTTTGATGTCGGGGCTCTTTATGATGGCAGGTCCAATTCCTACTCTTTTGATTGGAACGGTAGGCGGCTCAAACTCATTCCATATCCTACTGATTGTAAGGATTCACAAAAAAACAAAATGGTTGTTATGCACATGGTTATGGGCTCGGCTCTCTTACATGCCAGCAAAGAGAATTCAGTAATCCTTGCTCTAATTATTAAGGAGAATTGCCCTCAAAGTAATGTTGGTAGCATACATTCTGGGGTGCAACAACTGTTGAAATAGTTTCCTAGAATTGGACCTGAGCCATTACCTGCTTCACTTCCACCACTTCGTGCCTTGCAGCATCAGGTCGATTTCATTCCGGGGGCCAACCTACCTAACCTGTCGCACTACAGATTGAGCCCAAAGGACCACTTGACTTTGCAACAACTCGTGGATGACTTATTGGAGAAACAATTGATTCAACCTAGTATGAGCCCGTGTGCCGTTCCCGCACTTTTAGTACAGAAAAAATACGGCACGTGGCGGATGTGTATGGATAGCAGAGCTATCAATAAGATTACAGTTAAATTCCGATTCCCCGTCCCTCGACTTGAAGAACTACTAGAAAAGCTTGCGGGATCAGTTGTTTTCTCTAAGCTGGACTTACGCAGTGCTTACCACCAAATTCGTATCCAACCCGGAGACGAATAGAAGACGGCTTTCAAGACCCGTCAAGGCCTGTATGAGTGGAAAGTCATGCCCTTCAGACTTTGCAATGCTCCAGCCACATTCATGAGACTCATGAATGAAATTTTAAAACCTTACTTGAATAAGTTTTGCGTTGTCTACTTCGATGATATTCTAATTTTTAGCAAAACTTTAACCGAGCATTTGCAACATTTGCATCAGATCTTTGAAGTGCTGCAAGAGAACAAGCTGTATTTGAACTTGACCAAGTGCGAACTTGCCACGGACACTGCCTATTTCCTAGGTTTTATTATTACAGCTCATGGGGTGCGGGTGGATCCTCAGAAGGTCAGAGCTATAACCGAGTGGCCTACTCCAACTTCATTTTTTGATGTGCGCAGTTTCCATGGTCTAGCAAATTTTTATCGACGTATCATACGAGGATTCAAAACATTAGCTGCACCCTAAACTGATTGCTTAAAATCCAAACAATTATGCTGGACGGAATCACAACAAGCCAGTTTTGAAACAGTAAAAACTGCTCTTGCAACAGCTCCTGTACTCGCTTTGCCTGACTTTGAAAAACCGTTCATTATTGAAACGGATGATTCCTCAACTGGAGTGGGTGCCGTCCTCATGCAACATGACAAACCTGTTTAATATTTCAATGAAAAGCTGTGTCCGGCTCGACAAAAGTGGAGTGTGTATGAGCAAGAACTTTATGTCGTAGTCCGTGCTCTCAAATAATGGGAACATTACCTATTACACCAAGATTTCGTACTCCACAGTGATCATACAGCTCTACAGTATATTAACAATCAAAACACACTCAACCGCATGCATGCTCGCTGGATCTTGTTTTTACAAAGATTCACCTTTGTTCTTAAGCACAAATCGAGGTCACCAATAGGGTAGCAAATGCCTTGAGTCGGCAATCTACTTTATTATTACAATTAAACACATAAATTACCGGGCTGCAATGCCTGAAAGAGCTATATTCATCGGACAAAGACTTCATGAAGCTATGGGCCGATTGTCTGGAACAGCCTTCAGTGAGACATTACTCGGTACGACACGGTTATTTGTTTAAACAACATGCCCTTTTATGTACCAGATTCCTCATGGAGGCAGCAATTGATCCGTGAATTACATTGTGGGGGACTGGCTGCCCATGTTGGCCGCGACAAAACCATAAAACAACTGCAACTCCGCTTCTTCTGGCCGCATTTACAGAGGGATGTCACCAAATTCATCGAGAGGTGCTCGATTTGCCAATCCTATAAGGGCAGTAGACAGAACACAGGATTATATATGTCGTTACCGGTGCTAGACACAATATGGGAAGATCTCAGCTTGGATTTTGTTCTCGGCTTGCCACGAACTAAGCGAGGTAATGACTCCATCATGAATGTGGTAGATAGGTTTTTCAAAATGGCGCATTTTATCGAGTGCAAAAATCCTTTGATGCTCTTAACATTGCTCGTTTATTTTTCAACAAAATTATTCGTTTACATGGCATTCCTCGTAGCTTGACATCGGATCGTGATGTTAAATTTGTTAGTCATTTCTGGAGCGAATTATGGAAACGCCTTAAAACTGACATCAATTTAAGCTCAGCATATCACCCGCAAACGGATAGTCAAACTGAAATGGTAAACCGTACTCTAGGAAATATGTTGAGGTGTCTTGTTCAAGAGCATCCGAAACTTTGGGATGACAGACTAAGCCAAGCAGAATTCGCTTACAATAGTATGCCCAATAGGTCGACGGGTTCGTCACCATTCCGTGTTGTGTACACCAAAGTTCCTAATCATACTGTTGACGTGGCTGTTCTACCTAAGTGTAGTAGTCACAGTGCTGCTCAAATAGTTGATCAATTTACAACTATGCTTCATGATGTCTGCCTCAAGTGCATCTAATGAGCAATACAAAGCTGTTGTTGATTGTCATCGGCGGGAGAGGATTTTTAAACCGGCTGAATTGGTTATGGTTCGTATCCGCCGAGAGCGACTACCTCCTAGCGTATATTCCAAATTGGGTCGACGGAAAGTGGGTTCGTTCCCCATTTTGAAGAAAATAAATGACAACGCTTATATCATTGATCTTCCTCCTGATTTTGGCAAAGCTTCTACCTTCAATGTTGCAGATCTCTACCCGTATTTCCAGTTGATGATGCTCCTATATCCACTTCTGCTGAGACAGCAAAACTCTCTTCAACAGGGGACAACTGATGCGGAACATCTTAAAATAAGGGAATACTTTACCTTATATTATGCTACAGCACTAGTACCATTTCAATTCTGCCTCAGTAGTTTATTTTCCACTACTCTAAATTTCCTTTTCTATTATGCTGTCGTATGACCCTTGCTTTAGTTTTATTTCCATTTCTAGCTTTATACAGAAACGCTTATATAGCTGTATTGGAGAAAGATAGAAAACAGAAGATATACAAACCACTATTACATAACCATTTTCGGTTGTCTAGCTCACTGTTCTATTCCTTTTGCTAACTCTTGATTTCCTCCGCCGATATCCTACATCATCTCTTATTTGACTCTCCAAATTTGAGCCCCGTCAGGAGGCTAAATAAGTACATACCATCCGCCTCTAGCAAAACCAAGCCATTAAAATAACTCCGCCACCCGCCTCTAGCCTAGTTGGTTGAAGGCTTTGACCTATAAGCCTATAAGCGTGTGTTTGTTTGTGCTTCGGAACACAACTTTCCAAACAAATAAAAAACGTACCTCTCACCCACCCCCAACTGGTTTCCTGATCGCTAGCAGAATCATCACTCGAACCTACCACTACGGCCATGGTGACTACCAGTCCTTTTACTGAAGAAGAAAGAAGTCGCTCCGAATCCCCCTAAATCCTTCAAACAAAATGAAAAATAGATTAAACAATGGAGCAAAACACGCACTTATCCTTCGAAGCCCCGAAGTCCCGCAACGACAACGCCACGCCATAACGACTAAGGAGTTCCAAGTAAAGCCTGTACGCCTCCGGCTGCGCCCGACGGTGAGGAATAACCCTACATCCACAACACAATCACTACAATTGGACGAAACATATTAAAGCAGTAGATTCGCGTCCGCACCTGGCCGTGAGGAGCGCGATGATGTGGAGAGGCGACAGAAGCCGAACGGCGATGGCCTGGTCGAGAAGTTTCCAGAGCGACGGCGTGTTGTTCTCGAAGCAAAGGGCGGATACAATGATCTGCCCTAGCTCAGAGCTCGGTCCCTCGCCGGCGCCAACACAGCGCGCGACCTCCATCGCGCGAGCAAGGGGTAAGTCACCCCGCTCCTCTGACGCCTTGAAGGCCGCCATGAAGCGACTTTCGAGGTCGCCGGACGTGGCACCGGCGGGGTCCATGGAAGCGTCGGCGAGGTATTCGATGTTATTCACCAAGACGACCGACAAGGCTATGAGAAAGCGGAGAATGTGAGCGGGCGAATGCTTAAAAGTGTTTGATTTTCCTGGCAGCAGACATTGTGACTTGGTGGGGGCCGGCCGGCCGGGTATCGTATTTTGTAATTGATTAGGGTGGCCGTGTGGTTGAGGAAAAATATTTAGGTTAATTACAGCATAGCTACAATTTTTACTTAAATTTTATTTTTTTTACAGATTTAATTAAAATAATTAAGTTTATATATTTTGAATTATTATAATTATTAATAATATTCCTATAAATCCTAATTTGTTGGCACAATAAGACTAGTTAAGCTCACTTCAAATAAGATATGTCGATAGATGCATCGTCTAATACATAAGAATAGTTAGATCATAGTTTTTGATCAACACAAGTCATCTCCTTAGCCTCTAGTTCACATCCTTCTAAATGAATATATATTTTAAACTCTGGTGATCGGTTAACACCGTATAAATAGTGTCTCCTAATCTTTAAAGCAAAAAATCACAGTAGCAAGCTCCAAATCATGTGTCGAATAATTTCTCTCATATTGCTTCAACTATTTGAAAGCATAAATTATAACTCTACTACACTACATCAGAACATACTCTAAACTTTTCAATGAAGCATTAATGAATTCCTGAAATCCTTCTATATTAGAAGGAAGAGCTAAATTAGAACAGAAGTTAAACAATCATTTTGTTTCTAAAAACTAGCTTCACACTCTGATGTCCAGACAAAAACTATTGACTTCTGATTCATTCTCATTAATGGTGTAGAAATATGAGAAAATGCATTCACAAACTTCAAGTAATATCAAACCATACCCAACAAACTGCATACCTCAAGCATAGTAGTAGGCCTCGACTAATAAATAATTGTCTGAATTTTTCAGGGATCAACTGAAATATATGTACAACCACCATGTGTGAAATATTCCTCAATAAGAACTCGCATTTAGATAATTTGACACTTAGTTGATGTTGCCTCAAAGTCTTCAAAATAATATTCAAATGTCTAGCATGATCTTTCTCAGAAATAGAATAAATCAAAATATCTTCCATGAAAATAATAACAAACACGATAAGAAAATTGCTCATTATCAACGGCTTTTTTTGTCAGCCGAGCAGGCAGCAAGTGGGCAGTGTTCCGGCAGCTGGCTGCTTCATTCTTTTAATTAATTTTTTTTTATTTTTTTTACAACTTGATGCCGCAGGATAGCCTTTGGAAAAAAATTTTCCTACGCTAGTCTTATCGGCAAAACATTTCCACCGAAAAGCAGCCGATAAATTCCAAATCCACCGGAAAATGATCAATTGCCGCCGAAAAATGCGGTTTGTAATAGACGATTTTCTTGTAGTGAAATTGATCCATATAATCCCTAACACTTTGATCATCAAATCCATAAATAAAGCAGGTGCATTTGTCACCTAAAAGGGTATGAATAAGAATAGTGTTCGTACCTCGTACTAAAATAACTCTCATCACATCAGCCTCTCTCATCTTCACTAGATAGTATACATATTACAGAATAATTTTTTAGAATATAGAAAATCCAGTAAGCTGGTCAAATATATATTTAGTTTGTGGTAAATAATACTTGTTCTTGATAGTAACTTTGTTCATTCTTTGTAGTTAATACACATATGCATCATACCATCCTTTTTTTCACAAATAAAATATGTGCTCCCCACGGAGATACATTAGGACGAACAAATATCCTGTTAACTAACTCATGAAGTTGAATCTTCAACGCTTGAAGCTCTTTAGGTGTCATCCTATAGAGAGCTTTAGATATTGGGGTTATACCCAAAAATACATCATTGCAAAACTTTATATCTCTATTCGGAAGCAAACTGTTTAACTCCTCAAAAAATACATCCAAAATTTTTTGTACTATCGAGACATTAAAAAGAAGATCTAAATATATACTCCAATCCCAAACTGATGCTAGAAATATCATGCGCCCTTTATTCCACAATCTACCTGCTTCCATAGCAAAAATTAGACAAGATAGGACAGCAAAAATCTGACAAGATAGGATACCTCTAACCCCATGAAATACATAACTCTCATTGCCCAAAAATAATTAACTCATTTTTTTAAGCAATCAATCTAAGCCTCATATCAACTCAACTAGTCCATACCCAAAATAGTATCAAATACAATAAAGATGTAATAAAATCAAACTAGACCTCTACTTCCTATAAAAAATCTTAATATTATAAAAGTAAACCTTAATGGCTATCATACCATCTCCCTTCAATAAAATAATAAAAAGAGAAATATATAATAAAATTAAAGGCAAGTGTTACAAATAAAAAAGATACATGAAAATATCTGAATGACTAGTTCCATAATCTAATAAAATATGACATAATGGATCAAGAATGTAAGGTGTACCCGTCACAACATCTAGGGCATCTCAAGCCTCTTGTTTAGTAAAATTATATATATGTGGCTGAACTGGAGCTAGAGCAATAAAACTACTAGGCTCTCTTTAACTACAATCAGATGACTTCCTTGCAACATAACCAAAATAACCAGCTCTACCATATGGTCCCTCAAAAAATGTATGGAGCAGAATTGCCCTCGATCTCCCTACCAATCTAACAAAGCTCTCAGATCCAGGCTCAGAACGTCGGTCAAATACTACCTATGGACACTCTGCTACCTGGTGCCCTATCTAACCGCATCTAAAGCACTATTAATCATCCTGTAGCACTGACCAAAATAACGTTTGTCACAACTCTAGCACATATGTTCCCCACTAACATAAACAGAATTAGCTACATTGCCACTGCAATAGACTGCTACAGATACTGACTACCCACCTTTACTAGAATCTCCAAGTATAAATATGCTCTTCTTCATAGAAAATTTATAGTCGGATGCCTCACCATTGAACCTCTTTCTATTAGCAGTCCACCGTTGTTGAGTAACTATCAATGAGCTCTCTCCATAAGTTCATAGAAATCATAAATGTGAAATAGTACCATAGGCTATCTAATACTATCCTAAAGTCCTCTTAGAAATATGTAGCACTTCTTAGCAGCAGTGCTAACCAATTGCGGAGCATATCTAGCCAATACAATAAACTCTATCTCATACTATATAATTGTCCTAATCATATGAACTAATCTAAAAAAAGTCTCCTATATCTGGTGTTGTGCATAAAGTGATATAAATCAAGCTCAAAACACACCTAAGAACTCCTACAAACTAATCAGGGAATTCAATCCTCTAAAATGCTTCCTCCGGCTGGCCCATCCACTAGCACTTTGCCTCTATATCTAACATAAAATAGCTAGCGATACCTTCCTCTCAAGAGGACACAACAGTCGTCAATTGTCTTTACCAAACTCCTTAACCAATCCTATGCTTCCTTGGGATTAACATCACCCTCGAATCTTGGAGGCTTCAATCTCAGAAATATTTATAGATTTTGATCTATCTCATCAGATCTAATAGGAAGAACTTAGCATTGTGCCTCACGCATCATTTGGGTTATCAAACTAGTAAATTGTGAAATTGTATCATAACTAACTATTAGAGCCATACTATATACATGAGTAACCTGATTGGCACTCTACCCGTCTATCATATCTGGTATGATGGATTCATATCACATAGAGCACACAACTCCAAACACATATACATAAAAAATAAAGATGAACACCGAGACAAACTCAAAACTACCCCACTTAACTAACAAATTAAGTTCCTATAGCTCTATTTTATTATCCATATCTAAAAATATTGCTCGAATATCATGAATGCTTGTCACAACTGAACCCGACCAAGACAGCTCTTATATTGTTTGGCTGTGTTAAGCAAATCCTAAAATTTAATTTTGAAATATTTCAGATTCTCTTTTAATATTTATTTTAAATAAATAACCAAATACATGGCTACTAAAATATCCCAATATTGAAAATAAATTCATCCACAAGAATTTTTTTATTTCATCAAAATATATCCACACTATATTATATGTCTACAAATAGAAACTACATAACTGAATAATAAATTAGTCATTACTGTACAAAAATCATTAAATGAAATATTTATCAACTCCGATCAAGTCCTAAACTGTTAATCATCCGGCACCAATCCTTTTTCTGATCCTAAAAACCAGAAATAAAATTATGGTGAGCTACTCAGCTACAACACCTCAAGAAGCTACACATGAATTTAAATTTCTAAATTCTTTTATTAAAGATTTTTGAATATTTAAAAGTAATTAAATGCAATATAATAAAGTATTATGTAATAATAAAAACTTAGTAGTTATCCAAATATTAAAACAATGAAATTGAGCAATTAAATAAACTAAAATTTATATCACATAATAATAAATTGAAATTCATATCACATAATAGTTTATATCAATTTCATATTAGTTTTATTTTCTTTTCTTCAACAAAAAAAAAATCTTAAACGATTATGGCTTCTTATAACTCATTTTTATGTTTATAGAATCAGAACATATCCGTAAGCACCAGAAATAACTTATAGCCAGTAGAACATGTCTTATTGGCACCAGAACACTTCCTAACACAAATAAAATCTCAAATAATTCTAACCCTTATACCTTTGAGTAAATATTTTTCAATTATATAAGAAAATAATGCATCACATTGTAGCATTTAAAGTATAATTGAGCCCATATCAAAATTGTATATTTTTTATAATGGTAAACAACAAAAATTTATACCAAGCAAAATTTTATAGTTTTAAAACATAATAAAATTACAATAGATTGTTTCAAATATTTTTTAAGACTTTAATTGTACTATAGTACTGTATTTCACTATCCATATTATTTTCTATATGATAAAAGCCGCACAAATTTCAAAATATCATATATAATTTTTTTATAAAATACTCAAAATATTCATAATCTTAATTTCAATAACAAATAAAAAATTACACAATAAAAAAAAATTAGTGCAAAGTTATCATCATTTTCCTATAACAAAAACAGAATTTTAATCAAAAAAAATTGCTAAAAATTTCTTTTTTTAAAAAAAAATAAGATAGAAATGGTGTGCATATCTCGAGACGAACAAATTTCTCAATTGTGACGATTGGCAAAAACAGCTCTAAGATCTCTAAAATCTAATTTTTCTCTCTTCTCTCTTTTTCTCTATTGGCCTCTCCCTTAACCGAAATCCAAAAAGGGAATGGGTTTTCAAAATGTTTTTTTTTTTAAGTAGAAACAATATTTTATAATAAAATATTCAAAGGATATTTATATAATTATGATAATTGTTCAACTTTTGTCCAAAATCTTTTTGTATCTTCAAATTTGGCAATTCAAACATTATGAAAAAATATTTATAAATTAGTTAAACATGTTTAGAACATCATGGTGAAATTGGATTACAAAACGGATATCTAGCGGTCCCAAAATCACACATGTATAGACAAATTTCAATTTCTTAAGAAATTGTACCGGTAACAAAAAATTAGAGAAAAAATTGTGTAATTAAAAAACAACAATATATATGTTATGATGAAGATGATTTATGATTTGAACTTATAATGGCTCGTAAAATAAGTTTTAACTATTATAGGTCAGAACAACTTTTTCAAAATTTAAAGGTTACTGCAATAACGACCTCATTAATCATGCTAGAGTCCCCAACACAAATGGACTCACCAAAGGCAATCATCTAAGTTAAGGTATATGAATGCTGCTCTTTATCCCTCTTGTTGTGCTAGTGTTGGGGTGGCTTTTAGAGACCATAAAAGAATGTTATTGCTTACGACATGAAAGAAGGTTTAGCACTGAGATGTTACCACTACAGGAAAAACGCCGCTTACCGGCGGTTATGACCGGCGGTTCGTCTGGCGGTGTGGCCACCGGCTAGTACCGGCGGCCTACTCGGGGGTTTCGTAACGTTGGACCGCCGGTATTAGCGACGGTTGTGTAACCGCCGGTTAGACCGCCGGTCTTCAATAGTACCGGCGGTTTACCGGCGGCGTATACTGCCGTTGATAAGTGATGAAAGTACCGGCGGTCACAAACGCCGGAAGATCGCCGGTAAATGCCCTAAAATGAACGGGCCCGAGCCTTGCATTTCATTTCTAATCTTTCCTTCTCTCTCTTCGGACGAGCTCTTCCGTCGCCTCCGCCTGTCTCGCTCGATCGTGCGCACTGTCTTGCCGCCGATGACCGCTCTCCGACCGCCGACGAACTCAGTCTGACCGCCGACCCCACACCGACCGCCTATCGCGCGATCAAGGTCTGCTATCTTGCCGCAGTCGATCTCACACCGGCTACCCTATTTTTCGTGTGAGTTGAAGAAAAACCGGGATTTGAAGGTATTCTTTAATGTTTTCTGTGATTATTTGTTCTCACTAGACATTTGCAAGAGTTTGTAATTTATTTTATGATTGATTGTGTCTTTGGGTTAGATTTAAATTTCCATGATTTAGGTTTGTAAGAGTTTGTAATTTATTTTATGATTTAGGTTTGTAATCATTTATGTAGATCTAAATTTTCATTTATTAATTGTATAAAAGCAGTTTAGAAATGGTTAAAAATAGATATTATAGGAAATTTTATATTAATATTTATTTGTTGTTTTATAATGTAATTTTTTATAATGTTAGTAAATATAACTAAATTAAAATAATTTCAAAATATTTATTGAGAAAATTGTAGACATTTTTGTTAACTTTTTTATGGGTTTATAAGGAAATATTAATATTACTGTTTATAATATTTATATTTCATTAGTTAATGATAATATTAACATAGTGATATTTTAATAATTGAAATTTTTTCCAAAAATAGTGTACTCAAACCTGAGCTTTTTGTTGTTTTGTTGATAAATGATTGTATTGCTTCCTGAATGTTGGAGAAGAAAGGTATTATCATTGAAGGTGGCAACATCAATATAATCAACGACAGGCAATGTGGCACTGATTTATACATGAGTATCAATGTGCACACGTTATGGACTATTTCAGATGTATCTAACACTCTGTAATCATCCAATTATGTATTATTTATTATATCTCTAAGTATAGCATCTCTTGTAACCCTCTCATCCCTATAAATAAGTGGTTGAAAAATATCTTTTGAATATGATATTGTTTCACTATTCACTAAAAGTAGTTAGTTTCATTCTCCTCTTCTTTTGCTCTATATGTTTGATTAGAATTACTGGTAAGACTGTAAGATCAAGATGTCATCCATGAATAATTTGAATCCAACAAAGCCATATCTAAATTACTTAATAAAATAAGCTCCTTTTATCAAAATAAATCAGTAAAAAAGTTTAGTATAGCTTCTTAAAGCAGGTTTTTAGTACAAAATTAAAAATTTTATACTAAAAAATTGCTTTAAGAAGCAGAAAGAAAGCCGTATCAAACAAAGCCTAAATAATTGTTTTCTATATTTGACATAAAATAGATAAGTTCCCTCGTCATATAATTCATCCATTCATTCACATATTTTGAAATAAATGCGTAAATTAAAAATTCTCATGATTATTATTACGACCATCTGAATTCTATTTTCAACAAATTTCTAGTTAAAATAAATATTTCAATGAGACAAACATAACGACAATAAAAAATGTCTTGATCAACATCCAAATGGGCCTCAATCAAGCACTAAGAAGTTTAATTGAAAGCTTCACAATGCCATTTGAGGGACCACAGTATTCTAAGCTTGCATTTGTACAGTCAAAAATAGTGTCTCGACAAGAAAAATCTAACCCGCTAAATATTGCTCAATTATGACATTATTAACAAACCTATTTAGGCTTATATTTCAATCATGTTTCTCTTAGGCTGATCCAACCAACTAACTTAGGCTCCGTTTGGAACATTTTTCTTACCGCTTTATAAAACAGCTCTTTAGTATAAAAACTTTTTGAATTTAAAAATTTTGTACTAAAAATTTACTTTAAAAAACAATAAGGAAACCGTCTGAAACTAACTCTTAGATGTGATAATATTCTTTATAGTCGTCAAATATGGACGACTATAAAGAATATTAAATATAAAATAATTACTTAATTAAATATATAAATAAAATATTCAATTTGAAAATAATTACTTAATTAGCCCATCAGAAAAAAAAAAAATATTTTGCCTTACTTTTTATTGCAAATGAACTATACATTTTGTAGATTTTTTTTTTTTCTGAAAAATAAAATCATGATTACTTTAAAAGTGAATATTTGGCATATTGAAAAATAATATTGAGTAAAATAGCATGCAATATAAAAGAAATGTAATATATTTAAAATATTTTGAACTATTTATATGAGTGTAAAATAAACACATATAATTATTATTTTTTAAAATAAAATGAATGTAATATAAAATTCAACTATGAATGCCTTTTTATGCTCACTCATTAAGATAATTCTAAATTAGCAAAAAACCTATATACTCGATTATATTCTTGAAGCTCCTTTACTTCGATATGTCATATTCCAACTTTTAGGGAGAACCTTGTCCAAAACTAAATACTTTTAGCTACTCTCAAAGGTACTTTTAGTGAGAAGCATGTTCAACACTAGTGGCCTTTTATAAGCGCATTCATTTGAGAACTTTTGAAGTAGTACGAATCCCATGTAATCACTTAGGCTTAGTTTGGGACGGCTTTTTTATTGCTTTCTAAAACGGAATTTTAGTACAAAAATAAAAAATTTTGTACTAAAACTCCGTTTTAGAAAGTAGTAAAAAAGCCGTCCCAAACGAAGCCTTATATTCCTAGGGCTCATGCATTGATGTGCCAACCTAAAAATGTTATTTCTAATATTTTCTACAGAAGTCTTTTTAGGTCTATGTTTGTCTTAACATTGACCAAATCTACTAAATCTATTATCCTAACCGGGTCATCGGAAGGACAAGGTTTATGAGCCCAAACCATCTAAGGCAACTCTCTCCAATCTTATCTTCCGTTGGAGCTACTCCAACCTTTTCACGTATATACTCGTTTCATATTATTGTGAGAAGACAGGGAGAGCGAGAGAGACAGAACGAGACAGAGAAAATGAAAGTAAAATATATTGTATTGCTTAGCTTCTTATTACACCTGTACAAGTATATATATAGATGCTTGAATATATAGTTTAACAGAAGAAGGTTCTAGACTCTAATAACATGTCCATTGCCTTAACACTCCCCCTCAAATTGATCTTTCGGTAGTCGAATGGTCAATTTGGATCTTAGGTCCAGAAATCTATTGATCGGGAGCGGTTTTGTAAGAATATCTGCGATTTGATCGTTAGAGCATATGTGAGCTATGCTTATGTTGCCCTGTTGAATGTGACCGAGGATGAAATGATGATCGATTTCTATGTGTTTGGTCCTTGCGTGAAAGACAGGGTTGTTGGCGAGTGTGATGGCGGAGATGTTGTCACAATGTATAGTTGTAGGTGCTGTCTGATGGATGCCGAGATCGGTGGCTAGGCGGCAAATCCATAGGACGTCCAATGTGGCCGAGGATAGAGATCTGTATTCAGCCTCGATCGATGATCTAGCCACTGTGTTTTGCTTCTTTACGGACCAGGAGATTAAGTTCGGTCCTAGGAAGGTGCAGAATCCCGAAATTGATTTCTAATCGGTGAGGTTGGCGGCCCAGTCAGCATCAGTGTAGCATTGGAGTTGCAGTGGCCCAGTTGTGATCGGAAGACCGAAGGCCAATGTTCCTTTGAGGTACCGTAGCAGCCGTTTGAGAGCCAAATGGTCACTGTTGCACGGATGATGCATCTGTTGGCAGATTGCGTTTGTGGCGAATGCGATGTCTGGTCGTGTGATAGACAAGTATTGAAGAGAGCCTACTAATTTGCGGAATAGTTGAGGGTCGGAAAATGGTTGGTCGTCTGTATTCTTTGGTGGTCGAGGCGGAGCAGGAGACGGCAATGGCTTGCAGTCCGTGAAACCTGCATTGGTAAGGAGATTTTGTGTGTAGTGTGATTGAGACAGGAAATAGCTTGAGCGAGTTTTAATGACCTGAATTCCTAGGTACAATGAGATGTCTCCGAGCTAATCTTATCAACAAGAAGAATATCATCAGCAAAACACATACAACAAGATACATCCTCTTGCAAATATCTAGTCAGAACATTCATGAGTAAAGCAAAAATATACTGGCTTAAAATTGATCCTTGATGTAATCCAACATAAATAGGAAAATACTTGGTCAACCCACCTTATATTTGAACACAAGTAACAGCTCTTTCATACATATTCTTAATGTATTGCATATAAACATTATTAACTCGTTTCTTTTCTAGAATTCTCTCTAACACTTCTCTTAAAATCTTATCATATGTTTTCTCTAAATCAATAAATATCATATAGATCCTTATTCTTTTTATACTTCTCCATCAAACCTTTCAATAAATGTATAACTTCCATGGTAGACTAACCTGGCATAAATCCAAATTGATTTTGAGAAACATTAGTATCACGTCGTAACCTATGTTTAATAACTCTATCACATAATTTTAATGTGTGACGCATAAACTTAATTCATTTATAATTTGCACACTCATGTGCATTACCTTTATTTATTCTTAAAATAGGAATCAATACACTCCACTCATTTGATACATTTTGTCTTCAAAATAATATTGAAAACTTTGGTAAGCCAAGAAATTCTTTCATCTCTATTAGAATATCATTAGGTCTAATAGCTTCATTTTCTTAAGACCTCTCTAACTTTGATTGTACTAATATGAGATAAAAACAAAAACATATATTTCATTTAAGATGCTAAAGTCACTAAAATCAATTGTATTATCACATTCTTCATTGAAAAGCTTATTGAAATATATCATCCATTTTTGTTGAATATCCTCTTTTAATAAAAAATTTCATCTTTATTCTTAATATAATTCACTTAACTAAATTTTTATTTCTCATATCTCTTTACTTAACTAACTTATACATACATCTTTCTCTATCATTAGTATATAATCTATTATATAAATCATTAAAAACTAAATAATTTGCATAGCATATTGCTTTCTTAGACTCCTTATGAGCCCTTTTATATATTTCCTAATTTTCTAAGCTTTTATATATAAATCAATTTTATGACAAAACTTCTTATTTTTTATCTTTTCTTGCATATTTTATTTTTGTCATCAACTATTTTTATTATTACGAGCTTTTACTTTGGTACTCCAAACACATCATTTATAACATTTTTAATATAACTACAAATTATTCTCACATAATATTAGCTTCATCATGTACAGTCAAAATCTTATGATCCTAAATTTTACTTTCTAAAATATTTTTGCTAGTGTTTTTTAAAGACCGCATCTAATATAGGACAATATTTTATTTTATTTTTCATATTTCATCCATTCATCTTAAAGTTCAAAACTAATAAGTGATTTAAGATACATAAATTTTCACTCAAAATAACTTTAAAATCTTTGCAATCAAAACGATATATTTTTCTTATAAAAAATTAATCAATCTGAGTTTTACTATATACATTCTTATAAGCATGGTTTTGAAAACCGAACCGGACTGGCCGGTTCAACCGTGAACCGATCCTAAGGCCGGTTAAGTCCTCTTAAGAAACTGGCCTAATATCAAACCGGTGAAAAACCAATTTGAACCGCCGACCGAGTTCTTACGAACCGCTCGGTTCAATTATAATATATTTAAATAACTTAAATTAATATAAAACATTTTTTTAATATTAAATTAACTTAAATATGATATATAATTCCAATTTTTTTAATATTATATATACATTTGATACAAAGGTATCATACTAACATGATTCCTTCACCCCATGAGAGCTCTTAACCCTTGCCATACAAGAAAATGTATATAAACAACAAAACATAAAGCTTCTAAGGGATGTGGGACTAAACAACTTGTATTTTCTAGTTCCAACAATGTATGCATGAATGATACTTCTATGAGAATTTGTTGGAAAAAAATGTACAAAATATTCAAATAAAAAATAATCATAATAATTTTCAAAATTCTTAAACATATAATTATTTGTATATTTATAATTATACAAATAAAAAATAATTACTTATAATTTTTAGAGTTCTAAAACTTTTCTCTAAATGTGAAATTAAATGATATTAAGAAGAATAAAAAATCTCAAAAATATATATTATATGACTTTATAAATATAGTTTTATAATGTGAAATTTATATATAATTTATAGATGTAAAATTATATCAAAATATATAACATAAATTAGTAAGTATTTATATTAAATATATATTTATATATAAACAAAATATTTATTAAATATAAATTAAAATTGAAGATTGGAAATATTTATATTTATATTTAAAATTAGTAATTATTTATATTTAAATATCTAATATAAATATAATAATTATTTATATTTAATTTTAAAATCATGTAATATATTATATATGTATGAATTTTATTTATTTTTTAGTCTCAAAATTCTTAGAATTATAAAATTTTTAATGTTAAATTGGCATCATTATTATGTTAATTTTATAATTTTTTATAATATTATTATTTATTACGTCATCCGGTTCGACCCCGGTTCGACCAATCGAACCGTGAACCTCTTGTTCTTCTGGTCCGATTTTCAAAACCTTGATTATAAGTAATAATATGTTTTTCTCTTTTTCTTAAATAAGATGTTAGTAATTAAAAAAATATAAATTATAGCAAAATCTAATATGATCCTACAACCTTTATTAGTTGCTACAAATTCATAATCATCATGAATATTTTTACAATATTCCATCACTCTATCAACATATCTATTTAAATCTCATCCAATAAAAATTCTTTCTTTAAGATACATCCTTTACATTTGTTGCGTCCTGGAATATTCACGGCAGTAGAGAAATATATAGTTTAACGCCTTAGCATTGTACGAAGATCCAGCACACAAGCCGATAAGAGAGAGTGTAGCGTTCATAAGAGCACCAGAGTTTTTACATGGAAACCCCTGAAAAGGGGAGAAAAACCATGGGGCCTACCCCAATTTGAATGAATCCATTAGTATTTGCAGTCGATTACAAATGAGGTCCTTCCTAGGGAGAAGGCCTTGACTTGATGGTACAAATATACATCATATAGAGCGCATTACATGTTGGGAGTTACAATAATCAACATAGACATATTTGTTTGGTTGAAAGTATTATAGTTGGCACGAGACAAGGGTCCGAAAGATCGCAGTAGGCAGGAAACTAGGGTCTGAAAGACCGTCGTCTGGTGATGGAGATCGAAATGACCATAGTAGGTGACGGAGGTCGAAAGGACCGTAGTCGGCAGGAGATCAGGGTCTAAAAGACCGTCTTCTAGTGATGGAGATCGGAATGACCACAGTAGGCGACGGAGGTTGGAAGGACCGTAGTCGGCAGGAGACCGGGGTCTGAAAGACCGTTGTCTGTTGATGGAGATAGGAATGACCATAGTAGGCGACGGAAGTCTGAAGGATCGTAGTCGGCAGGAGACCGAGTTTGAAAGACCGTAGTTGTAGGGCAGTACTCCGGTAGAACTCTGGGCTTTCATGTAGTGGTCCTGCAGAAGTCCGGGTCTTAGGTGGTGGTCCGGGAGAAGTCCAGACCTTAAGTGGTAGTTCGGCAGAAGTCCAGGACTCAGATGGTGGTCCAGCGGAGCAATGACGTCAAGCGATGGTCCGGCGGAGGTGAGGACCTCAAGTGGTGGTCCGGCGAAGGCAAGGGCCTCAGGTGGTGGTCCGGTGGAGCAACGACGTCAGGCGGTGGTCCGGTGGAGGTAAGGGCCTCAAGTGGTGGTCTGGCAGAGCTCAGGGCCTCAGGTGGTGGTCCGGTGGAGCAACGACGCTAGGCGATGGTTCGACGGAGGTGACGAACTCAAGTGGTGGTGCAGCGAAGGCGAGGGCCTCATATGGTGGTCCGATGGAGCAACGATGTCAGGCGGTGGTCCGACGAAGGCGAGGGCCTCAAGTGGTGGTCTGGTGGAACAACAACGTCAGGCAGTTGTCCGGCGAAGATAAGTGCCTCAAGTGGTAGTCTAGCGGATCTTAGGGCCTCAGGTGGTGGTCCGGTAAAGCAACGACGTCATGCGGTGGTCCGGCGAAGGTGAGGGTCTCAAGTGGTGATCCAGAGAAGGCGAGGGCCTCAGGTGGTGGTCCAGTGGAGCAACGACGTCAGGTGGTGGTCTGACGGAGGTGAGGGCCTCAAGTGGTGGTCCGACGAATGAGAGGGCTTCAAGTGGTGGTTCGACGAAGCTCCGACGGTGATCGAGGAGGAGTTTCTTCCTTCTCTTTTTCCCTCCTCTCTTCTTGCTTTCCCCCTTCTTCAAGAGGAATGAGGGGTCTATTTATAGATTTCTGGAGTGGCATGACCCGTAAATAGGTGAAAGATCAAGGTTAAATGGGGAGTGGTTAGATGGACGACTGGTATTAAATCCCTTAATTGTGGACCGTTCGATTGACATTTGAAGGTCTTAATGATGTCGGAATTCAGCGATCTTGGGCTCGTTGGATTTGTCTCGTCGAGCCGCTCGATTCGACTATAAGCACGTAATTTTTGAAAATTGTTTGGTCATCCAAATTGTGGTTTGAACCCTCCAACAGCGCTTCAAACCCTTGATTTGGATCCATTTGGACTCGGATTGAGTCAATTTTGGTGTCGTTGTATTCGTATTTCCAAGACGTTCAGTTCGACTATAAGTTTACTGAAATCAGAGTTCGGATGGTCCCAATTTTAATTTTGGAAGTTTCCACCTTGATTTTGCATCGAGATTCGTGCCCGATCAAGATAATTTTTTGATGACGTATCAATATTAACACTTCTAAGTCATCTTAAAATTTTAATTTTAAAAGTATATCCAAACCTACTTGAAGAGTATAAGTACTTATAATATTAATAATCTTAACATAAACAATACAAAGAAAATTACAAAGAATAAATTCTTACAAGGAGAGCCACTAAAAATATGCAAAGTTTTTCCCCGTCGCACCACCACTTTTTAAAAGGTGATGAAGCAATGACAATAATAATGGTAGCGGGAAACTAACACCTAACCAATTATAATAGTGATGACAATAATAATTGCACGAAATCAAGATAAGGGAATCCATTCCAGTAAAATATTCAATAAGTTTGCTAGCATAAGCTATGATTTAAAAATCAATAACCGGACAGATTATATCACAAGAAGATGAAATTGCACCGGACAGATCATAAAATTATCTTCCTAGACGCGCGATTTATCGCCCGGGATTAACCAGAATGCGCCACGTCCACAATACCGAGCTAGTTACTGAGCAAGGGGTGATGTGACACATTCTGATTGATCTCTGAATAGCGTTCGGCATCCGCACAAAATAATTTCTCCCTCAATTGTGTGTAAAAAATCACAAAATAAGCAAACAATAAGACATTATAACAAGAAAATGTAAATCAAGGAGTGAGCAGAATTAAAGCAGGTGATAACTGAGGGTTGTAGTTTGCCTTTGTGGCTAGCTGTTTAGAAATAATGCAGCTGTCAGAGAAAAATTAAGAGTGACAAATAAATGCCAGCAGGAGACATCCCACCACACAAAAAGAAGCCAAATCACAGTCCAAAATTAAGAGAGTGGCAAATAAATGATGTCAGACATCTTGTTCCTCCATAATATGATAACAGAAGAAAAAAAAATCACTTATAGTAAAATTGGGTGTAACAAAAATGTAAATTTTGAAATTAGGTAAGTAGATAATAGGTTTTACTGATTTAGAAATACATAATTGAGGGATGAAGATATGCCAATGAGACATATAGATGGAGTTAATATGAAAAAAGTTGAGCAAAAACATTTACACAACATAAAATTAACTCATGTAACAACAAGAACTTATGTGGGAGGATTCACAAAATCGATCCCAAACCGTTTGGATAAGACAAATGATGTTAATGATGAAGGGGTTAGGATTAGCATAATAAATATTGAATTCATGATATGTTATTTTAATTGATGTTAATGAGTTAATTATTAATGAATATAGCTAGAAGATCTAGTAATTTATTTTTGTTACCTATTTTAATTATCTTGGGTTAAAGAACAAGGATAAGAAAGGGGCTGAGTATTATGCAATATATTTGATATAACTAAAATTAGACTAGACATGTAACTATCTTAAGAGGATTCAAGTGCTGAGCAACAAAGAAGGCTCTAATAGCCAAGTTGAGTATGATGAGCACGAGAATATGGGGACCGATGCAGAATAAAAGTAGAATGATATAATGACAAAAATAAATTAGAAGGATGTTGATATTGTGGTGAACCGAACCAAACGATACGTGACCTAGCAAATCGTGCTCCTCATGCGAGGCACGAACCATCTCTACCAACCTTTCTATACCTGAAATGATTTCACTCATCACTGCCTCCATCAACACTTAAGGAAATCAAAGTTAGGGTATCATCGTTCTATTTTCCTGCCCTCTTCTTTCTCTCTCACATGGAACCTTTGTGAGCCCTAATTTAGCTATTGTTGTGTTCTTCTCTACTCTCAAAATCTTTCTTTAATTGCAAAAGGAAGTCAGCAGCAAGCTCTCCTCCCCTTCACAACTACCAGCCTAAAGAAGCCCTCATGCCAATCTCCCATCATCTGCTCAATGCAGTCATGAGCCCCTTCTTCAAGCATAAACCCCACTGTGTCTTTAGAACCAAGCCATAAATCTTCAAACACAAAGGCCATCCTCCTTATTTTTGTAAGGCATAGGGCATGACTCCATCCTCTCTCTTCTCCTTCATGGCAACCGAAGCAGCTCGAGCAATACCATCCTCCAATTATTTTTTTAGTTCTTTGTTTTTTGTTTTGGCTTTCTCCAATTTTAGTCCACCTCAATATAATTATCTAATCTTTTACCATTGCTTTGCTACAAATTAATGTTTAAATTTCTCTATCCATCCACCTTTATTATTTGAGCCATTGTTCCCTCAATAATTAATTAGATCTAGTAAGTAACAAGTTCTTTTTCATACAATTCTTTTATAGCTAATCAATAAAAAGAGTATAACATGAAGCACTTATTTAGAGCTTAATATAATTAGTTTATGGTTAGATTAGGTGACTTGGGTTATCATGTGTTTAATTATATATTTAATGCTGATTTAGAATCTTCTTTGTTTAGGGCTTTTGAGTTATGCTCATTCGGTGCTCTCTTTTGTCAAAAGGAGCGTAATTATGAGTATGATGTCTCAAGATAGGCAGCTTTTATTTATTACAGGATAGACTTCTCTAATGCTAGTTGTTTGTCCCTATACTAAAATCAAAATGTTATTTTTGACAAACCACATATTAAAAAAAATTATTTTCTGAGTTTATTTGACAGCCATCCAATATCATAAAGAGATCAAAATGGAATGCATTCAATTTACGCTACATTTAAAATACACAATATAGTTAATACTTACAACCAAATTGCCCCCAAATCTGATGTGGAGCATCTCCTCTTATGGTGTTCCAGGGAGTATTTTATCTTCTTAGCATATTTCAGTTACATTGCTTAGTGTTGTTGTGAGCTCCACTACCCTTAGTGCTTTAATTAGTTGCATAGTACAGAAGACACTTTATTGTTTTATACTTTTAATAGTATGGGAGGAAAGTATGAAGTATATACTAGAATTCAAGGAATACAACAGAAGTTTTATTATTATCAATACAGAAACACTATATAGTTTATTTGTCTAGTTGCTTGCTTATTTTTTCTGTTTCTTAATCCTTTGCAGGTGCGCCGGCATCATTCTTGGCATCAGAGCAAGGATAGCGGAGGACAGCAAACAGTTGGCTACCGGTGAAGAACATAGCCTGGAAGCTCTTTGGGAAGGGCACAATAGTTTGGTGAAACAAACGGAAGCTCTATCGGCAGATGTTCACCGATTCTTTGGTGAGATGCGTTGAGAGCTAAGGCAGATCAATGCTCGTCTAGATAGGAACCTAAACGCTCGAGCGGCATTGTCGGCAACCATACCGGCAGCTAGGCGAGGGTTCGCAGCAGATCGGGAGCAACTGTGAGACAATTTAACTTAGGGTTTATCCGATTCAGAAGATGAAATGGGTGGATTCAATCATCTTAAGCTATCGGAGTCTGAAAACGAACCAGAGCTAATCCGCAGGCGACGCCCAATTGAGTGGGACAGACACCACAGCGATTTTCGCATTAAATTGGACATATCGTTCTTCGATGGCAAGCTACACATTAAGGATTATTTGGATTGGGAAAGGGCTGTAGAGATATTTTTTGAATACATGGAGATTGAACCAGAAAAGCAAGTGAAGTATGTGGCGTGTAGACTCAAAGGTGGTGCTAGCGCGTGGTGGCAGCAGGTGATTCAATCCCGGAGGTGTGAAGGCAAGGGAATCGTCCAGAGTTGGTTCTGAATGAAGCAGTTGCTACGAAGTCACTTCTTGCCGATTGATTTTGAGCAAATGTTGTAAGTTTAATATCAGCATTGTGCCAATGGATCAAGGACGGTGAACGATTACACAGAGGAATTTTATCGACTTAGTGCTCGGAATAACTTAAATGAATCCACCAACCAAATAGTTGCTAGATACATTGGTGGATTGCTGGAGGCCATTCAAGACAAGTTAGAGCTAAATGCCATTTGGTCATTGTCGCAGGTGGTTAACTATGCTCTCAAGGCCAAAATGCAGCTAAGTAGACACTAGTCCAGTAGGACTCACCGACGCAACTTTGATTATTCCACCGAAAACAGTAAACCAGTGTTTCATCCAACGGGCAATGCTAGCAAAACTTTTGCTGCGCCTAATGCAACATTACCACAAGCCAATACAAATCCTAGAGTACTGGAGAGCAAACCATACCAAAAAAACAAGGCAACGGTACGGGAAAATCCTTATGCTAAAAATGCTAACATTAAATGTTTTAGATGTTTCCGACAGGGACATAAGTCCAATGAATGCCCAACTCGGCTGCAATTTCAAATGCTTGAAGCCGACGAAGAAGAAGAAGTTGACAACAATAACGGTAACCTTGAGGGAGATCCTGAAGACGTGGTGGGAGATAAGGGAGAACCAGTATTATGTGTGATACAAAAATTACTCTTGGCTCGTCGGCAGCCCGCCAGCTCCCAAAGGAATGCATCGTTTAGAACAAAATGCACTATAGAAGGAAAATTTTGTGAATTGTTAATTGATAGTGGATGTACATAAAATGTTATATCCCGTGCGATGGTGCAAGCTTTGCAATTGAAGACTTCAAATTAAGAACCCCACAACAACAACAACAATATCAAGCCTTTATCCCACTATGTGCGGTCAGACTTTAAAGAACCCCAATCCGTACAAAATTAGTTGGGTTAAAAAGGGGATGAAAATTGCCATGACGGATATGTGCAGAGTGACCTTTTCAATTGGTCGACACTATGCTAGTGAAGTACTCTGCGATGTAGTAGAGATGGATGTTTGCCACCTGATTCTGGGGCGGTCGTGGCAGTTTGATGTGTGGGCTAGGTATGATTGCAAGGCCAACACATACTCCTTCAACTGGAAAGGGAAAAGATTGTGATTATTGCCCCACACACCTGACAAGGAACTGGTTAAAACAACACCAAAAACTGCACTTTATGCCATTACCGAAAAAGCCCTGCTCAATGCTTGGTGAGAGACCAATTGCATACTGGCTTTAATTGTCCAAGAACAGAGCCATATTAGTGAAGAACAGACAATGCCAAAAGATCAGCTCGCTGTTACAGTAATACACAGACCTTTGTCCGTCCGAACTCCCGAATGAACTTCCACCAATGAGAGCTATTCAACATCAAATTGAGCTAACGCCGGGGGCCTCTCTTCCTAATTTGCCTCATTACAAGATGAGTCCAAATGAGCATCAAGCCTTGCAATAGATTGTCGGCGAGCTTTTAGAGAAACAGCTGATTCAACCTAGTGTGAGCCCCTGCGCTGTGCCGGCTTCGTTGGTGCCCAAGAAAGATGGCAGCTGGAGAATGTGCATGGACAGCCGGTCTATCAACCGCATTACTGTTAAATTTCGTTTTCCAATGCCGAGAATAGAGGATATGCTAGATAGATTATCCGGAGCCACTATATTTTTAAAGCTAGACTTACGAAGTGGCTACCACCAAATAAGAATTCGTCCCGGGGACGAATGGAAGACGGCTTTCAAAACCCGTCAAGGCTTATACGAATGGAAGGTAATGCCTTTTGGTTTGTGCAATGCGCCAGCTACGTTCATGCGCTTGATGAATGAGGTGCTTAAATTGTTTCTCAATAAATGATGTGTTGTATATTTTGATTATATATTAGTGTACAGCACCACAAGTGACGACCACCTCAAGTACCTAACAACTCTGTTTGACACCTTAAGAAATAACAAATTGTTTTTGAATCGCCACAAATGTGAATTTGCTACATAACAGGTGTCTTTGCTTGGGTTTCTTATCTCGGCAGTTGGTATTAGTGTGGATCCAAAAAAAGTGGCGGCAATAGAAAATTGGCCTATCCCTCATTCGTTATCTGATATTCGTAGCTTCCACGGGTTGGCTAACTTTATCGGAGATTCATTAGAGGATTCAGCAGTATAATGGCTCCAATCACCAATGTGCTGAAGCAGCCGCAATTTGCCTAGGCAAATGAACAACAACAGAGCTTTCGGCTCCAGTTTTGGTATTACCTAACTTCAAGCCATTCATGGTTGATACTGACGCATCAACCATTGACATCGGGGCAGTTTTATCTCAAGACAATAAACCGGTAAAATTTTTTAGTGAAAAGTTATGTCCATCTCGATAATGGTGGACTGTTTACGAGCAAGAACTGTATGCCATTGTTAGAGCCCTGAAACAATGGGAGCATTACTTATTACACCAAGATTTTCTGTAGTGACCACAAAGCTCTACAATATATCAATTCTTAAAAGAACATTAATCAAATGCATGCACGCTGGATTATATTCTTACAAAAATTTATCTTTGCTCTGAAACATAAGAGCGGAGTACAAAATCGGGTAGCCGATGCGCTTAATAGAAGGGTTGCTCTTATAACCATGTTACAAACTGAATTTGCAGGCCTTGAATGCTTAAAGGAGTTATATTCATATGATGATTACTTCCATGAACATTGGTTCAAATGTTGACAGCAGGAACCATCCGCCGACTATTCTATCCGCCATGGATTTTTATTTAAGGGAAATTTACTGTGCATTCCTAGCTCATCCTGGAGACAGTAGATTATTAAAGAGACTCATGCGGGTGGTCTCTCCACTCACTTAGGCCGAGATAACACAGTAAGTCAACTACAACAGCGATTTTTTTGGCCGCATCTAAGAAGAGATGTCTCTAAGTTTGTCGAAAGGTGTTCCATTTGTCAAAGTTACAAAGGAGGAGGACAAAACACCGGATTGTATCAGCCCTTACCCGTGCCGAAATCCATTTGGGAGGATTTGAGCCTAGATTTTGTACTTGGCTTGCCACGAACAAAGCAGGCAATGACTCGATAATGGTCGTGGTGGATCGCTTTTCAAAAATGGCGCACTTCATTGCCTGTAAGAAAACATTCGATGCTCTAAATATTGCCAAGATTTTCTTTAAAGAAATTGTGCACTTACACGGCATTCCTCGAAGCCTCACATCGGATAGAGATGTTAAATTCATTAACCATTTTTGGAGAGAACTGTGGAAGAGATTGCACACTCAAATCCAACTAAGTTCCTCATATCACCCGCAGACTAATGGCCAAACAGAAGTGGTTAACCGCACACTGGGTAATCTCTTGCGCTGCTTAGTTCAAGACAACCCAAAAATCTGGGATGAGTTGCTCGGCCAAGCGAAATTCGCTTTCAATTCCATGACGAATCATTCCACTGGTATGTGCCCATTTAGTATTGTTTATACTAAAGTACCAAATACAGTTCTTGATGTTGCAGTGCTTCCAAAGTGCAAAAGGCGGCCTCTGCATTAGCCGACCATTATACAGAATTCTTATCAAATATTCAGTTAAAGCTACAATGGGCCAATGAGAAGTATAAGCTGGCTGCGGATGCCCATCGACGAGAAAAGTTGTTTAATTCTGGAGATTTGGTTTTCATCCGATTGAGGAGGGAGCGACTATCAGTGGGCGAATACACCAAACTGGGCAAAAGAAAATGGGGGCCTTTTCCTATTAGCAGAAAGATCAATGATAACGCATATGTTGTGGATCTTCCGGCGGAGTTTAATACGTCACATACTTTCAACGTTAAAGACATTAATGCTTATAACCCTCCCGACGACAATATGACACAAATTCAATTTGTTAGCATAGATTTCCTGCTTGGTGGGGGCGAACGATGCAGAGCATCTCCTCTTATGGTGTCCCAGGGAGTATTTTATCTTCTTAGCATATTTCAGTTACATTGCTTAGTGTTGCTGTGAGCTCCACTACCCTTAGTGCTTTAATTAGTTGCATAGTACAGAAGACACTTTACTGTTTTATACTTTTAATAGTATGGGAGGAAAGTAGGAAGTATATACTAGAATTCCTGTAAGGAATACAGCAGAAGTTTTATTATTATCAATACAGAAACACTATACAGTTTATCTGTCTAGTTGCTTGCTTGTTTTCTCTGTTTCTTAATCCTTTGCAGGTGTGCCGGCATCAAAATCATTTCTGACTATAGCCTAAACAAATCGCAAGATTCATAATATCCTGCCAAAGAATAGTCACATAAAAAATGAAACAATATGTTCTAAGAGAATGACGATTCATGAAAATCCTAACCGGCATTCAAACCAAGATAAACCAAACATTTAATGATTTCTACAATTCTATCCCTGAGAAGAAGCTAACGACATCGATAAACTTTTACAATAAATAGATGCTTACATCTCCCCGCACCATGAACACTGTGCACTGGTTCCTTTCTCCCAAAGGAGGGTTTCCTCTTTATTTTAAACAGCGAGGCTCATCGTTATCTGAAATCCTCATAAATCTTGTCGGATAGAGAGAGGTGTTCCCGACAGCTTCCGAAATCTTTCCCTCTACAATCCTAAGAAGAAACATGCTCATACAAATCAAAGGACCCTTGATATTTAAGAGGTAAAAATGCACAAATCAACAAAGAATGCCAATGCATAGCATTGATGGATCAGAACTATAAAGAGAAACGAAAATCTAAACCTAAGATTTGCAGAACAAATAAGATCGTACTGTAAATTCCCAAAAAAGACTTCACAAAAAACCTGACAATGTTTGGATTAGCATTTTTCGTTTCAAGGTGTCATTTCGCATCTTCATCCGCATCCCTTTCTTTGTCGATCTCCTCGCCTGTGCTTGCTCGGTCTCTTGCTTCGCGCTTGAAAAACCGGCAGTGGCCGGCGAGAAAAAGGCGGGGTTTTCATATACAGCATTCCCCTAATTAATCAGACGGTTCATAATTCAGGTCATGAGATCCAACGGTTGGAATACAACATTATAGACCATTCCTAAAAAAATTGTATTATATTAGCTAAACACATATGAGAAATTAATAAATAGTTATGGTTATATGAATTGTATTAATAATTTAATATAAACTTGAAATTTATTATTTTTTTATAATTTATATTAAACTGATCTTAAAATAAATATAATAAATTTTCTCAATAAAAATAATTAAATAAATATCTCCATACATTAACATAATAGGGATTGTATAGAAACATGGTCGTCTGGCACAATCGTCTGACTATGATCCCCAATACTATTGTTTGACTATTATCCCCAAACCACTATCCCAATAGTACGAAAAAATCATTGCTCGACTACAGTCTTCTAACTCTGACTACATAGACACATGCTAATTTCTTTATATCATAAGTGCCGTCACTAACTATATAAATGCATATCATCACTCATATGTCAGTGTACACCATCAACACTAACTCTGACTCCCGACATTGATCGTAAAACTTCTGATATACTTCTTGATTTATTGTCTCAAACTAGTACAATCAAACAATAGTAAATGATTTCTTAAAGACGTCTCCAATGTGGAATCGACGACAAATACTAATAAAATCATATTAATTGGGCAAAATTCTATATTTTTTATTTTTAAAAAATTTTCATATAAAATTTCTGATATCTCTTAAGACGTACCTCTTATATGCACATGTGATGGATCTCCATATCATTTGATATTATGGTGTAATATTCTTTACACACAGCTAGCAAAAAGTATGAATAATTGCTTTACAAGATTTATGTTCCTGGAACTTGCTCCAGCACGAAGACAGCTTGTCGTTTGTGATCGTTTCAGTCGCTCTTGCTGAATCTTAGCTTTATAAGTATCCAAAGTTTCTTCTTAAGTTCACCCTTTTGTTTCATGCACTATATCATGAGAGATTTAGGAATAATTATTCTCTCTGGACGTCGAACGTCGTTTGAAGACTAAGCATGATGGGTCAGGGCATCCTTTCGTTGTGTGCTGTGGCTCGGTATTATTCGGTACTGTGACTGCACCTGATTCACCTCCAGACGTGTGGACGTCAAACGTCGTCCGAAGACTAATCATGATGCGTCAGGTCATCCTTTCGTTGTGTACTGTGGCTCGGTATTGTTTGGTACTATTGATGTGACTGCACCTGATTCACCTCCAGACGTGTAGCTACGCCTATCCTCCACATAGAATAATTTCTCACTCATTTAGGCCTCCTTTTGGACAATTTTTTTATTGTTTTTTAAATCAAAATTTTTATTTTATTTTAACTGACAAACTGCTTTAAGAATCAGAAAAAAACCCGTCTGAATTTCTCACTGTTTCTTAAAGCAATTTTTTAGTACAAAAATTAAAATTTTTCTACTATAAAGCGGATTTAAAAAGCAATAAGAAAATTATTAAGCTTCATTTTGAGATAGCTTTACGTCACTGCATTTTTTCCTATTTTTAAGATATTTTTATACTAAAAAATAACTTTTGCCGTAAACAAATAATTCCAAACAAAACCATAATGATTTATCATTAGCTTTTTACCTTTAAGATTTCGCCAATAAGAAAAGTGCTATATGTGTTGCCCTCCATATAACCAATAAAATTTGAATGTGTTGATATTAGGAGAGAAATAGAAAATAAAATAATTTTTTTGGGACGTTTAGGCCAATTAAAGTTTACACGCATATCATATACGTAAGACTCAAATCTAATACCTCTTAGTTAGTAGCCAAAACTCCCAGCCAACAGATCAAGATATGCTGAGTGAAAAGAGCAATGCATCTTAAAATTTTGAATGTCGACATCTTAAAAATATTTAAGACCATAGACATGATAGTGCGTCATTTTATAATTGTAATTACTAATATTATTATCATTTTTCTTGTTGTTATTGAGTGTTAAACAATTCACAACAATAAAAAGTAGGAAAATTTACATACATACCACTTTATTTTATGTTATTTATACATTTAACACCTAAAGCATTAATATCAAATATACCCCTCATATAATTCATTTATATCATTCATACAATCCTATAAACTTTAATATTTCATTCCATGCACCCAAATTTGTTCTATGGGTGATAATCATGTAATATTAATGTTTTGGGTGTTAGATATATAAATAGCATAAAATAAAGTAATATGTTTATTAATATCATTAAGCTAATAATAATAAATAATGTATCGAGATTTGTGCATATCAAATAATTTTTTTAGGAAGATATGATTATTATTATAAAACATTGCGGTAATTTTTTTTTTTAATAATACTTTTTCACGTGTATGGCGCAGAGTATTTGAAAATAATTAAATAAAAAAATACAATATCTTCCTCATAAATAAATGTATTTACAAATCTTCAATTATAAGAGAAATGCTCAGGTTGAAATAAGCATGTGATACGTCTCTAAAGTTTTAAGTGATGAAGACTCTAAAATTATCTATTAAATTATTAAAATTTAAAATTAAATCTAAAATTGCGTTAATCTTCAATAATAATAATAAAAGAAAAATAATATCAAACTAATTTTTCATATTGATTAAAATACATAATAAAATCTTTCCATTTTAAATAAAAAAACTTTTAATTAGTGTATATAGATTAGACCAATTTTCATTTAGATTACATAATTTTAATCAAATCATGTATTAATTAAAAATATTCAAGTTATCAATGGATTTCAACGCGATAGTGAAATAGGTGAGGATATTATTAGTGGAATTTAAGTTGGATGGCTGAAGGGAAGTAATACGGTGGGCCTAATCTGTGATAGGAAAGTACTCCTCAAACTTAAGAAAAAAATTCTATAAGACATTGTTGAGAACTGCAACGGCGCAGAATGTTGGCAATTGAAAGAGAAGCATAGAATTAAGTTAAGTGTTGCCGATATTAGAATTCTCAAGCGGTTTAATGGCTTTACACTTAGAGAATGAATACAAAATGCGTATATATGCGAAAAGGTTGGAGTAGCTCCATTGTCATATAAGATTAGAGAGAGTCGCCTTATATGATTTGTCCATATAAAATGTCAACATTCCGATGAACGAAGATCTAACTTATGCCAAAAAAGATGAAGGCAGACCTAAAAAGATTTAACTAGAAAATATTAAAAATGACTATTTTATTAGACCTAAATAAGAATTCGACCCTTGATCAGACACAACGGAGAGAAAAAAAGATTAATGTAGCTAATCTCAAAGTAGGATAAAAGCATAATATTATCGCGCGATCGATGAATCAACCACCAACAAAGTTAGACCTCTCATTTAATAGATCTTATCATTTGCCAATAATGGAGGTACTGTTAGCTCAAACTATACAAATCATAATAATAATAATAATAATGAACTGACCAACTCCTCATAAATATCTGTCATATGAACCAAAGTCCATGCATTATTGGAATCATTGGAACCATTCGTTTTGGACTATGTGGTCAAGATTTTAAGCCCAAATCATGTGGCAGATTCACAATAAATTTAAAACCAGCTATAGTTATCAGTCAAAATCATAACCAATTTGATAATTTAAATTAAGAAGTAATATCTTAAATATAATTAGAATAATATATCTATTTATCTTCATATATTTGCAAAAGACAATAAAAAAATAAGAATATCTTTTATCTATTTTATATCTTGTCCACTCAATATTTTAATGAATGATGAGATTCATTTATTCTTTATTTTTGTGGGGTTAAGCAATCAAACTCCATGAAAATAAAAAATAATAATAATAAGTCTTTCTCACATGTTAGTATCATGCTCCATACGGAATTTAAGCCTTGTCATCGCTTAATATGATATGTGGTCCACTGCTAGAGATTTTTCAAGTACTGCTTTTATTTTGTTATGATTTTTTTTTTTATTTTTTAGTCAGGAGCTTGAGATAAAATTTTGGATTATAAATGATCTCCAATCTATTATAAATGTTAATTTTGGTGAATGAATACTAAAATATTTTGATGTATATGATTTTAGCTATTTCTGTTGAATTGATTTATATTTATAAATTCACAAAAAAATTTGGTTGATTATTTAAGTGATTAAAATAGACAACTTTTTCAAATTTGATCTTTGGACATAATAGTGTGAGACTGATCAGAATCAGGATTTCACTGTTATTTATTTTTTTAGCTTTTTTCTTTTATACTCAAAAGTAGGATGATTGTTATTGTATTTGAATGTCTCCTGATAATTGTATATGATTTTTTTTTTAAATGAATACATATATATTGATATTTTGATCAATAATTTTGCTTCCACCGTAATTTTGTTATTGAAATAAATTAATTAGCTCTAGTTGTTATTATTAAAAATAAATGTTAAATTCTTTTCAATTTAGATTCTAAGGCATTACACAAAACCCAACAAAAACCCAACACAATCCAAGTTTTCAAAGCAAGATCTTAGGAATCAATATACATGCTCATCTTGATCAATATATGACGTGGTCGTCACCTTAAGCCCAGCCATGTGGACGTTCACTGTCCGCTCCAGATTCCAGAAGCCACTACTACTACTTTTTCTTATTTATGTTATTTACCTTTTTCAATTACACATAGTACCACACCTCTTTTTGTGTTGCTCCACTTTATTTAGTAGCTCATGTAGCCAATTATCAGTGGCATATATATCCCACTATAGTTGAAGAAAGGAAGCGAAGAACAATTACTAGATAATTCCTTTCCCTTGTTACTGTTCCATTGGTTTTCTTCCCTTGCAGGTTCTTCTTCCAGCTTGCCGCTGCATCAGTTTTGGTATCAGAGCCAGGTTACTAGTATGGCCGAAGGAAGCAGCCAGCCCAGACGTGATGGCGATCATAGTTTGGAGCTAGGCATTATGGGAGACGCAACATCATACCTCCAAGCAATTGGAGGAGCTTATCAACGTTTTCACTCGTTTTGCAGGAGAAATGCGAGACGAGTTGCGGCAAATAAGGATAGCTAACAATCTAGTAGTTCGTTCAGCGGGTCCGGCAACCATACCGAACCATAGAGCCCAAGGATTCCTTAATCCAGTGACAAGGCAGGCGCCAGCTCTTTTTCCAGAATTTTCAGATTCGGACGGATACGAACATCCAGAACAGGAACAGTCCGACTCCGGAGAAGATGACCGCCGTCCAGTAATTAATCGACCCAGGCTTGGCCAGCCACACCGACGGGAACCGGAAGGTATCCAATTGAAACTGGACATTCCTACTTTTGACGGCAGGCTTCACATTGAAGATTATTTAGAATGGGAAGGAGCGGTGGAAAATTTCCTTGACTACATGGAGGTTAATCAAGATAAGCAAGTGAAATACGTCGCTTGCCGGCTCAAAGGGGGATCCAGCGCCTGGTGGATGCAACTGTGCCAAACTAGACAGAGGGAGGGGCGAGGTCCGATCTGCAATTGGCATCGCATGAAGCAGTTGCTGCGACGACAATTCTTGCCTACAGATTTCGAACAGCTGATATATCTCCAATACCAACAGTGTATGCAGGGGCAAAGGTCTGTTAGCGAGTACACCGAAGAATTTTACAGACTTAGTGCTGCAACAACCTTGCTGAATATGAAAATCAGATGGTAGTCCGCTACATTGGCGGGTTGAAGGAGGTTCTCCAAGATAAATTAGAGCTTAATTCAGTGTGGTCTGTATCTCAGGCAGTGAATTTAGTCTTCAAGGCAGAAGCACAACTCCAAAGACCATACTGTCAGTCATTTACTAGGCGTTCGTTGAAGGAACGAAATGCGGCTTCATCCAAATCGGCTACTCCACAGACAAAGGGTTCTCTGAATTCTCCTGCTCAAGTGAGCATTCCTACGGTAGAGGCTAAGCCGTTAGCTAGGCCTAGAGCTCAAGGACGGGACAACCCGTATGCTAAACCTGCCGCCATCAAGTGTTTTAGATGTCTGCAATCGGGCCATAAGTCCAATGAATGCCCAACTAGGCATCAAGCGCAGATCATGGAAGGGGAGGAAGAGGCGGGTCAGTTCAGATTGGGGGAAGAACATGAAGATTCCATTGAGGAATTAGTGGCTGATGAGGGGGAGCCTATCCTGGGCATGCTGGAAAAGATGTTGTTAGCCCCACGTAAGACGACCGAGACTCAAAGGAACAGTTTGTTCCGCACCAAATGCATGATCAATGGCAAGGTGTGTGATGTAGAGATTAATAGTGGCTGCACCAAGAATATCATCTCGAAGGCAGTCATTCAGGCCTTGCAGATAAAAACCTCCAAGAATCTGAACCCATTCGAAATTAGTTGGGTGAAGAAGGGTGCAGACTTCACTATTTTCAGAATTTTGCAAAGTCACATTTACAATTGGCAAGAATTATTTATGCCAATTAATATGTGACGTCATAGAGATGGACGTGTGCCACTTGATCCTTGGTAGGCCTTGGCAGTTCGATAGTGGAGGAATTCATGACGGTCGAGCTAACACCTACACCATTGAGTGGAAGGACAAAAAAATCAAACTGCTCCTGACTCCGCAAAATCAAGGCAAGGCAGAAGCCAATAATCTCACAGTGGCTCACCTTATTTCCGGGCATGCTCTTCTCCAGTTCAAATATGAGAATCATACTGTATTAGCCTTGATTGCTAATGAGATACTGGTAATGCCTGTTCAATCCTAGTATCCAGAGGTCCAGCGTCTTATTGAGGAATATGGCGACATAACAGTTCCAGAATTGCCCCCGACATTACCTCCTATGCGAACTCTCCAGCACCAAATTGAGCTCATACCAGGTGCTGTTATGCCCAATCTCCTACAGTATCGCATGAGTCCACGGGAGCACGCTATCTTGAGAGAAATAGTACAAGAGCTGCTGCAGAAACACTTTATCCAACCCAGCTTGAGTCCTTGCGCCGTCCCGACATTGATTGTTCCAAAAAAAGATGGGCAGTGGCGCATGTGTATAGACAGCAGGGCCATTAATCGCATCACCATCAAGTACCGGTTCCTGATCCCACGAATCAACGATCTTCTAGACAAGCTCGCAGGCTCGGCTATCTTTTCCAAGCTAGACTTGAGGAGCGACTACCACCAAATTCGTATCCGACCGAGGGATGAATGGAAGACAGCTTTTAAAACAGTAGACGGCCTCTTCAAATTGAAGGTTATGCCTTTTGGGCTTTGCAATGCTCCCTCTACATTTATGCGACTTATATATGACATTCTCAAGCCTTATTTAGATAAATGATGTATAGTATACTTTGATGACATTTTGGTGTTTAGCTCTACCTTACTAGATCACTTGAATCATTTGAGGTCCATTTTGGAGACGCTACGCAACAATCAGCTATTTCTAAATCTATCGAACTGTGAGTTGGGCGTCTCCAATGTCAACTTCCTGGGTTTCATATTAACTCCTGAAGGCGTCAAGACGGCACCCCAGAAAGTTTCGGCCATTCGGGATTGACCTGTTCCCCGATCCTTGACTGATGTAAGGAGCTTCTAAGACCTGACCAACTATTACAGGAGGTTCATTAAGAATTTCAGTGGCATTATGGCTCCCATCACAAATTGTTTAAAAAATACACCATTTGCTTGGACGCCTGTACAACAAAGGAGTTTTGAGCAAATAAAGAAAGCTCTCAGTTCAGCCCTGGTCTTAGCTTTCCCTGACTTCGACAAACCAGTCCAAGTGGATACTGATGCTTCAGGCGTCGGCATTGGAGCCGTTCTCTCCCAAGATGGGAAACCTATTGAATATTTCAGCGAGAAGCTCAGTCCTACTCACCAGCGGTGGTCTACCTATGAGCAGGCATTGTATGATGTAGTGAGAGCACTCAAATAATGGGAACATTACTTACTCCACCGGGATTTTGTTCTTTGCAGTGACAACCAGGCCCTGCAATACCTCAACAATCAAAAGAATATTAATAGAATGCATGCTTGTTGGATCATCTTCTTCCAACGGTTCAGCTTTGTGATAAAGCAAAAGGCGGGACGAACGAATTGAGTAGCTGACGCTCTGAGCTGCCGATCAGCATTATTAACACTCCTTCAAATGGAGATCACCGGGTTACAGTTGTTACAGGAGTTGTATGCTGAGGATAAAGATTTTGCTTCAGTTTGGGCCGTTTGCCAATCTGGGCAACTGCAGCAGGATTACACCCTCCACAATGGATTTTTGTTCAAAGGCAACAGCCTTTGCATTCCGGAGTCATCCTGGAGGCTGCAATTGATTAAAGAACTCCACTGCAGGGGGGTTATCAGCTCACACTGGTAGAGACAAAACCTACGAACTACTACAATCTCGATTCTACTAGCCCTATTTGCGTAGGGACGTGTCCAGATTTGTGTAGAAGTGCTCTGTTTGCCAAATATTTAAAGGTAACCCCCAAAATACTGGCTTATACCTACCACTTCCAACACCCGATTCTATCTGGGAAGACTTAACACTCGATTTCATGTTGGGACTGCCGTGCACAAAGAGGGGAGCTCATTCCATCATGGTTGTCGTCGACCGGTTCTCTAAGATGGCGCATTTTATTCCGTGTATGAAGACATTTGATGCAGTTAACATTGCCCAACTCTTCTTCAAAGAGATCATCCGGCTACATGGGTTGCCTCGCAATTTGACATCGGACCGTGACGTCAAATTCGGCAGCCACTTTTGGAGGGAGCTATGGAAAAGGTTGCAAACCGACATCAAGTTAAGCTCGACGTACCATCCCCAAACGGATGGCCAAACCGAAGTTGTTAATCGGACTCTTGGCAACATGTTGCGTTGTCATGTGCAAGACAATCCTAAGAGATGAGAAAAGCTCCTTAGTCATGCTGAGTTTTCTTAAAACTCTATGTTTAACCGATCTACATGTTACAACCCCTTCCAAATAGTCTATACTAAACAACCCAATCACTTGGTAGATCTCACTATCTTGCCAAAAGGCACTCGATCCTCAGTTCAGAAGACCATCACCCAAGCTCAAGAGACTGTACAGACAGTCAAGGAAAAGCTTCAGGAGTCCATTGTTAAGTACAAACAAGCCGCCGATGTCCACCGACGAAGGAAGACATTCACTGTGGGTGATCTGGTGATGCTACGAATGCGTCGAGAACGGTATCCACAAGGAACATATTCAAAACTCAATCCCAGGAAAATCGGCCCATTCCCAATCAAGCACAAAATTAATGACAACGCGTATGTGATTGATCTTCCGCATGACATTCCGACATCTTCCACTTTCAATGTCGCCGACATCTACAGTTATCATCCTCCTGATGGTGGTTAGCCCATAGTTATCTCATCGGAGTCGAGCTTCTCTGAAGAGGGGGAGGATTGACGTGGTTGTCTCCTTAAGCCCGGCCATGTGGACATTCATTGTCCGCTCTAGGAGCCACTACTACTACTATTTCTTATTTCCGTTATTTACCTTTTTCAGTTACACATAGTACCGCACCTCTTTTTGTGTTGCTCCACTTTATTTAGTAGCTTATGTAGCCAATTATCGGTGGCATACATATCCCACTATAGTTGAAGAAAGGAAGCGGAGAACAATTACGAGATAATTCCTTTCCCCTGTTACTGTTCCATTGGTTTTCTTCCCTTGCAGGTTCTTCTTCCAGCTTGCCGCTGCATCAATATAAACAATATCTTGCAATATAATCAATGATCAGTTTCTAATATTAAGAATTAATACGATCAAAAAAACAAAAACAAGAATCATTGCATTGAAACACATAAATCAATAGCATGAACATGAAAGTAATTTCATCGATAATCAATTAAACAGTACGATAGGAAATAATGATATCCGTTCTATTCTCTGTTCTATAAATCAATACATAGGAATCATGAATGCATTTATACTATCATTATCAATACTATAGTCATGTATCAATGCTATATCAATATGTTCAATCTCTATCAATTCCATGACCGTAATCTTATTCAGTGTTTCATGCATACAAATCAATGTAGATGTCAATATAATAGAATTTTTCAGTAAGGTAACACATTTAGCTTTAATGTTATGTTTTCATTATTTCTCATGTCTTCCTTCAATATTATTAATTAATTAGTATATCATTATATATTTATCACATATGTCTTTCAATAATCAATAAAGAGTAATCACTCTCTGCCCGTCAACAAAATCAATCATCTGTTAGAAGTTAATTGTTGTTGTGTCCTGGAGTATTCGCGGCGGTAGAGAAATATAAATTTTATCGTCTTAGAAATTTACGAAAATCCTGCACGCAATCAGATAAAAGAGAGGGTGTGTCATCCACTAGAGACAACAAGATTTTTAAGTGAAAACCCCCTAAAAGGGGGGAAAACCATGGGCCTAGCCCAGTTTAAATGAATCCACTAGTATTATAGTTGATTACAAATGAGGTCCTTCCTCGGGGAAAGGCCTTAGCTTGATGTACATTTTATAAAGTACATTATATGGTGAGAATACATAGCATCATTGTTGATGTGTTTGTCTGATCTGAAAGACTATAGTCGGTGGACGATGTAAGTCGGAAAGATCGTAGTCGACAGGCTACAGAGGTCGGAAAGACTAGTCGGCGGGCGACGTAAGTCGGAAGGACCATTGTTGGCGGGCGATGGAGGTTGAAAGGACTATAGTCGGTGGGCGACATTAGTCAAAAGGACCGTTGTCGGCGGGCGACGGAGGATAGAAGGACTGTAGTCAGCGGGCGACATTAGTCAGAAGGACCGTTGTCAACGGGCGATGGAGGCTAGAACGACTGTAGTCGGCGGGCGACGCTAGTAAGAAGGATCGTTGTCCGACGACAGAGGTCAAAAAGATGGCATCAGGTAGAAGTCCAGTAATTGACAGAAATCTAACATCAGATAGATGTCCAGCAAAAGTCCAACAATAAGCGGAAGTCCAGTGTCGGGTAGAAATTTGACGACGAGCGGAGGCCCGATGTCGGGAAGAAGTCAGCATAAGTTGGAGGCCGAGGAGAACTCTAGGGTTAGATGGTATTCGGGCAGACCTCCGGCGTCACTTGGAGGTCGGGTGGAATTCAGGCGTTACTTGGAGTTCGGGCGGAATTCCGTCGTCACTTAGAAGTCGGGCGGAATTCCAGCATTACATAGAGTTTGGGCGGAATTCAGGCGTCACTTGGAAGTCGGGAAGAATTCCGGTGTCCCGTGGAAGTCAGACAGAATTCCGGCGTCCCGTTGATGTCGGACAGAATTCCGACGGTGGCCAAGGAGGAGTTTCTTTCCTCCTATCCTTCTTCTCTTATCTTCTTCTCTTGCTTCTTGCTTGACCCTCTTCCCCCTCTCAAGAAAAATGAAGGGTTATTTATAGTTTTTTGAGGATGACATGACCCGTAAATAGGGGGAGGATCAAGGGCAAATTTGGAGTGATTTGGATGGACGGCCGATATTGAATCCCTTGATCGTGAACCATTTGTTAGACATTTGAAGGTCTTAATGATATCTGAATTTGGTGATCTTGTGCTTGTTAGATTCGTCTCATAGAGCCGCTCGATTCGACTATAAGCATGTTATTTTTGGAAGCCGTTTGGTAATCCAAATTATGGATAGAACTTTCTGAATTTGCTTCGGGCCTTTGATTTAGACCCATTTGGACTTGGATTGAGCTGAATTAGATGTCGTTGGGTTCGTATTTTTGAGACTATCAGTTCGACTATAAGTTTACTGAAATCAGAGTTCAGATGATCGCAGAATTAATTTTTGAAGTTTCCAACTTAATTTTTGCCTCGAGATTCACACTCGATCAAGATAATTTTTCGAGGATATATCAATTGTGATTACACTACAAAACATATATAAATGAAAACCTAATGGCCCACCCTCCTTATAGGGAATTAAGTCTTAAGAGTTAACTCGCATTAATTATAGTGTTAAAAATCAGTCACAATTACTTGCATATAATTAGGGGTGTCAATTTTTGACACGACCCGAATCCAATCTGGAAAAATCCGGGTTATGATCAACCCGGACCCGAAACGTGTTCATCATGATCAGTTATATCATTTATATGAAATTTAGTAATGATATAAAAATGCATATTCACTATTATGAAATGCAAACCAATGTTCTAATCATTTGTATATCAAAACCCTAATTTACTACAAAATAAGTATGCTATGCAAATTAATTTAAGTTACCATTTTATTCTTTCCGGTGCTTCACAAAGCTTCAACTCTCCCTTTCAAAAATTTTAATTTTTTTACATTTTCAAACAAATTCATTTCAAAGTAATTTTTTATTGTTAAAGAAACGATAATTTATGCTTCGTTTGGGATAGCTTTTAGCTACTTTATAAAACTATTTCTTTGTTCGAAAATTTCTAAAAAAAGTCATCTTATAAAGCAACAAAGAAGATTGTCCCAAATGAAGCCTTAAATTTTTTCTAGCACGGAGATCCTATCACAAGTTCGACATATTCTCATCAAGGCTTCGTTTGGGACGGCTTTCTTACTGCTTCTTAAAGCAGCTTTGCAGTATAAAAAATTTAATTTTTGTACAAAAAAAGTTGATTTAAGAAGCATTATCGTCCCAAATAAACCCTTAGTCCATTAATAGTTTAATACTATACTATATCATATAAATAGTAAATTTAGGGCCCCAAATGGAGACAGATCAAACAAACCTACACATGAAAACAAAGGGAGGATGTCCATAGCTTCAATCACTTTCACAGGGAACGCCTGTGACAATAATAAAGCTAATATTATAAACGACAAAAAAAAAATAAAAAAAATTTATATGTGCAGTTTTTCCTTCTCTCATGATTTCCAAGATATTTTTTTTTTTTTTTTTTTTTGGGGGAAATATGAGGGCAAAGCCCATTCTATTAAAAAGAAACAGAATTACAAGTAAAATAAATCAAAAAAAGCATTGCCTAAACAAAAATAAGGCAAGCAGCTACAAAGGGAAAAACAAAACCTATAAAAACTATAAGACCTAAAAGACCAAAATACAAGAAGCAAAAATGCAGACAAGAGGGTCTGCTAAACCAGGACTCAGAATAAGATTTGGTCATTCATGATTTGGATCATGCTCCTTTGGTTGCCCGAAGACCGTCCAAAAGGAGAGGCAGGATTCATCATCGTCCTAGGCTCAAAAATTATCCTGCCAATTAAACGATTCCCAGTCGGCTCCAGCACAGCAAAAATAAGATTTGGGCAGCAAAGGATAATGCCACCAACAAATCCCACCATGAAATAATTCCTGCCATAAGAATATCCAGCTTCCTGAACCATACCAGCGAAAAAAGTGGTGGACTTCCAGCCAAAACATAACAGATCATCAAAGAGCAAAACCTCATGCAGAGAAATCATAGTCCAGCAGCAATTAACCAAAAAATTCTCAATCCAGCAGGCAACAAAGCAGCAGGCATATTTTTTTCTTCTTAACTTTCGTGTCTTTGCTGCTAATCATTTATGCAATATATATTATTAAAATATGAGAACTATTATAATACATAGAATTTTTTTATATAAAAATTTGTTTCATAAAAATATTTGATGTGATATATTAATTAAAAATATTTTCAAAAAAAATTAAATTATATTTTTTTCCTGAATTTAATTAATCTATATATTAAAAATAAATACAAACATTTTTTTTTTAACATTTAAAATAACTTTGTTAAAAAATAGTTATTGCTTATTACTAATAACCAATAATTAAATAAAATAAATAAAGAAAAGAGATCATTAATGATGTATAGTTAGAGTAATAAATATTCAAAAGTTGTTGCGTGTAACACTCTGAAACATACATCACTGATATTTTTTTATTAAGAATAAATTTTGATTTTTTTTTTGAGGAATTTGGGATTTACATAAAATATAGGTCTTAAATAAAGAATCACTAAAATATTTTGTATCGATTTATATTATAAATAGTGTGTATGATATCCTTCAACTACTTACATTTGAAAAAAGCTCTGTTGATTGCGTCGTTCCCATCTGACAAGAAGCGTATGTCAGAGTTATGATCACCCGTAATTGTTATGTTATGATCATCTTTACCAGACTTATGTTGCCTGACTGCCATTATCCGTTCACCATTGCTCGACTGTTGACATTTGTCTTCTCAAGAAGGTCGGCACAGTCCATCACTTATAAGATAAATATACAACATTAACACAAACGTTTAAGTCTTCCCTCTTTATTATCACCAATAATATCAATAAATGCCATCACATATAAAGTTAATGCATGATGCTGGTAGAAGTGCTGATGCCCGACATTAACAACAATGTCAATGCACACCATCATCTATTAGATTATTTGACAGTTTAATTCGTTTAAATTAATGGTGTTCATGTTTGGTTCATGTTCGATTCATTTCATGAACTTTATTGAGCTATAAATGAGCTATACTTCTAGATGTACATTAACTTAAAAAATAAGACTTATCGAATCTTCTAACTAACAATTACATCGAACATATTCGTGAACATATCAAACGAATTTTTTTTTTTAAAAAAATCAAACAAGTTCGTTCACGAACAAATCTAATTAGTATTATTGAGCTATCAAATGAGCCCATTCATGAACATATATTAGTAATGCTTCCGAGCTACCAAATGAGCTCCTTTACAAACAAACGATATGTGATTCATCTTATATTTGTTCAGAGAGCGGACTGTTCGTGTTTTTAGGCTGATGTGAGAGGTAAAAATAAATTATTAAATACTTTTAGATGAGGTTAGTAAAATTAAATTATTAAATTTAATAATATATATATATATTTTAAAACTCTAATACAGTTATAATCGAGCTTAGTAGTCGAGCTCTAATCAGGCTTCTTGATGTACTTGTTCATAAGCATTAAATGATAATGTTTATGAACATAAACAAACCGAACGTCAAGCTATTCAAACTCATTTATTTATCCTATTAAATGAACATGAACGAACTATTACTAAGCCGAACAACGAATAATTGTTTATTACGATAGTAGCCGAGAGATGTTATCGTCCCCGCGCTGAATCTCGTCCGCTAATCCTGATGGCAAAGTCGTAATTCATTTTGTACGCGGTGGACTATTTACGTCCAGAGCTGACGATACGGTTATTCTTGAAGCGTAGGATATTGGTTTTAGCTTGAAAGAGCTGCAAGCCTGCAAGAGCGGAAGCATCACGGCGTCTTCATTCTGGATTTCGTCCGCAGCTTCACATTTCCTGGAACTTCTCTGTCCATGAATTCTAGGGTTTTCGATTGAGTAGACTACTGCAAGCCGATCCAAGTTTTCTTTTTCGAAGTTTCGTTCAGTGTGGACGGATCCTGAGCTCATTCCCGGAAGATCATAGGTTGGTTGTAGAAACGTAAAAAAAAAACGTTATCTTCTTTCTTATCCGAACAATCCAGGCTTCTTAGGACGCTCGATTTTTTTTGATTTTGCTGGGTTGTGCTTACAAAAGTGAGTTTGGAATGAGGCTTAGAGATATCAATCGACTGTATGTAAGTGTTCGAAAACAGAAGGAACTGAGGATGTCTTGGGTTTCTTCTTTTGACCTCGTTGCTCAGTTCGTTGAACAACGTACTCATTCGTTCATTTGGGGGGAATTTTTCACTTTGCAGTGAAATGAGTTTAGGTCGTCTTTGTCTTACATTTCTTACTTTGTTTCTGCAGTATCCCTTGATCGTACGTGTATGGTATATATAACTATCTGATAATCTATGCATTTTTATGACTAAGCTACTTGACTCCTTGTCTTAAATTTTGTTTTCCCTTTTTTCATCTGGTATTGCTGGCTTAGCTTCTTAACTTTCATGCTTACCTCAGTTTGATAAGCCAATACTATATTGTACTTAATGATTGGATCTGCTGATGTTTATTCGTTTGACGTAGCCGATCTGAAAACTATGAGGGAAAGGTCTCTTTTGGAGATTATTATGGGGAATCAAGGTGGTGGAGCAGAGTCAATCCTGGCGTCAATTAAGTTTGCTGTTTTGCCAATTGCAAAGGTTTTCACGATGTGCTTTTTGGGATTTCTGATGGCTTCGAAGTTTGTCAACATTCTACCTGCAAATGGTCGGAAACTTCTCAACGGAGTAAGCAACATCCTATCTGGCACAAAGAAAACTCTGAATAATATTTCAGTAATGAAAAATAAGTGACAATCAATGTCATTGAATAGGTTTTAGCACCAGGTGCTAATTTATAAATTTTTTTGTCATAAATCGATAGCATTAGACAGCAAATGAAGCACTGTTAATTTTCTTTATCTGGAAAAAATAAGCATTTGATTGCTTTCTTTTCTATGTTTATCATTCCATATTCCTCAAACATTGTAACACTTCGATGATTTTAATACTTATCTGCATATCAAACATTGTGTAGTTTTGTCTTCATTAGATGATTCCTGTTAATGAGTTTTGAAGTTTTCTTTCACAAGCCATTTCATTGCGATGCATTATTTCCATGGGAGCAAAGCTCTTTTTGTTCAGCTCGAAATAGTGTTGGAAATTGATTCAATTACATTTGCTGAAGTATATTGTCTTTACAGAAGAATAATTGTTGTATAGTCTGTTGAATTTATCTTATTCATATATATATTTTTTTCAAGCAAAAAATTCTACTATGGATTGAAAGAATGTTTTCACTAGTCTTCTGTAGTTATATTCTTTGCATAAAAAATTTCTTCCATTTATTGACTGACTGTTTTTATTCATGCTGCAGCTAGTTTTTTCTCTTCTTCTTCCCTGTTTGATATTCTCTCAACTTGGAAGAGCAATCACATTGGAAAAAATATTTCAGTGGTAAGAAAACGTTTTGGTTATTTTCTTTTATAGTCCATGAAATAGAGATTTCAACTTTTAAGTGTTTTGTCTTTATGTTTTCATTTTGAAACCTTTTGGAATATCATTTTGCGACTTTGGCCTTCATCTTTTATTTCTTTGTCATTTGTAACTGCGTTTGCATTCTACATCATACAGTTTGATGACTTGCTTAAATTGAGATTAACATGCGCTAAAATGCCAGTTGGTATGCTTTATTTACATGAGTTACCTATTCCTAGTTCTGGATGAAGCATTGAACTAGGCCTGACATTTCTTACTCTGTAGGAGCATTGAACAAATCCTGACATTTCTTAATCCCTTGGATATGCTTAGCTCTTCATCAAACCCATAGTTTCTTGTTATTGTTGTGTATTCCTGTTTGTTTCTTATGTTTTAATCTTTTATTGGAACTGTGTTTTTTCTGTCTGCATATTGGATCAGAGGCATTATTATTTCTTTGGAAGGAATGCTTTTTGTAGAGTTTCTTTGTTTTAGTTGTACTTATGAACAATTTTAAATTACTTGATATTGTTTTCTTTTGTGTTTTTCTGGCAGTTCTCATAGTGTAGCCACTACTGAAAAGTTTTTTTTTTAATAAAAGATGTTCATTTTGGTAGTGAGGTATTAGATTACAACATCAGTTATTCATGGACCATATTATGATCTAAGAAAGAGCTAAGACAATATTTTTTTGAATGCCCAGGTGGTTTATTCCTATCAATGTTATCATTAGTTCAACATGTGGCTCTCTGATTGGCTTTGTTGTTGCATCTATTGTTCGACCTCCATACCCCTATTTCAAGTTCACCATTATACATATTGGGATTGGTAGGTTAGTTTTCTTCAAATAATTTGTTAGTATCATGATGTTTTTCTTTTCGTACATATGTTATGCCATTTTTATTTTTTTGATAGTTGTTGCAGCCTTTTTATATGCCCCTTAAGTGCTTAATTTTCATGTGCAAGATTTCTAAAATCTCCGCTCTGTGTGTGTAGGTTACTGAGCGCGCTAATAACTTGAAGTAGAATCATCATCAGGATAGAGAATGACGTGCCATAAAATAAATAAATAAATAAAAAGAGAAAATACAATAAAAAAGACTATGATTTAAGTGGTTCAGCTTAAGTAAAAAAAGACACTAATTTAAGTTATTCAGCTTCAACCAAGCCTGTGGTTGCTGGAGAGGACATGATCTAATTCACTAAAAGATGTAGAAGCTTCAATTGTGGTATGCAAAATGTAGAAATACTCATTGTCTTTCCTGATTCCAATGTACACCAACACGAATAAGAAGAAAAAGAAATCTCTGGAATTTCACAAATTATGATTACCTCAAACAAGTCTTGTTCTTTTTGCATATACCATTCTGCTAAATCCTCCAAAAACCCTAGAACAATGAGCTTATATAAGGAACAAGAGATACCTCTAAGATTGATTGTCAAAAGCCGGCATCAAAATACATCTTCTTATAGCTGCCACTACATGCCGTCCAAAGAAACCTGAGAGGTTTGAATCTTGAGATTGCCATAATCTCGAGAACATGATTTAAGAATCCAAACAAGCTCAGGTTGATTGAGGTGAGGGATGTGGTTCTGATGGAATAAATCCCAAAATAAGGAAATCTCAATTCATGCATTAGCTTATATAACATTCTCTCTCTCTCTCTCTCTCTCTCTCTCTCTCTCTCTCTCTCTCTCTCTCTCTCTCTCTCTCTCTCTCTCTCTCCATCCAAGCACTTTCCCTCCCTCCCTCAAGCACTCTATTATTCTAATTTTTACACCCTCTGCATAGCTGTTTTAAGTTCCTCAATTAAATTTGGATGGAAAAAGAAATTTGATGGTTTTCAAATTAGCTGAATTAACAAGAGTACAATTTTCATTTTTGATAAGCATGGTGATTCTTTTTAAAACGAGCACGTCCCTTGCATATAGCTCTGAATTTTATGTAGTTGACACTTGATACCACATGCAACTGCTGATTAGCATCGGGCTTGATTATTTTTGTGTGCAGGGAACATTGGAAATGTTCCGCTTGTCTTAATTGCAGCTTTGTGCCGAGACAAATCAAATCCATTTGGTGATTCAGAGAAATGTAACCAGGATGGCAATGCTTATATCTCATTTGGTCAGTGGGTAGGTTCTGCTGCTCATTCTTGTTCCATCAGAGATGTGGCTATTTAGGTTTTCACCACCTTGTTTATCTATTGCCATATGCTTCAGTAACTAATTGATTAATAAAGAGTTTTCCGGTAGATTGTGATTTTCTTAGTTGTTCTACAATACTAGCTAATTTTGTACTATGGAATATGTGTTTTTAGGCCAGGCAGAAGCATTAAAGCTCTATTTCTTTGAATTGAGTAGAGATAATAAGCTTTTTTTTAATGGATTAAAAGGAAAGTGTATTGTTTCTACACAGTATTCCAAAAACAACCCATTTCACTGTTATGCTTCATGTAGAAAAGTTAAAACACTCAATGAAGGTTCTTATCCTGTGCATGGACACCCTCTACAAAATCACAAAGATAGAGAAGGCAATTTAAGAGTAGATTGTCCTAGTTGAGAATATCTGTCACTTCTTTCGTACTTACAACAATGCATTGCATTAAACCTAGTCAAGTAGTTTCACATAATGATATAGATAGTCAACTTCAGAAAAGTCTAGGGTAATGCGTGGGCACCCATAAAGTAACTTAAGGTATAATCTGTTTCTCTAATATTTTTAGATCGGCAATGTTTGACCACTTGCCCTTTTAAAGAGGAAAATGATCTGCCTGAGGTTTTAACAACGATGGATGCAGCACACAAATAAATCTTTTTATGTTTCCAGATTGTCGAAGTAATTTGCTACTTGTTTGATAATTTATCCAAATTTCTTATAGAATCAGTCAGAGCGTTTAAATCTGTAGGTCTCTAGATAAAACAATTACTATTTTTTTTTTTTAAGAAATTAAAATATAACTCACATTTGCGTGTAGGCAGTCTAACCTATATTGTTAAACATGAATCAGTTTTAATGCACTACAAGTTTCATGTTGGATGAGCATGATGAGTCTTGGAAATAAAAAACAAAAAACAAGTAGAAACCTCAGAAATACGAAGGTATGGACTTATTTTGTGATTATCTCTTCAAAAAGAAAGAAATATACAATTGATCTATTATTTAAGAGGTAGATTGGCTCTCCCACAAATCCTAGGCATCACTACAAAACTCTCAAAGAAAACTTCAGTAGAAAACAAATTGCATAAATCAAAATAACAACATAGTTAGTCCTAAATAGACTCCCCTAATTCTCTACCAGATCAGCCACCTTTTCCTAAATAATTCCGTCACAAATTTGAATTCAATTTAGATCTCTTTCCATAAACAATTTCCACCCAATTTTTATTAAAACTTTCCTAAACAACTCCCCCCTTGATTCTTCCTCCTTGCATAGTGAATATTAACTCCCTGGGTCCCACAAGAGGGTTCGAAACTCCATCTCTGTTGCTCTGGTTCCCGCCTAGCTGTTCTGCTAGGTTCGGTTGGTCACAGTTGTTGACATGCAAAAAATACATAGAAGAGCTGGAAGTAAAGACAGAGAAAGAAGAAGAGGAATTAAGGCAAGAATCTTTTATATATTAAAAGTTTTCTACAGCTGCATAGACACGGAAACAGTAATATATATACTTAGCTAACATCAGCTTTCCCTAGTATCAACGGTAGATGGAGAGGAAGTTAGTAGCAGATGATTCAGATTTAATTGCAGGGGAAAGTGGCTGCCATAGCATCTATATTTTCTAAATATATATATATATATATATTAATTATAATTTGATTAAGAATTAAGCATTTTTTAATACATTTTAAGAGTTAGATTATGATTGATTGGCTGATTATTAATGGATTAAGAAAACTAATCCTAGGAAGACGTGTCACTAAGTTTTTGTTTCAATGTCTCTATTTTACGATGAGTATGTACCCTAAGTCTATGTTATCTAAAACTCAGTCCTTAATTTTTGTCCTTAGGTGTCACTAAAGTTATGAAATTAAAAGGAGTTCTTCTAACCCTTAGGACTTTCGTACATATGTCAATAGGTTTATGGATCTAAAATGGAAGAAAGCAATCCTAATTATAAAATGAAGTTTCTAAAGGGTCCTAAAGGGTAGGGATCGTACAATCATTGGGGCCCCTAAAGGCTTTCTAAGTTTAAAGAAACTTACAGCACCGGGGGCTATGACCCGGTGGTTCCGCCCATAGCGCCCCTACCAGACTGAATAGGGGCGACTGATGCTCGGATTCAACTGTCCATGCTCCTTCTCCAAGTACTCCAAGGGATCCTTCTCCTTTGCTCTCCAAAAAGCACCTCGCAAAACACAGACAAGCAAAAGAAAGGGATAATGAGAGTAGGCACCGTTCAAAGAGAAATACAATTAAGCAATAATTAATTTAAGGCAATCTTAGGTTCATAATTTTAAAATTTATTCCAGGTATGCAAGAAGAGAACATGAATAAGTAAATGACATGAGCAAGTGACCATAATACGCGATGCTATGTGTATGTTGAGATTGACATGTGGAACGATACATGTGTAAAATGTTATGAATTAGTTTGAGGATACTCATATTAAAATTATCACTTATAAAGACTAAAATTAGGGTGCTCAATCATGACAATTTTTATTGATTACGAAGCTATGTGTGATGGGTTGGATTTAGAAAATCAACGAATGAAATGTCTCCGATAAGATAAAAATGACCAAAAGTTATGGTTTGGACAATCACAAGTACATAATGAATAGTAAGTGCATGGAAATTATCTTACTTCTAATGCAACTATAATAAATCATAAACAAAATTTTATGACTCAGATTTACAAAATTTGATGAACAAAATATGTATATATATATTTTATGTAAGCATTAAGAACTAAAACATACCTACAAATTTAACATGAAATTCTAACTTGAGCTCATTGATCAGATCAAAATAATGTGCAACATAAAGATTAAACATCATATGTTTACATGCATATAGAATGGAATAAAAATCATAATGAACTATCTTCTTGTCTTTTTTTTTTTAATAAGTAAAGGAATACATATTAAAATAATAACAATAATGAGAAAAATAACTATTCTAATACACATGTATATATATGTATATATATTCGACATTTAGATCTTGCATAAGTAAGACTCAAAAATTAATCTCTTTAGGGCGTTCGAGCAAGTAGTTGACATACATTTTTTTTTGAATAAACTCTAATAATAAAAATAAAAATAAAATAAAAAGGCTATTTAACTTATTTTATAAACAAAACAATACAATCATTTAGTTTTTTTTTTAAGTAAGTAAAATAAATAAATAAATAAAATAAACATGCAACCTCTAGTATTAATACACAAAGTTGTGACTACGATTTAGAGGGAAGTAAACCTACGACTTGCAGTCCATGAGATGAGAAACAATCTCTAATCGTCTCAAACACATATGCATAGTTTTCTATTTTTCACCATGAAATCCTGTAAATATATCTTCACATGATTAATTAGGGCTACTTATTTTACAATTTGCTTAATCAGGCTATTAAATTTTGATTAGCCAATATACATATATATACTGAAAGTAAATTTAATAGATAATTATTATCATAATTAAGATCACAAGATTTGCTAATTCTTATCATAAAATTGAATTTTAAATCAGCTAATTACATATAGGATATGGATTAATTTAATAATTAGTAAAAAAAATACTGTTTATTAAAGTAATTACTGATTAATTAAAGTTTAATTATTATGAATTATTTTTTTTTATTCTCTAATCTTAATAATTCGAAGATCGTTTGGACAATTAATCAACAGCATTGGGAATTGGATAATATACAATTATTAAGAGGATAGTAACTTAAACAAAATTGTTACGATTAATTGGACAAGCTATATATTCATAACATGTAATCCATAAAATATTAAATACATAGGCGTATCATACGAAAGAGTGCTATGAAATGCTCTCAGATTTATAGGATTCATTTAAAAAAATTTGTATACAAAGATTATGCACAATAATTTTCTTACTCACATTTGGGTAAATGAATAATGAAGTAACAGTAGTTTTAGAGTAAAGCGACAAAATGTGTTAACTACAGAGAGATATTTTTGCCCTGTTCTTAAGAGATTTCAATCATCACAGAAAGTTAATGTTAGATATTCAAATGAAGTCCTGGATCAAACGACATTAAATGAGATATAAGAGTGGCTTAGGCTTACATAAGAGTGGCTTAGGCACAAACGACTCAACCGGCTGGGGCGTCTGGAGGTGGAGTCCTGTTTTTTTTTTACGGAGAATGCTTACATAAGAGTGGCTTAGGCTTATGCCGCCTGAAGCTCCGAGAGAGGGGGAGGGCCTCTTGTCTTGGCGTGAGAAAGAGACGGAGAGAGTTGCTCGGCGCTTCGAGAGGAGCCGTTGCTGCTTGAATCCCCCCTCTTTTTTTTGTCCTTTTTGAGAGATCTCTCATATGGAAGAGTTGAGTTGCTTTCACGTGAGATCTCCTTCACAAGGCTTGCAGCTGAGATTTTTCTGAGGTTTGAACCGGCCACTTGAACCAAAATTTGTCAAAAAGAAACATCCATATGAAGCCCTGGATCAAACGACACATATCAAATTTGATTTTTAATCTCAACCATTAAATGAGATAGCCCTTTATTCGAGAATATATAAAAAAGATACATCTAAATTAATTGCATTTAAATTTAATTAGAATAAATTATATATTTTTCTTTTAATATATATAAACATATATATTTATTTTAATTTAGCTAATGATATATTTATTTAACTAATTTTGAATTAATCAAATGCACGTATATTTAATTTATATTTTGAATTTAAATAATAATAATAATAATAATAATAAATAATGAATAATGATATTAATCTCACTTTCTCTCATCTTGACACACGTCAAACAATGCCCGACTCGAGTGTGAATGGGCTCGTTTGGAAGATCTCGGCGATCGGATGCACCAGCGCAATCAATTTCGCAAAACGAGGTTCGATCAAAAGATATTAAGTATGAAACGAACATGCGCGATAAAGGCCCAAATGCGTGAAATCACATCGAATCGTTATCGACCCGACCACATGTATTTTAGAATCAAATAGGGTAACATGTGGTCAAAAAGGAGTAAATCCTAAGGCCGAGGGCGAGCCAAGATAACATACGCAATGTGACCCTTTATCAACACAATGATGCAACATACAGGTAAGCAGATCACTTTACAAAATGCAAGATAAGACCGTGTAAGTGACCGATGCCAAAAAGGAGGTCAACAAACACAACCCCAGGTCCCCAACATGTGTGGTGAACAATGGGAGAACCACACGTGTTGGCGTTAACCTCCCTAACTCTAGGAAGGTAAAATTAAACAACCAATAAAGAAGTTCAACAAACATTCAATCACACAACAATCATGCAATAAGTGTCCCACCATGCTATGGTCACACATCATACAATGGTCACCCAAGCATGCAATCATGCAATCGTATGATAATCATCCAATCACTCAATAATTATATAATTACACAATTTTTGCATACTCATGACATAACCAACAATCTACATAAAATCATATAATGAGTAATCCAACATGCAATGATCATCTTATAATCACACAATCATGTAATAACCACGCACACAATCACATAAGCATACAACAATCAATTAATCATGCAGTGATCACACTACTTATACAATCACATAGGCATACAAAACTGAATTAGTCATATAGTGATCACACAATAAAAATATAATCAAACAAGCATACAAAAATCAATCAATTATGTAGTGATCACACAATATTGATATAATCACACAAGCATATAAGAAATCAATCAATCATGCAATGCTCACGCCACAATCACATAAGCATGCAATGATCTTACACATACAATAATTAATAAATCCTATAATGATCATACTACAATCACATGATCATGCAATAGCCAACACATGCAGTAATCAATCAGTCATGCAATGACCACCCAATAATCATATGATCATCTAATGATCACCCGCTAATACAATCATTAATCACTCATGCAATAATCACCCAACAATCACATGAACAATCAATGATCACACACTGATATAATAAGCAATCAATCATGCAATGCTCACACCATAATCACATAGGCATGCAATGATCATACACTTATACAATAATCAATTAATCATGCAATGATCACACCATAATCACATCGGCATGCATACATGGTGGGACAAGGGTAGGAAGAGATCTAACATTCGTCAGACCAGGTCGAAATGACGAACGAGGATGACTAAATGCTCACTTGACTAAACCAGAATAGTGAGGGAGAGAGACAAGAAAAGAAGCTCAACCATCTACCTAATCACAGAGATTCTATGCTCACATGAGCAGAATCAAAACAAAATCATAAAGAACTAAGGAAGATTCAACAATCACCTAGAACACATGTCTATGATGATCATAGGAGAAGCAAATTCAACCATCACTTGAGAATCATAGCACATAGCAAAGAGTAACAATCAAAGGGAAGTAATGAGGAAGAACAATCAAAGATAAGGAACTCATCTATCTACATGACTACATCACAATAGCAGAATAGAGAAAGAAAATGGGGTCTCACATTCACCTCAAGGGAACTCGAAAGCTTTTGTTTTTTTGGCATGAAGTACCTGACATCTTCATATATTGTTACTTCATGTACTGCAAAGGGTTGGATATCACCAGAGATTCTGAATTCTTTTCCTTCCCTGAGATACTTCATGCACTGATGTAATGTAGACGGAACAATGCCGTATTCATGCAGCCAAGGGCGACCTAATAGCGCCTTGAAAGAAGTGTCCGCATCAATGACATGGAACTTAGCTTCTGTATGGAGTTCCCTAAATACAAGAGGGAGCATGAATGATCCAAGGGTTTTCTGCCCTTTCTCGTTGAAGCAGTGTACCATTAGCTTATCTTGGCCAAGATGCTACACATCGAGGCACAATGATCTCAATGCTTTCAAGCTCATGAGATTTACGAAAGATCCGGTATCAATCAAAATTCGACTGATCATCATACCGTCACTCTCTGCCGTAACATACAGAGGGCGGTTGTGATCTGCCGTTCCGAGCATCAGATCATCCTCAGCAAAAGTAATTATTGGCTCATTCCGAGCTTGTATGATTTCAGTCAAGTTGCGTTTAGCAAAATACGCTTCATATCTTTCAGGGTCCCTGAGAGCTTGAATCAACATCTCCCGAAGGTCTTTATACATCACAAGGGCATCGTATATACTGAGTTGTGCTGGGTGTGGACCTCCGAAAGAGCACCGCGAGAACAAGTCAATTGGAAGAGACAGATTGGATCGTGCATACGACTAACCATTGAGGATAGAGGCTGTCGCCAACACACCTCGATGGGTAGTAATATACACGACCTAATCACGGGTTTCCACCACCCGATGCAACAATTTGAATGGGGTTTAGTAGATGTGGGACCGAGTTTCCCACGGGCGCAAGCCCCCGTGGTTAATTACATCTCAGGCCGGAGCCCAAGAAAACTCTTGATTAAGGATTATATATTATCCTCTCCTAAAGTGGGATCGGCACGAGGGTATAGACTAGAAAATCCTACTCAAAAGGAAGAAAGGGTCTCAAAGAGGCTCAGTCAACATGCGTGGCTCATACCAGCACTTGGAAGCTCTAGGGTACTAAGGAGAAAACTGGAGAAAAGAAATCAAACACTCAATCACATGCGTGAGAGAAAAGATAGATGTGGCGTCATCCTGTGACGCGGATAAGTAGGATTTATAGTCCCTGAAAGGAAGGGACCTACCTACTATTTAAGGCATACTATGAGACCGAGTGTAGTAGTCTTGAATCCTAAATCTAGGTTGGGCTTAGTGTTCTACACAACACTAAGACCCGTGTCCTAGCTAATGAAGTGCAAAATCTGGACTTACCCCGGCCTGGATTGGGGAGTCAGCTAACCACCTAATCGATTCAAAACCATGCTATCAAGTCAATTATGAAAGATGGGTGGGAGGTACAGTTCTTTGGAAATATGACCGACATCTAGAGGATTTCCTAAGTGGTCATGGACTTATGTGGGTCAGATGCTCCTAACTAATGCAATTAAATTTTATTTAGTTGGTTACTAATGCAATGCATGCTAGTTGAAAAGTCAGCTCATGAATGCTATAGAATTTTAAAAACAGGCTTATAGAAAATAAATTTTTGAAAAGACTTAGTCTCCCTAGGTCCGGCACTTCATCCTCATAGGCCAGATTATCTGGACTCTACCCGCAGGTAGGGAGATGTCTTATAACAAGGAAAGAAGAATGCAGTAATATGCATGCGACCCCGGACGATTCCAGCAGTTCCCTAGGTTCGTTAAGTTTCTATGTTATGCGACCCCGGACGATTCCAGCAGTTCCCTAGGTTCGTTAAGTTTCTATGTTATTTAAGACTTAAAATTTTATGAATTAGTTATGAGTAGAAAAATTTTTATAATCCTTAAAGAGCATAACGAAAATTCAGGCGAAAACAAAATCGGCATGCAAGAAAAGAAACCTAAGAAAAGCAAACAATTTCTACTGCGCAATCAAGAATACACATCAATATAAATCCAAAAATAATCAACTAAATGGCCATAGATAAATTGCCCTTATTACAACCCAGATATGCAGAAAATAAAGTGGTCGGGCACCACTGCCAACAACCCGGATTTCTAGGCCTATGATAGACGCAAATGACTTTGAGTGGGATATTGGTCTTCAGTCTTCTGGGTGTCTTCTCCTCCTTGGACTCCCTTGAACTCTCCTCCTTGGACTCCTTGGATCTCTCCTCCTTGGACTCCTTAGATCCGTCGTGGCTTGAATATCCAAACGAAGAGACAATTCTCCCCTTTAGGGATGATTGCCTTTTCTCTTTGGATATCTGAAGCCATCCAACTCGATCTTTCAAATGAAGAAGACTCTCCCTTTTAGGGATGTCTTCTTCTTTTGAAATTCGAGTTGGATAAGAATATCCACACTCAAAGACCATTTTCACAACTCTTTATAAATATTATAAATTTTACATCAAATATAAAGCAGAAAAAAATTTTCTAAAGTCTCTGCAAGGTTATCCTAATAAAAATCAATCCCAAGCAGTTTATATATAAAAATAAAAATAAAGAAAATAAAAAAAAACCTCAACCCATTGAAACTGTGCCAAGTCATGCTCTTAATTATGAGGGCTAAACAGTCCACCTGTAGCAGTTATAATTATTTTAGCCCTCATTTATTTAGGGGGACTGAGCAAGCACCTGCATAAGACAATATTAGAAATTATAACGGTGCCCCCCCTTTTATTAGCTTGAGCATGTCCACCTGCACGGAAGAATAATATATATATGACGCTCCTAACCTAGGGGTAGATCTAGCGCTTATCACATCATCCACAGAGTGCAGAAAAAGTAAGTAAACACACCAATCATTTTCAAACAGCATGCAATGAAAACTATGGAAAGCTCCGGCACACAGCAGAAAATAAAACCCAGCGGCCTAGCCTAGATCTAGAAGTGGTGCCTTAGCAAACAATTCTATGTGTGTGTAAGGCTTGTGTGGTTTGGATAGGTCCTAAGCAGGGTAGTTGGTTAAAATTGCCTAGAGTTCGGGTTTGTTGAAGGCTAGAAAAGGAAACTTTAATTGAAGTTCAAATATTAATAGATTAGGGTCCATTTTAGTTAATTTAGTTTATTGATCACTTTTAAAAGCTTAGGGTAGTCATATTTGAAGTTTAAATTGCATTAGCCAATTTTGGAAAATTCCGGGTCCTCCTAGGTGCTAGGCTGAGGGGTCCAAAAAGTCACTATAGAAAATATGTTAGGTCTGGGTCTCCTAATATTTTAGAAAAATACTAGACCTTAAGAGGAATAGTTAGCCAGGTAGTATACTGAAATCAAAGTTTTCTAGGCAAAGTTATGAATTTTCTAAGTTTCGGGCCCTAAATGAACTATGGTTGATTAAAAAGTTAACTTTCTAATCTAGGTCAGTTTCTGGACATCTAATATTTTTAATAAATATTAGACCCTAATAGGAGTCTAATGCTAGTGAGTTTGCCTAATTTGGAAATTTCTACAATTAGTTATGAATTTTCTAAGTTCAGGGTATTTATGGAATTTTCTAAATTATCTAATTAAGGGCTGATTTCATGATTTTGATTCAAACCAGCTCCAAACAGATTGGAATCACTCCCAAAGGTCAGGGATGACCTGAGAAAGTGATCCTAAGTGTTTGGAAAAAATTTGGGATTTTTAATAATTTTTAATGAATTATTAGGGGCAAAAAGGTAATTTTTACCTATGGTCAAATTAAGGGTCAACCTAGAGTCAAACTAGGGAGCCCTGTTTATCTAAGGTCAGGGATCAGGTTTTGAACAATTCAAGGTATTATGGGTAATTTTCTGACCTAAAATATATTATTATAATTTTGAGAAGTTCTAAGGGCCCTATTTAGTAGGTTAATTATGGTTGGTTAATTAAGGGGTCTAACAAGCCCTAAAAATTTCTAGAAAATTCTGGGGTGTTCAAGATGTCTCTAAGTTTAAGTGTTAAAGTTTTCATGTCAATCAATTATCTATCATAGTTCCTAGAAAATTTCTAAGTTCGTTAGACGAGTTCTTAATTATTGTCCTTAAGGTGTCACTACGTTATATGGGTTTAAATTGAAGTTTACACTAACCCTTGAGGTAATAATGCATGGGAAACATATAAAAGCAGTAAACACTCCATGTCCTTATATCTAGGAGAGCCTAAGCTAAGTGCTCGTGTTGCAACCTACTCATGCAATCTACGGCAAACGAAAAGTAAGTACAAATAACGAAGGGATTAGTGAACGATTGAAACTCAACCATCCACTAATCCACTCCCCCATGATTGCTCTTCATGCATGTAATCCATGTTTAAAATTTCATTGGAGTGAATCTCCCAAAAATTAGAATTTAAAATAATAGTAATTTCAAAGTGATTTTAAAATACTTTATAAATATATATTTATGTAGATTTTGGAAAATACGATAATTTTAAAATAAATCATATTTGTATCTACATAGGGATAGGAGAGATTCACTGGCCACTCGATCAAGGTTTCAAAAAGATTTGAAAATAATTTATAATTTTAAAATAACTATAATAGTAATTGTTTAAATAACGGGAAAAATACTCAAAGTAGCAATATAAGACAAAAATATGTCAGAACAGTGAAAATCAGTTACTGAACATAATTTTAGAAAATAAAGAACATTTTTCTGAAAAGAACGAGGTGTTGCACGCCGAAATCCGATCTAAAACGGAAGAGTTGTGATTTTTCGAAGTTTAAAACTATTAAAAAGTAATTTTTAAATAACAATAATAATAATAGTGAAAGTAATTTTAAAATAATACTAATAAGGGTGATAATAATGATAGCAAATTTAAAAGAAGATATTAATGATAAAGATAATACTAATAATAATGGTAATAATAATAATAAACTAATTTAAAATAATAATAACATCAATACTAAAACTAATTTAAAATAATGACAAATTAGCGATATTATAATAATAATGATAATGATAATAATAATAATAATAATAATAATATTAATAAAACAATATTAAAACAGTGACAAAAAGGGTTTAAAATAATTATTACAAAAATGATTTTGATTTGAAATAATACTAATTATAATCTAATGACAAACATAATAAAATAACAATATCCTTAAAATAACTATTTTTTACTGTTTTCAAAATAATTACAGACATATCTAATATTTTTGGGTCAAAATAATGTTAAACTATGCAGAATTCAAATACGAACAAAACAAGGTATTATGCGTTGAAAACGGAGCTAAAACAAAAAAGTTATGAATTTATGAAGTTTAAATATAGTAAAAAGATTTAAAAATAATTTAAGATAACTAATATGTAAAAAAAATTATAAAAAAAAGAAGAAAGTAATATTTTCAGATTTATGAAATTTAAAGTAATAAAATATAGTGATAAAATATTTTAATTATTAATAAAATTTTAAGTAATTTAAATAATCAAAATAATTTCAATAGTATTTAATTATTAAAAATACCTTTTATATTTAAATAAATATAATAATAATAATAATAATGATAATAATAATAATAATATATCATAAAATATTAACAAAAATGAGTTAAAATAATATAATTATTAATATTTTAATTAAAATAATAGTATTATAATATAATAGTAATTATAAAATAATATTAAAAAAGCATTTTCTTACTGTTTTTAAAATAACAGAAAATATAAGTAAAATTTTTATCTAAAAATAATTTTAAATTAAAAATAACGAAAATACGAACAAAACGAGGTAATACATATTTTTTGGACAAAAATTAGATTTTTTATGAATTTTTGAAGTTAAAATAGCTTAAAATTGATTAAATCAAATAAATAATCCCAGAAATTCCTCGGCGCGACAAGTGGCGGAACGGGGTTTGTCCCGCAATTATTGCCGCAATCAGTACCATTTATCCACGTAGGCACACAGCAGGATCTGCTGTTCGGCCCAAACATAGAACAGCGAGATCACAAGATCAACGGCTGCGATTTCGTGCAGTTCAAAAGGACCGAACCGAAACCCTAAAACACATTTTTGGCGATTTCTCTCAATCTACTCAACCAAATGCGATGAAATTTGAAACGTAGGCTCTATACATGAAAAGCATTCATGGGGAAGTGTTTGTTTGGCTTAAAAGCAGCTTTTCAGAAAGCTATTTTACTCTATGTGTTGTGACCTATTCTAAAGGTTTTTGAGCGATCTAACCGTTAGATTTTCGCGTTCTTGGGCTCGTTGGACTCGTGGAAGATCCAGGAATATTTCTCTAGTTGACGTCGAGCTCCGAAACGCCTTGGGTTCGCCGGAATCACGTCGCCGGCGAGCTTCGGACGTCGGGATTTGGTAGGGAAAGATGAGGGGAGGTCGTGAGAGGGCTCTCAAAAGATCTCAGAGCTTTTCGTCGCCTTTAGAGAGAAAGAGAGCAAAAAGATCCCTAACCTTGACCTAATTTTCCTATTTAAGGATCCTAATCATATGATCAACGGCTAGGATTAAGATTTCAGTGAATTAGGAGGGAAAAGGGGGGAATTAGGCCGTGATTTCAATTTGAAATTCAAAGGGAGGCTTTAATTGCATTAATTAGGCCTTAATTCCTCCTAAATAGGTGTTTATGACCTATTTAGAGCCATGGTTGACCAAGTCCACGTTTGACTTGGTCAAACCAATCAAGGGAGGAGTGAATGGAGCCATAGAAAGGTTTAGATGCTTTTGAAATTGATTAGGCTCTAAAGGGCCTAATGGGTCAACCTGGGTGGACTTGGTCAACCAGGTAGACCCAGGACTCAGGTCTGAGCTCAACAAAGTCAGTCTGACCATCTGAGTCCAAGGAAGTAAGGTCTAGTCAAAAGAGAGGTCAACACTTGGATCTTCCTCAAGTGGGATAAGATATTGTAATCTATCCCCTTAGCTGAAGTCTCTTTCTTCTTGGAGTCTTTGGGGATAATATTTTCATTGATAATTATCTCTTTTCCCTTATCTTTGTTAGGAACCCCCTTCTTTGGTGAAGGTGGCAATATTTTGCCACTTCTCAACTTCACCTGGGCCACCTCATCTGATTCAGACTTATTTGATGAAGCATTCTCCTCAGAGTCGGTCATTATCGTGTCTGGAGATTTACCTGTGGACTTAGAATCTTCCTTCAGTTTCACCTGCTCCATTTGCGACGCTATGCTTTGATCTGAATCTTCATCATTTGGAAAACATAGATCATCTGAACTAAATTCCATTGATGACACCATTAGACATAATTCAAGGGCCGCTTCTTCAATGTATTTCTCCCTATCTGATATTTTTGATGTTGCCGAGATGACTTGGCATATCTCTGTAGGAAGGGATTTATTCCTAGCTTCTTCATTTTTATCTATTTTAAGCTCCGTCATGAAATCACCGAGCTTAATAGGCCTTCTGGTGGTCTGGTAATATTCATCCAAACTGTCGATAGCCTTTTGAGTTGCATTTTTCTTCTCCTTAGGCTTCTTCAATTTGGCTTTCTTCTTAGAACCCTTTGATTTTGCTTTGCCATATTGGACAAGCTAGCTTCATCAGGTTGCTGTTTGGAGGTGGATGCATGTGTCACAGGCAAACACTTCAAATTCAGTACTAGTTCAGTAGGAGACTTCCACTTGACACCTGCAACTACTCCTAATTGTTTCAACATTTTTGTTGTCTTCTTGGAGACCACGATTTTCCATTGTTCTTTTTGAACATGTTCTTTTATTGTTATTTTTTTAGGCTGGAGTACGGAAGAGGACGTGACTAGCCGGGTGAATTCCTTCCTAGGATGAACTAACACGTTATCTGATAATGTTAATTCTCCCATTTTGTACTTCTTCTCCAACCAATCTTTGAAAACATAACAATCTTCAATTGGATGACTAATTATCTGATGATATGGGCAATAGTTTGGGTCGCCACTGTGCTTCGACTCTTCGGGCCTCTTACATTCAGGCAATTCCAGACCGGTCTTGAGTGCTTGTCGGAACAATTTAGCAACACTATCTCTTTTAAATGAATACTCTTTGTTCATTTTCTCCTTGAAGGAGGGGAACATTCTATCGCTAGTTCCCGTGGTTTGCCTCTGACACTCTCCTCCACCGGGAAAGGCTCGAGGTTTATCATTTCCTTCAAGAACTAGCTTTGACTGAGGATTTGGACTGTAAGCCTGTTTTGGTTTATCTTCATATTGCATTGGCTGCTTTCCTTTATCCACATTATATACTACCCATTTACTTTTATCAAGTCTGGGAGGGAATGTGGAATAAACCTCATTCTTCCTGGGGTCAGGTGCCTTGGCCTTCTTGGGTCTGTCAGAGAAGCTTTCATATTTTAATAAGTTTAACTTTTCAAATTTTGCCACCCTATCCAGCAGATCTTGGAAGGTGGTGATCGAAGTCATGCATAAGAAGGATTGCATTTTATCGTCAATGTTTCCCATCAATAGTTGAACTGCATGTTCCTCTTCCAGTTGCTGCTCGCACTTCATACTGAGATTATACCAGCGTGTTATATATCCCGTCATTGATTCATCCTTTCTCCTTTTATCTAGAGCGAGATCAGCGATGGTAGTTTTTGTTGTTGCACTAGCGAATCTTTTCACGAACAAGGCCTCTAACTCCGAAAAGGTCTTTAGTGAATCATTTGATAGCTCGGCATACCATTCGAAAGCAGTTCCACTCAAGCTGCTTACGAATTGTCGAAATAACAGAGCATCATTTCCTCCCGTATTCCTGCAGATAGCTTTAAACTGTGCGAGATGCTGTCTGAGATTCTTATTGCCATAAAAAATATTGAATTTCGGTACAAAATATCCTTTCGGATATGGTGCCTAGTCGTACTCTGTTGGGTACATGCGACCTTTTCCTACCAACTTCTCTGCCTACTCAGTGGCTATAATGGCCTTAATCTTTTCACTGATTAAGCCTTCCAACTGTAATGCAGTTACAGGTTCAGAAGCACTCGCTACATTTTATGGGGTACGCTGGTGGGTTGGATCATTAGTCTCTTTGCCACCTTTAGGTACACCATTCACTCCTGCGGCTTGCGGCGTTTGGGGATGTTGAGGATTTGCAGGCGCATTGCTCACAGCTTGATAGACGGGCTGAGCCGGGGTAGGACCCATAGAAATGGCCTTCTGCATCATTTCCATCATTGCCGTCATCTGAGTCATCATCTCAATCATTTTATCATTTAACTGAGAGATTTCTTTATCTTTTGCTTTCATTTGCCGCCTTATTTGTCTCCGCGTATTCGTTAGTGTGATATTTTCAGTAGCGAAGGGATTTTCTTCGACTTCTTCTTCCCCTTCTTCCTTCGAGGAGCGAACACTTCGGTTGGCGATGGATCTAGCCCTGTAGCGATGTCGATGAACACGTTCACGTGGCTATGATTGTTGGTCATCCTCCTCCTCATCATCATCCTCAACATCGATGTGGCTAACCATACAAACCACCTTGATTTCCATAGTGTCTTCATCGCCATATTCTTCGTATTCTCCTTCTTGTACTCGAATTTTTGAGCGGCGGCGCCACTGAATTTCAGGTTCTTTGCTTAGAATGATTATTTCTTCGATCCACGGACTACGATCGAAATGAACTTCTTCTTTGATTGAAGTAGGTGAATGACGGGATCTCCGGGAAGACTCTCCAGGATGTTGACCGTCACTATGGATGTCATTATGGACCTTCTTTTGGACCAATCTCTGACGAGTTCTGTTGGCAGGGGCGGATCTCCGGGAGACCATTCCGGATGTCACGCCCGATCTCTCTCTTTCTTCAAACATCTTTTCTTTTTGAGGCTTATGCCTCCATACTTGTTTTTCCTTTCGCTGGGCCCTTTCGACGGCGAATTTCTGGACACGTGATCCAAGTGGCACGCCCCGATGTGCTTCTTGCGGAACTTGTCATTGAGAATCTCTTCGTTCAGCTATCACAACAGATGATAGCCTTTCTCTTTGAGGGGTTCTTCGTCCTCAACAATCAATGACCTCTGGAACTTCTTTTTTATTAGCCCTTTCTCCTTAACTATCTTCAGTACTCGGTGTACTCGGGCAAACAAGCGTTCAGCTCTTCTGTTTTCTGAGGAGTCGGGGCTTCAGGTCGACGATCCCAAAAAGATTGTTTGAGCTCACCAGAAGAGCTATTTCTTTTTATCTACTTCAGGTTAGCGAACCTGTTCTGAGTGGGAATACTGATCTCTAGTTCTCATGCTGGCAGGTTGGAGGGATGGATTGGCATAGGTAACTGCTGAGCTCGCAATTCCGCATTTCTTCTCCTCCTCTGCCTTCTGTTGAGCCTTCCTCCATATGAGGAAGCTTCAGTGTCATATTTCCCAAATGCAACATGCTCTCTGGGCATGGCAGTGGTGTTGGCAGTCACCACATAAATTTTCTTTCCAGTAACAACCCTTTTTGCAGTAAGGGTCTCAGATTGAGATAGTCTTTCAAACATAGAAACTCTTCCTTGAGCGACATTCCTAGCAGTAGTTCACGGCGCTAGCAGATACGCACGCTGTATAGTGGTCTTTGCAGAATGGGACATTCTAGAAAATTCTTCAAAGTTTACGCTGTATACAGGGACGACTGCAGCCCTTGTAGTAGCTGCTAAGAATTCGAGCCCACCAAAGTGGATGGTGGCTCCAATATTTTTAGTCTCTATAACAGCATTTGCCAGTTGAATCCTGGCTCCTCGTCCCAGTTGGACAGTCATCGGGGTATCCTGCATTTCCATTATGCATAAATAAAAGTCATGGGCTAGTAATCAAAATTTGATACATCACCCAACGCTTTCAAAATGCAGAAATAATGCAGAACAAATAATATAAGCATGTAAATTTATGATAGAATTAAAGCCCTGCTCATTGAATTTCCAATGAATCTTACTTAAAAGATTGATTTTTAGGAAATTTAAAATTTTAACCCATACGAATTTGCTTGCTACTATAGCCTATGAATGACTAGCCAAAGATGGAAAGAGAAACCAATCCCCAGCAGAGTCGCCAGAAATCTGTGGGCTCCAAAAATTCGGCGCCGACCTCCGCCGCTCTGATGCATTTTTTCTTTTGGCGAGGGAGTTTTAACAGATTAAGTTCCTGGGTAAATTTTGGAAAACAGATGGGTTTGTAGATAAGACACTACCCAGAGATTTCGCCCTCATTTTGCGAGGACTTTATGATCTAAGTTCTGGTTTCATATAAGCGCAAGCCCCCCCCATATAGTTAATTACCCCTCCCGATAACGAGAGAGAACTTTCGATTAAGGCTAGTCATTAATCAAATACATTGTATCCATAAATACGCAATATAAGACGTATAATAGCAACAATGGGCATAGGTTTGGGGATTGGGTTTGGATTTGGGAAATTTTGGTTGAAATATTTGGGAAGTTTAATATTTAAAATTGAAAATTTCACCATCTCATACTTAAAGCAGATGGCGGGAGAATGGATGATAGACCCGATCAAGATCCCATGGTTTCGTCGTCCTGGGCCATCGTGGTCCCTGGTCTACTTAGTCATAGGAGGTAGTCGACCCAACCTGACAGAAGGATCCTTGTCGGCAGCCATGGGTTGCTTCGTCCAAGGGAACCTTGTAGACCTGGGATGAATGTTTGTCTAAGGGGACAAATTTGAATCCACCTTAGCTAACAGAGGGCTTTGTGCCCTATCGATCATATCCTATTGATTCATATCTCAAGTATTTGATGCCAATAAGAAGCGTATCTGGCCATAATCGGTATTTCGTGGTGCCATTTAACGGCAAAACCACTCGGTTCAGAGGGTCCCGGGTCATAACCGTTTATCTTGCGTTATCATTTGGTGACAAAACCGCCGGTCAGAGGACACGTACCAGGTCCTTACTGGCAGGAGATTGTTTGAGAATGGATCCTAGTGATATTTTCGACTAGGCATTAGCTCTTTGTGAGCTGAAGTAGTTTTCAAAGGCAAATTGTTGCGAAGGATGGATGGAATTTTGCTTTAAGTTGTTTGATGGTTGAATTTCAAATTTAAATATCTTTGTATTTTTGGATTTTTTCTCGTGGAGTTTAGATTTTGATGGGCATTTGGGTTGGCATTTGAAAATATTGTGAACCCCTCCGGTTGAGATTTTCATTCAACATAGTCATCATCTAGGTGTTTGGGGTCATTTTCAGTTATTGCTTGAACCTTATCGACCCTATCAGTAAGTTGATAGGGGATCGGGTTTCGTAGGCTTCATGCATTTGTTTGTGAATTTTCTCTGTTAAAGGCCTTGAAGGCCTAATATGAATGTATAAAATAAATAATTCGGTCAACTTCTTGATCGCATATTTATCTAATAGTTCGAACCATCAGCCTACGAGGATCGGGTTTCGTAGGCTTTGTGCCGCTATTTGTAAATTTTCTCTATTAAAGGCCTTGAAGACCTGATATGAATTTATAAATAAATATTCCGGTCAACTTCGTAACCGCATATTTATCTGATGGTTTGAACCCTATTTACTCCTATTTACCTGCTTAGGTGGATCGAGTTTTGTAGGCTTTGTGCTGCTGTTTATGAATTTTCTTGATCATGGGCCTTGAAGATCTAATATGAATATATTAAAATATATACACCGGTCCCCACAACCGTGTATTTGTTTGAAGGTTCAAACCCTATCGACTCCTATTGATCCGTATATATGGATCAGGTTCGAACCTGAATTCACTTATTGACCCGCCCAGCATCCTTAAACGTCACATGTGTACCAATACACGCTTGCTGGGGCCCATGTGGGTCGAGATATATTTTCCCCTTTAGTGTACCTAGGTGTATACAAACTATAGTGCACATGCAGGGGTACTTTGAAATATTTTAATTATGCGGGTAATTGCCGTTTGAATGCAGACAACATTTCATTTGAGAGCTTATACACGTCTTCTGTCCGCTAGTATGAGTGTTGCGGATCCGGTGGCAGCGTGTTGTAGATTGTAGACTCCTTCTGTCTGTTTGTATAAGTATTGCAGATCTGGTGGAAGTGTGTTGTAGATTGTAGACGCCTTCTATCTGCTTGTATAAGTGTTGCAGATCCGGTGGCGACGTTGTCTGGATGTCATGAGGCATCTCATAATCTTGATGTTGACTCCCCCTTTCTCATTCACTGGGGAGGTCCTTCTTGAAATTTGTGGCCACTGCCTTGGAAGGGACTCTTTTCAAGCTCTTTAGTGAATAAACTTGTTACTTTCGGTGTCTGTGGATGTCAGAGTTGTTTTCTTCTTAAAGATAGGACCAAGAAGAAACTTTGAAACACCAGGAAGTTTAGTTCTAATTTGTTCAAACATTTCTTTCATTCTACAAGGGGTGTCCTTTTTCGTACATCTAGTTGCCCTTGTACCGGACGTACTTGAAGATCTTAATCACCGTTGTCGTAGGTGATATCAGTACTTGTGTCCACAGTGGTTCATTGTACTTATGATACACCCACTGTTGTTATCCACAAGTGGCTTGTGTTTGTTTGTAGGGACCCGTTGTATCCACTACGACCTCTTAGATATATCCGCGGAAGAGTTGTTGTCCCTACATTATATCCACCTTTCACCAATCTCAGGTAGTCTGATGATTATACTTGTTTATAGGAGCGGGTCTTCCACTATCGAATGCCAGAATTGCCATCTCAATCTACAGGCAACATTGCTTGTGTTTCGAATCTTTCATTATTGCATATAGAAGACATTTGTACTCTTTACAGTGGATTGATATTATTTGGACTTGATTGAATATCATTGTTCATATGCATTGAAAGCATTGTTGCGTTCATATCTTGGCCCTCATTAATGCAGGTGGGAGATACCCATGCATTATGTAGTTAATTGTTGTTACTTGCAAGCACAATGCTTTTGACCTCGTAGGAATTGTTGTAGAAGTCCACTACATCTGTCATTGTATAAACTAGCATCATTCATTGTGTGCTTATGTATTCAAGTATTGATGATTGGTCTTCATTTGTGATTGTTCAGATGCTATGAATTGAGTATTTTTCTCTGTTTGTATACATCGAGGTTTTGTTCGTCACGAGTCCCCTGTTTATTTGCTTGTATTTGTTTGAATGCATTTGATTGTTATTTGGCACTTGAATTTTGATCTTGATTGTGCATTTTATGATTTGGGATTCCATTTCTAGTAGTTCAGTTAAAGTCCAAGTCCCCTGTTGTTCGTACAAGTCCTCTGCACATTTGGTTCAAGTTCTATGCTTTCAGTTCAAGTACGGGTCCTCTGCATTGCTTCAGGCAAGCGAGCTCCCAGTTATTGCTTCCGATCAAAACGTTGTAACTTCCGGTCCAGTGGGGAGGGAGCGACGTCAAAGGAGCGAAGTCGTTCAGGCACGGAGGAGCCGAAGTAGCGATCGAAAGGGAGAAAGTTGTCTTCACTGTGAGCGACTCCCTCTGTTGCTTCCGATCAAAATGTCAGGACTTCCGATCGGTCCATAAGGGAACATCGGGGATGGGGCGAAGACGCGCGTAATAGGGAGAGGTCGTCGAAGGTAGTTCAACCGAAGCCTCCTCCATTCGGCCTTTTAACAACACGAATGGGGTTGGCTCGAGGCAGAGGTCGTGCGAAGAGATGACGTAGGGCGTCCGGGTCGCGAGATCTGCCCGATTTCGAGATGGCTTCGACATGTCGCACGACGTGAGCGCCGTGGAGGTACAAGGCATTTTTTCTTTTTATTTTATCTTACTTTTTTTTATTGTGTTGGCAGCGGGTATACAGGTCAACAGTGGAATCGTGTGGTGGAGATTTTGTAGAGTGAGATATTGGTAGAATTGTCTTTGGAGATGTGAACCACTATCGAAAAACTAGTCGGTGGGGTAGTTGGTGCAGAAGAATGAAAAGCTTGTGGAGACGAGGAAGAAGATGGAATAAAATTCATATTAGATCGATGCCAGCAGCTGAAGACACTATGTCCATTTTTTCCACAAATTTGACACTCGGCTGCATAGTTCCGAAGTTTGCCACCCTTGGTAATGACATTGTGGTGAGCAAAACTTCTACCATATGGTGGAAAAATTGAACGACCTCGGTCATGAGAAGAGAAGCGACTGCGACCATGTCCACGGTATGAAAAGTGGGCAAGCTGAAAATCTGACGTAGCTGTTTTATTCGGAATGATTAAGTCATAGACAACTTCATTAGCTAAGTTAACTTCCTCACTGCATAGCAGTGAATATAGATCATCTAAACTTATGGGTGTATGTTTAATTCTGATAGCAGTTTTGAAAGCCTGATAGGTGGAAGGGATTCCGTTGAAGACATACAGGATAATGTCTTCAATGTCCATCGAACAACCTGCTGCAGCAATATTGTCAACAATGAGTTTGACAATCGAAAGATACTCCGTCATGGACTGATCTATCATAGTAATATGGTGGAGTTCATTTTTGAGTTGAATTACACGAGATTTATTTTTAGCTTGAAGCCATTTCTCAAGAGTCAGCCAAATAGAATCTTGGTTCAAAACATAGGGAAGAATGAATGGTGATATGATGGAGAAAATGTCTATTGTAAGGTTTTTATCAATGAGTAACCATAGGGTAAATTGGGGATTCGAAGAAGGTTTTCCGGTGTTGTTGAGAACTTAACGCGGAGGATGAACAGTGGTACCATCTAAGTACTCATCATAACCATTTGCAATAAATATTTTGGAGATTTGAGACCTCCAAGTGGGATAGTTATCACTTAGAAGCTGAGTGTGAACAATATTTTTGATATTGCTCATAAAATACTTTAGTTGGGAGGGAATTGAGACATCACTGAGCTTGATCAGATAAGTGTTGTTCGACTGTAGCTCTGTTACCAAGTTGTCGTGCAAAAAATACAGAGAAGGGCCGGAAGTAAAGATAAAGCAAGAAGAAGAGGAATAAAGGCAAACACCTTTTGTATATTAAAAGTTTTCTGCAAGCACATAGACACACAAACTGTAATATATAAACTTAGCCAACATCAGCTTTCCCTAGCATCAACGGTAGATGGAGAGGAAGTTAGTAGCGGATGGTTCAGATTTAATTTTGTGTCTGTCATGGCAGCTATATTTCTGAACAAAGGCAGGGAAACTATTCTAAGTAGTGGTGGTGTGGAAAGTTGCCTGAGTCGCTTTGTTGTCAACAGCCGGGCGGCTGTCTCCTGCACCCTAAGGCGTGGGCGTAACAGAGTAATTGTATATTTTTAGTTTTCAATGTCATGCCCACATTACAATATTTATTACATTTAATTGTCCAACCAAACCTTATTAATTGTTTGATTAAAGAATTCCGTTTACATGCATATCCTTTAGGAATAACTTGATATGCATATTGTTTAACAAAACTGGAAAGTATAAAACGAGTTTTATTTGTTTTCTATCCTCATTCATATATTGCTTCAAATTGTAGGTTCCATCAATGCTTTTGCTCCATCTTTTTCTTCTATCACTCAATTATTTTTATATTTAAGCAATTGTAATCCAGATCTGTAGCTGCAATTCTTGTCTACCTGAAGCTGCTTTTACTTGTAAGTTTACATTGTGGAACTTTGAATACGTGAAAATATTTGGGTTGCTCCCTAATCCTGGACTGTGGTTGTCCTGTACATCTTGATCCAAACTTCAAACATGTTCTTTTTTTTTAAAGATCTGTTTTTAATTTATTGTACTTTTAAAGACGTGTTCTGCATTGTGTCATTTTATTTATTATTTATTGTTATTATTATTGTTATTTTTGTAGATCAAGTTTAGGCTTTTATATCATGATTGTACTTATTCTTTAATTTTGTTCACTTTTATCTCTATAACCTTTAAATATTTATAGTGGTAAACTCAGAACTGTAATTGCGTGTCAGGTTGGCGCAATTATACTGTACACCTATGTGTTTCAAATGCTTTCCCCACCTCCCGGTGGTTCATTTGATGTCAATGAAGAAGAAGAGCTCCCAAGTAAGAGCCGGACTAATACTGCTGTAGCAGAGCAAGTACCCCTGCTTTCTTCTTATGAGCCTGAAGAAACAAGCACACAGGCTTCGAAAAGAAGAAAGGTAAGTGAAATTTCTTGGTTGCTACAATGTAGCTGAGATAATAGTTGTGACCAGAGGATCAGCAGCCTAACATTGATAGTCAGCTTTCAAGCTTCTAGCGTCTTCTGAATAATTTTTGTGCATTTAGTTCGCAAGAGAAAAGACAGTTCATTTAAATTGTATGTGAATCAGCAAACGTAGATAGTTATCTGGTTGTATATCTAGGCACTCAGTTGATTTAAGATTGGCATTTGATGCTCGAACATTTCAAGCAACATGTTCAAAACATTAGATGAGTTCAGAATTACATACTTATATGTGCCACAGTGCAATGATAGCAAGAGTTCCAAATACCCCTGCTTTTTTATAGGTTTTTTGTTAAGTTTTAAAGTTTTTTTAGAATTTTTTCTTCTACATAAAAGTTGTTCATACAGAGTAATTTTGAAACTTTACCATTTTCTAGTGCATTTTAGTAGAGAAGGGATGAATGATGATTTTGACTAGTGCAATTATGACATGGCGGTGTTAAATAATAGTTTTTTTTCCTTTTTTTTTCTATTTTTTTTCTTTTCTTTTTCTTCTTTTTTTCTTTAAATAATAGTTTATATCACTATAGTGCATTAAGTTAGCCTCAAGTTAGACCATAAGCAATGAATATTCTAGTCTTTCTGAGTACAGTTTCTTGTTATACTCGTGTAGCTTGTATTTTGCTTCAACCTTGATGATCAAATCATAACTTCCTTTATTTAAATGCCATATTCTAAGAATATTTAACTTTGAGCTTTGTTTCCTATGAAAGTTTTATATGGTTAAGCTCTTATATCTTCCTTGTGCAGATAATTTTCCGGCTAAGTTATCTTGCTGAAAAACTAAAGATTAAACAGATTTTTCAACCACCAATCATTGCCTCTGTAAGTAATAAACATTTTGATTTTGAACATTTCATTATTGATGCCTTTAAATAATCATTTTGATACATTTGATTGAATTATCTGGAATTAGGGAGATATGCATGCACTTAGAATAGTGTTGTGAGGCATGATATTGGTTGTTTTTGCAGTGAAGCTAAACCTTCTATAGTACTTTAAAGAGATTATTCTAGCTCATGATGCGTAGATTTTATGTTGGGGATAAAGAAGTAAACTACGCAATAAAACAAACAAGAAAAAAATAGTATGTAGCGAAAGTAAAGGACATAAAGATTTAACATGTAAAAATCCTAAACCAGGAAAAAACTACGGAGTCAAACCACACCAAAAAATTCACTATAAAAATTAGGATAAATAAGTACAAATCTATCTTCTATCACTCTCTCATTGCTTCTTTTCTCTCTTACACTGTTCTCACACAAGAAACAAAAGAGAAAAGGCACTATATACCATCAAGCGATGCCACCTTGAGAAAAACTAGAAAGAAAACTGTCCAGTCTGTCTCGAAGTGATGTGGCGCTCAATGATTTGCCTCCAGTCCGCCTAACAGCGCTACGACGCTAAATTCTCTGTCGTTTCTTCCAGCAAACTTTGCAGTGCGAGGACGCTCAGGTGTACAGCGCTGGGGCATTGTACGAAAAAATAATTTTTGCACCCAACCCAAGCAGGGGGGAACCCCCCGCACCTCCTATGGAGCACGACAACTTCAATCGAGGTTCAAGGTAACAATATAACCCAATTGATCGACACAGTCAGATTTCATACATACTAACATTTTAGTCACTTAACATTGTCATCCACAAGCTGAGCTTGACCTTGAAGAAAGCCATAATTTTGAGCCCATTTCCAGGCTAGTAAAGATTGCATGTCACTAGAACAAATAGGAAGTGTTAAGTAGGATCAAATTATTTCAAACTATCTCAGCCTAACATAACTAAAGGAAAAGATCATGTACCCAACCCACAACCCAAAAAAGGTCTTTATGTGTTGGCAATAAGAAATGTTAAATGAGAGGAAGACTTAATTAGAAAATATTAAAAATGACATTTCTTTATTAGATTTAAATCAGAATTTAACACTTAACATGACATAATGGAGAGAAAATATTTATGTTCCTGACCCCATGTAGTGGGATGGAGGCTTAATGTTGTGTGTAACTTTGTATTGCATTCGCTCCACTCATGCTAACTCATCAAAACTATTTTTGGGCTTTCGATCATAGTATTACTCTTAACTAAAATATCCACTTTTCATAGATAAGGCAGCAGTAAATCCATGAAATCCAACTTGATAGAAGCCTCTCACTTGCTAAGATCTCCGGGACACAATTCCTTCTGAATTATCGCATTTTTTTAGGAGGAAACTAGACTGCTTGTCCTTCCAACACCACTTTACCATATCACTTACACATACAACATGATGAAGATTTAATCAATTTTAAATGAAAGGCCTTTGAAGGCCCTCACAAAGTCCTCCATAAACCTGCCAATCTCTTCATTAATACGTCAGAGGCATTGTAAGTGTAACAAGCCTTGCCGCTCAATATTATTTTTTTATTTGGTGAAAAGTGGCCGTTCATGTGATGTTATTCCTCCGTTGATTAAGATGTAACTACTTCATTTTAATGCCTGTGAGAAGGGATTTGGTAGATATCATGCCATAAAAGGATTTGTGCATTTTTCTGTGTAATTAGTTGGATAATAATTAATTCGCTTATTGTGTCGAGTTCAGAATGCACTTTTCTTGATCAATATTTTTCAGAAAGTAGCTTCTACTGTGGTATCACACTTTCTATCTCTTATATTTTATTTCCTCTATAATCATTTGAAAATAGGTACTGGCAATTTTCATCGGTGCGATACCATTTCTGAAGCACTTAATTCTTACAGACGATGCACCATTCTTTTTTTTCACTGACAGCTGCCTGATTCTTGGGTAAGTAACCTCGTTGAAAGAATACTACTTCTGTATGAAAAATATCTTTTGCTGGTTTCAGTTGAGTTCATACAGACTTTTTATATGGCTTGATTCTTATTTTTAAATGTTTGTGAGTTTTGTTTATTTTCTTGTATTCTAAGGAAGAAATGGAAATATAGTGTGAAGTTCTTTGGCGCTGTAGTAGAGGTGTATTGATACCTGCTTATCACAGAACCAGGAAAACAGAGCAATCGAAAAACTAAAGACAACCCGGAATAATTTTCTTACTTCTTTAAATCATATGAATAGTACAAGATATATAGCAAGGAGAAAAACCAACTAAATAATTAGAGTTGTAGAATTGGTTATCAAGCAGAGAGACGTGGAAGCAAAACGTTGGGAACGTGGAACATTTTTTATACAGTGAACTGGCCCCCTCAAGCTCATGGGCGAAGAGGCCTAAGCTTGTCACGAAGAGCAAAGAACCGAGACTTGGGAAGAACTTTGGAGAACACATCAGAAAGCTGATCCTCGGAAGTAATATGATGAACAGTAATTTCATGAAACTTGATGCTATCTCAAATAAAATGATAATCAACTTCAATATGTTTGGTCCTTGCATGAAATATAGAATTATTAGCCAGTGAAATGTTATCACAAAAGAGAGATGCTGGGTGAGAAATTGAAAATTAAAATTTTTTCAGTAAACGTCATAGCCACATGATATCAGCAGCAGTAGTAGCTAAAGCTCGATATTCATCTTTTGTAGAAGAACGAGTTACTGTAGACTTTTTCTTAACACTTCAAGAAACAAGAGTGTTGCCAAGGAAGACGCAATAACCGGTTATTGATTTCTGATCTAGAGGATCACCTGCTTAATCTGAGTCAGAGTAAGCTCTCAATTGTAAATCACTGTGAATAATTGGTAGATCAAAATTTGAAGTGCCTTGAATGTAGCGAATCAAGTGTTTAAAGGACTAAAAATAACTATGTAAAGGCTCATGCATAGATTGACATAACTTGTTACCAACATAGGAAATGTTTGGACGAGTTATAGTTAGATACTGAACTGATCCAACAAGATGCAGATATAATTCTGGATTATCAAACACTACCACAGAAGATGAACAGATAGAAGTCTTAATAGGATATGGAGTGACAACCGGCTGACAATTTTCCAATCCAGCACGTCGGAGCAGCTCTTTAGCATAGGTAGATTGATGCAAATGAAAACAAGCAGGTGTAGAAACAACCTGAATACCTAAAAATTGTGACAAAGACCCAACATTGTGAAGCTGAAAATCTTGTTTGAGAATGAGAAGTAAAGCAGTAATTAAGGAACGATTGCTTCCCATCACCAAAATATCATCAACATAAACAAATAGGTATATAAAATTGGAGTTGTGGTTATAAATGAGTAAAGGGGGATCGACTGCACTGTGCTTAAACCCAAGTGTTTGAAAGAGAAGTTAATTTTGCAAATCATTTTCGTGGCGCCTGTTTTAGCCCGTAAGGGCTTTATTTAACCCACACATATAATTGGGATCGTAGGACCTCTGAATCCTTGTGGTTGCTGCGTATAGACTGTTTCTGTCAAGTCACCATGTAAACATGCATTAGAAATATTCCATTGTGTGATTGACCACTGACGATGCACAACATTGGTACTAAAAATATGAATAGTTCGGATTTTGGCAACTAGACTAAGAGTTTCTGTATAGTCGACGCCAAATTCTTGAGTATAACCTTTAGCAACCAAATGAGCTTTGTAACGAGCTATAGATCAATCAAAATGATGTTTGGCTTTGTAGATCTACTTACATCCTAAAACATATTGATTGAAGAGTTTGGAATTCTTGGGACAGCCTCACACGAATGAGAATGTTTAACAGTAGATGAATAGCAAGTAGGATCAGAAACATATGATGTGTGATGATGTAAGTTAAAAATCTGCTTTGGTTTTAATGAACCAGTGCGAAGCCTAGTCACCATGGGATGGTAAAGTGGTGGAGAAGAAACAGGGATAGGATGTAATTCAGGTTCAGGTGCTATGGATTCAGCAGCAGTGGCTGAAGAATTGGTGGTGCTGGAGGAAACATTTGGAGAAGTGGATCACTGGATCGTATAAAAGTAGCATAAGTTTGCTTTGGTTTTAATGAACCAGTGCGAAGCCTAGTCACCATGGGATGGTAAAGTGGTGGAGAAGAAACAGGGATAGGTTGTAATTCAGGTTCAGGTGCTATGGATTCAGCAGCAATGGCTGAAGAATTGGTGGTGCTGGAGGAAACATTTGGAGAAGTGGATCACTGGATCGTATAAAAGTAGCATAAGTTGAAAGAGCGGAAAAAGTGAATGAAGAATTTGTAAGAGGTTGTATAATGGTAGGTACAAGTGCCAGCTATGATGCACCGACACCTCCTCAAAGAGGCGTGTAGTGTCTGACACCATATCCGACACGACACTTGCCCGACACTCCTCTGACACATGTCAGACGCGTCGAAAACATGTCTGATTAAAAAATATTAAATACAAATTGGACACGCGTATCTTAAATATTTTATGAATTTTTTTAAATATAATTTCTTGTATTTGGCAGGATTTAAACTAAATTTCTTATTTCCTATCCACAACACCAAATCAACATCCGCACTTAATACCCAATCATCGAATATTCTCATTTTCATTTCTTTTTGGCAATGAAGGTATTTTCATCTCCTCTCTCGGTGACTGATAAACGGCATCATTGAAATAGTGTATGAAGGAGGTGCCTGTTGGGGCAATATTACCTCTCGAGGTTAAATTGCCATATCTTTGTACTGTTGTTCAATACAAAGTAACCAAAGAAGAAAATGATCTTCTACGATTGGAAGAACTTGAAGCTCTTGATGAAGTTCAACTTCAAAGCTCAATAAAGTCTAGAATCCTACAAAGCAAGAATGATTAGGGCATATAATCGAATGATTAGTCCTAAAAGCTTCAAAGAGGGTGAACTTGTTCTAGTTCGTCGAAAACCTATAATCCCTCACCGTTGCCTTGGTAGCAAATTTGATCCAATATAGGAAGAACCCTTCATCATTGAAATAGTGTATGAAGGAGGTGCCTATCAACTCATAGACCTAAACGGTCAAAGACCTATGCCACCAATTAATGGTCAATATTTAAAGAAATATCATACATAAAAATATTATGTATGAAAATCTGCCTACTAAGAAAAAAAATCATCTAAATTCTCTCCTGAAAGACAGGAGACAATTTTTATATTTCCCCTATAATGAGCAAAATAAAATTCACTCCCCTCCTGAAAGATAGGAGGCAATTTTATATTCTCCTGCAATGCATGAAATAAATTTAATCTCTTCCCGAAAAGTCAGGAAGTAATTTTATCCCCCTTTGTCAAATAAAATAAGGGAACCTTGAAAATTTATATGCTCATAAACCTAAGGGTCGAGCTAAAACCCCTTGGTTCAATAAGCTTAAGGGCCAAACCTTCAAAATCTTATATGCTCGTAAACCTAAGGGTCGAGCTAAACCCACGAGATTCAATAAGCCTAAGGGTCGAACATCTGAAATCTTCTAAGCTCATAAACCTAAGGGTTGAGCTAAATCCTATTGGTTCAATAAGCCTAATGGCCAAACCATAGAAATCTCATATGCTCATAAACCTAAGGGTCGAGCTAAATCCATAAAGTTCAACAAGCCTAAGGGCCGAAATTTGAAAAACTCCTGAGCTTATAAACCTAAGGTTCGAGCTAAATCCACAAAGTTCAACAAGCCTAAAGGCCGAACTTTGCAACTCTTATATGCTCATAAACCTAATCGTTGAGCTAAATCCATAAAGTTCAACAAGCCTAAGGCCAAACTTTGCAAATCTTATATGCTCATAAACTTAAGGGTCGAGCTAAATCCACAAAGTTCAACAAGCCTAAGGGCCGAACTTTGCAAATCTTATATGCGCATAAACATAAGAGTCGAGCTAAATCCATAAAGTTCAACAAGCCTAAGGGTTGAACTTTGCAAATCTTATATGCTCATAAACCTAAGGGTCGAGCTAAAACTCATGAAGTTCAACAAGTCTAAGGGCCAAACTTCGAAATTTTTTATGCTCATAAACCTAAGGGTCGAGCTAAAACTCATTAGTTCAATAAGCCTAAGGGCCAAACCCGTGGAATCTTATATGCTCATAAACCTAAGAGTCAAGCTAAAATATACAGGTTTAACAAGTCTAAGCACAATACCTTTAAATCTTTTATGCTCATAAACCTAAGGGTCGAGCTAAAATCCATTGGTTCAATAAGCCTAAGGGCCGAACCTGTGAAATTTTGTTATGCTCTTAAACCTAAGGGTCGAGCTAAAACCCATTAGTTCAATAAGCCTAAGGGCTGAACCTCTGAAATTTTCTATGCTCTTAAACCTAAGGGTAGAGCTAAAACCCATTGGTTCAATAAGCCTAAAGGTCGAACCTTTGGAATTTTTTTATGCTCATAAACCTAAGGGTCGAGCTAAAACACATAGATTTAATAAGCCTAAGGGCTGAACCTTATAAATATGCATTGCTCATAAACCTAAGGGTCGATCTAAAATCTACAAGGTTCAATAAGTCTAAGGATTGAACCTTTAAAAACTATGCTCACCTAAGGGTCACGCTAAAACTTATTGATTCAATAAGCTTAAAGGCCGAACCTTTACATTTTTTTTATACTCCCAAACATAAGAGTGAGCTACTTTAACTAATCCAAAGGATTGAAAGAAAGAACAAAAAGGTGACGATGAATATAAATATTGAATGTCCAGAGATACTTCAACAAATTCCTTGTGTGTAGATCACACAACGAATTCGTTGGGAGGCAATTTGTTGACTAAAAAAAAGAAGAAAAAAAAATTCGAAATAGATATGGAACAACGAACATACGGGCATGATCCTAAATCCCAAATAATTAAATTTAAACTTACGGGCATCCTAGCCTATAAGGTTAGGTTGTGAGACCCACCAATGGGCCACTTCTAAGTGAAGTTATAAGTCACATGTGTTAGAGATACTTTTAAAAGTAAGTATAACAACCCTAACAATCCTATAAATAACCAGACAACTTTCTAAGGGAAGTCATAAGGCCTAACCCAAATCTAATCTAAACAATCTAATTCAAACCAAAGGGCATTTTAGTCTAAAATGATTAAGTTATAAGACCCGTTTTTCAGGCTACTTCCTAAGGGAAGCCATAAGTCCTACCTAAACAATCAAAATCCCTGGGCAGCCTTTTTGTAGAGTTAGATTGTAAGACCCATCTTTGGGCAACTCATAAATAGAGCAGTAAGCCCCATTCCAAATAAAAATCTCAGGCTACCTCTAAATGAGGTCGTAAGTCCCACTATCAGGGAAAATCCTAATTGGAGTCATAAGCCCCAAACTAAACACATCCTTGGGCAACTCATAATTAGAGCAGTAAGCTCCATTCCAAATAAATATCTCGGGCTGCTTTCTATGAAAGCCATAAGTCCCAAACTAAATCTAAATACCTGGGCTACTTCTTAGATAAGCCATAAGACCCGTTCTAAACCAAACTCTTGGGTTACTTCTAAACGAAGTCATAAATCCCAAAGTAAATCACATGTAGTTTCTGTTTCCAATCAAGCATTGATTCTGGTTTGTCAAAGAGTAGTCGTTCATGACTATTGTTGTGCATTATATCATAGATAAGAAGAAGCTCTCCAAACAAATCGTTTATCAAAGCCATAATGCCAAAAATAGGATCCCAAGTTCTGCAACCACACACAGACGGATAGTTCTCTTCTATATAAGATGAATTGTCAATAGGAAGAGTCATCATATTTATTGTACAGTTGTACACATCAGTTCTCTACTATGCATTTCACCGAACAAATTATGTGCATCTTGAATTAGTTTGCCAATAACTTTCATCCGCTTAATCACATTTACATCTTCACGAGACCAAACTTTATAACTCATTACCTTGATTAATTTGAAAGCGGTCATGATAACCATCATCACAAATATCTGTATGATATTGTAGTTCAAAACCAGGATTCCTCATGAAGTTATCAAGTTCAGATCTGTCCATAACCCCAACCTTTCGGGATTTGTTCTCAGATGATGATGATGAAAGGCTCCATGCACCAAACGTAAGGAGAGTAAGCTTATTCAACCCAACGAACGATGGAGGGGTCTCAGCCATGAATGCATTATTTGAAAGGTCCTTCGACTTAAGGCTCCGCAACTGACGAAATTCCAGTGGAGGCTCTCCTGCAATACCATTCACCTGCAGCAAGATTGTGTCGTGGTTTTCAAGCTTACCAATCCCAGATGAGATATCGTCGGTGCAGCCACAGCAGGCCTTTTCTAGCTGAACTAACTTTCTAGGGGTCACGATCTCCTGCTGGATCCAGCCCTTGTAGTTGTTAAAGTGCCCGATGTGCGGTTTCAGGATCTTGGTAAGGAGAAGCTAAACTCGATCTTCGTCGTTGCTTTTGTCGCCGGAGGCAGTGGCGAATGCTGTGATGATGCTTTTACCATGGGAATGGTTATCACCGAAGCTCAGGGATGTGTGGTTAGGGGTGCCGAGCCAACAAATAGTGTAGGAGGTACTCTGTTGATGTGCATTACGTTGCAGGATTCCTTCAGCGATAGTAGGATGTGCCTAGACCGGGGTTTGCGGAGCGAAGCCGTCATCGTCTGACATTGTCGGGTAAGGACGTGGAAGCTGGGTCGGATAATGGAAGGCATCGGTCACAGGCATATAGAGGGTGGTGGGTGGGCTTGGTTCGGTGGTATAGATCGCGGTCAGGCCCGCCGGTCGGTAACGAGATGAAGAACAAGAATCTGGATTGCAAGTCTGGTCACGATCAGCATCTGTCTCATGTGGGCTGGAGGAGAGGCTGGATTTCTTGTGGGAAGTAGGAGGGTTCGGGTCGAAGATTTGCGAGCAGAGGCAACCTCGTGAGAGCTCAAGGTCGAGAAGAGGGGTTGGATCACAGGGTAATGCGGAGGTGGAATATGGTGTATAGATTAGAGGGACATCAATGATTGCTTCATCGGGTAGGGAATCGCGGAATCGGACTGGCGGCGAGGGCGAAGGTGGAGGCGTGGGTTCTGAAGGAAGAGTGATGGGTTTTAGAGGCGGTTGCGAGTGCGGTCGGGATGAGTCGAGAGACGGAGGATGTTGGAACTGAGGGGGGTCTCGCCATCGAAGCGGGAGTTCGAGCGGAGGGTAGTCATCAATCACGGTGGGTATATTGCGGGATCGATGGCGTTGGCGTGAAGAGAATGAGAGGAGCGAAGAAGAAGAAGAATACCTCGATATGGTTGCCGACGACATTCGCATCTTCCTTATTGCCTGAAGGTTTTTGTCAATCCGATCAAGGTTTCTGTCTACCCGATCGAGTGATTCCTTTGCTTGAGCTTGATAGAAGGCGATCCGGCTTAGAGCATCGTCGATAGCCCACCTTCCTCGGCGTTGATCATCGTCGACCGCCAATCTTATTCTGCGGCTTCGATCGTCATCGACAGCCGACCTTCTTCCGCAGTCCATCGATCTTCGCAAGCTCCAGGCTCTGATACCAACTGATGTAGTGGATCGTCGAAAGAATCGACCTGCAAGAAGGATTTCGATCCCAATCCAGGGAAGAAGAGAAATAAAGCTTCAAAGCTTTAAAATGTCATAATATTCTTCAATGAGCCATCCTACTACAAAACATACCTATATAAACTAGCTATAAAAGATTCTAGAAAAACTCATAACAAACTAGATAAGATATCCTAAGGAATACTTCAAGCTTAAAATGCTCCGCATCAGTTTTAGAATGAAACCATGTTTGAAACGTTGTTGAGATAATTTATTATTTTGTGTAACTTTGAGTCAATTTAAACTAATTAGATTTGAAATCAACTTAAGAATTTGTATAAATAAGCTTAGAAAGAATATTTTATGCTAATTTTTGGGCACTAGGGAATTTGTTGATATAGAGTGTTTATAGCACTAGAAGGTTTCATCTGGTGCAAACACATAATTTATTTTAAGAGAAGAGGAGAGAGAGAGATAAATGAGAACTTAAAATTCTTTTTGGTGATGATGGAGTATCGTTTCAATATATCTGAAGAACTGTTATGTTAGAAATTTATGAAATTTTCATAGAGACGTGGAAAGATACTATTTTGAGGAATTTTCAGAGGTGTATCTTATGCTTTTATTTTGATCTTCTTTTTAATTGTCTCTCGTAAGTTATTTCAATTTTCTTTTTGGATTAAGAGATGTGGGTATTTCTTTTTATGTTGAGATTGTATGTTCTTTCAATTGGGGAGGGTATTTTCTTATGCCCCTTTTATCACTAATGAGTTCATTTGTGTAGTTTCGTAGTAGTAAATCAGATCATCTCTCCTTTCTCATAGAGTAAGGCTTATTTTAGCTGAATCAAGTAAATCTTAGTGTCTTCTTATGATGCTGAATCTCTTTGGTATTTCTTTGCACATTCTATATTCGCTTCTGGTTTGGTGTTCCTGCAAAGAAGTTGGTTTTTTTTTTTTTTTTTTCGCAATGAATAGCATGAACTCAAACAGAAACTTATGAATAAAATGGTAATTTTAGTTGGGTGGAATTTATCTTTAATCCAAGATTAATTTTTCTTGTTAACATCAGAAATAACTTTCATCACTGAAGCTATAGAAGAAATTTACTAATATTTTCGTCAAATATAAGTTATGATTATGGTTAGTTTTCTAACAATGCATGCTTTGAATTTGGTCAGGGAGGCTATGATTCCCTGCATTCTGCTTGCGTTGGGAGGAAATCTAGTTGATGGTAAACGTTTTCCTCTACTCTTTTTAGCATGCGTAAGATGGTCCTTAGCTTGGCAAGTTTGTTCACCTTGTGCTGCTGCAGTAAACATTTAGGTCTATGTAATGGAAGGGTTAGCTAAGATGCATCAGCATTACTGTGGTTATTTTCTGTGATGCGCTTCTGGATCCTAATAAGGGATATTAGAGTCTCTCTCTACATATATATCTATTTGCAAAATTCTTATGACAAGCAATCAACTTGTTGTCAGTCACTCCATTATCTGTTTCAAATTTCGTGCAAAAGCAAAATTATACTGCTTAACCATAAGAATTGAAAGAACTCTGTATGCAGAAAAGTTTCATTTACTTTTCAGGCCTAATTTGATTGGGCATTTTTTGTGCTTATTCCTTTTTAAAACCATAAATTTACTGTTTGACTCCTCAAACCATATTCCCAATAACACCATTTTTTTCATTTTTCTACTATTTTAAGAAAGCTTTTTATATGTGCTTCTTCGTTATAAAACTCCTTTTTTTGAACTGATGTTTCTTAAAACTGCCTTTTTACAAAAGTACTGGATAACCAAACTAAGCTGGGCACTTGAAAGAGACTCTTAGAGCTATCTTGAGGTTGGGGTGTAATTTCAACTTTGAGGGGTGATTAGATATAGGCTTGCATGCCTCAGTAGCATTTAATAATCCTGCACTTAGGGTAAATTTTGACCTTAAAATCATCTTATGTTCTTTTGGATGCTTAAATTATTGCTTTTTATTTCTATACAGGTCCTGGCGTAGGAAGCAAAAGGCTAGGTTTTCGAACAACTGCTGCAATTCTTTTTGCACGTTTGGTATTAGTTCCTCCGGCTGGGCTTGGTATTGTCACCTTGGCTGACAAACTTGGTTTCCTACCAGAGGGTGATAAAATGTTCAGATTTGTGTTGCTGCTCCAGCATACAATGCCTACTTCTGTGCTATCTGGTATTGCACCATTCCATCTACTGTTAAAGACAGATCATCGATTTTTGAATTTTCAATTGCATCCTTAATTTTGTTGCGATAGTGACTAGATAATTCTTTTACCTTCCCTAAGATAATATCTGCTGGAAGCAATTAGGGAACTTTCAGTGGGTAATCTTTTGTGGTTTTCCAACTGTTAAACCTGCTTGTTGAAATGCTTCTAAGAACTTATTGTACATTCTGGGGATGTTTAGCTACAAGTTAGATTAAACTCAAGCAGGATTTAGTAAATAATGAGAGGATTAAAACCTGAAAATTTTTTGGCACTATCAATTTGAAATCTAGTTAAATTTTGATAAATGATTTGGTTATTTGTTTCAGGAATTAAAATTTATGAGAGGGGATGATCCTCAAATCTGTTAAATCTCATGAATGACGGGATTTAATAAATTCTGAATTGAATCAATATGGAGCTGAAATTGGATTTATCAAAACAGGAGATATGAAGTCCCCAATTTTTTTGGCAGGATTTAAGCTAAATTTTTCTAAAATCCTGCTTAAATAGGATGTCAAACTAACCCTTCAAGACACTGCGCGTTCACTATTGAAATGAATTTCCTGTTAATAGTATGCCATTTTTGATGTAGAACGGGTAGGGCTGCTTTGCTAAGGAGAGAATCTCCTCTCCCACAATAAAAATCTGAGAGAAATAAAACCACTGCAGGAATTTTCTGGCAGCAGTTTGCTGGGCTGTGGGCAGCAAACAAGAGCTTCACGGGAAGAGGAGGGAACTTTAGATTTGTGGAAAAAGGAGTGTGGGGATTGGAGGGGAAAACTAAGGCAATAATTTAACTGAAGTAATTAAGAGAGAGGCGGCAAGATGACTAGGAAGCTGGCGGGGTTGAGGGATTAGGGGAAATTTTATTTCCAATTCCCGATTTCAGGTTTTGGGATTTGGCCTTCTAATTTCTTCCCAAGGTGAGCGTTATCCCGGGAACAGGTTTGGGAAATCAACTAAGGGGGAGGCGGGACACAGAGAAAATTCAGGGAATTAGCCAGCTAGGCTTTGAGCTTTTGTAAAATTCGGTTGCTGAGATTGGGGAAAATAGGCTTGATTTGTTTCCAAACAGGACTTTCCTATTGGAATTAATCCAACAGACAAAGGTTCAAGAACTGTTACGTGGAGAAGAGATAAAACTTGCCAAAATGGGTCCTACTAATTAGGAAGGATTTCAAAAATATGAAATTTGAAATAGAAATCTGTCCAAATTGAAGCATTCAGGAACAAAATAATTAAATCCTTTTGAATTTGAAATTCAAATAGGATTTAAAATTGGAAACTTTTTCAAAGAGAGGTTATGAAGCAATTAGGAAATAACTCCTAATTGACTCATAAAGGGGGCCGGCCATGCAAGGATGAAAAGGAGATTTAATGAGAGCAAATCAGGATTCCTAATTTATGATTTTAGATTTAGGAAAAGATTTAATTTAAATCCTCTTGAATTTAAAATTTAAAATAGATCTAAATCAAATACTTTCCTAAAATAGACGAACTCATTTAGGAAATATTTTGAATTCAAATTTGAATGAATTTGAATTTTAAATTATTTCCAATTGATCCCAACATAAATTAGGAAACAAAATAAGAGAATCAAAGGGAGTGGGGCCGGCCTAGAAGAATGGGATGATGAAGGGAGGTGACCGGCGGGTTGGGAAGAGGTGGCCGGCGGGATTGTGAAGAGGTGGCCGGTGGCTTGGGTGGAGGATGGGGATGTTGACAAGGAGAAGATGAAAAGATAACGAAAAAAATAAAATCATGAACCCGGCCGTCTCCAAGGTTGGTGAGTGATACGATTTCCCTCTCCAAGGGATCTCAAATCACGAGCCCGGACCCATCCTGCGGCTGATGAAGATTTCGATTCCTTCCCGTAGGAATCTCACTCTCGTTCTCTCCCAAGAACACAAGTGTGGAACACAAAATTTTCAATATCAATCAACCATCCTATTACAATAGCTAAAGGCCCTATATATAGGTCATAACATGAGAAAAAAAATAGGAAATTACAAAAATGCCCCTTGGGCCAACACACTCACATAAACTATCCTAGGGGTAAAATAGGAAATACATAAAACAAGAGCTAAAATTCAGAAAATAATACATAAATGAAAATTTAAATAATGGCCGTCGATTTACGACGCCGTCTGTGATAGATGCGCCAAATCTTCGTATTGATGTCCGCATCAATTTTCTAATTTTTAGGAGTTGATTTTCTAACACAGCATTTTACATAATTCCAGAGTTCATATAAACTTGCGTGCATACTGCATACTATTAATAGGAAATTCTTTTTTTTCATTCTTGCTTGGGTGTTCCTTGACGTATTAGTTATGTGTTAGACCAATCCATTGGGCCAGTCCAGCCGGTCCCACTTACGAACAAAACAGGCGGAAGTTCCGCCTATTTGACACCGAACGAGCCGTTGATTCCAGAAAAGCTATTTAGGAACGATTTTTTAGGGAGTTTGGAGGGAAATTTGAATGTAGGGACTGTTTAGGGATTTTCTTTTTATTTATATGCATTAAATAGTTTGTTTTCCTAGGGTTAGTGCATCTTGAATTTGGCTGAAATTTGAGATCTTTTAGGTTGAGGTTTTGGGCTCTAGCTGCATCTATAGATTTGGGAGAGATAAATCCTCCTTTCGAATATAGGATCCATTGTATCTTGGTATTTTCCGTTTCCATTTTATCAAATAATACAAATTATCTACTGTTTTCGTGGTTTTGTGTTGATTTTTGTGGAGAATTCTCGTTGTTTTCCAAGGATTGATAGGAAATACTAGAGATCTACAAGTGTTTCTAGTGTTTTTTTTTTAATCCTCCAACACTAATTTTATCCACAAATGCTTCTCAAATTTGATTGTAGGTGCTGTTGCAAATCTAAGAGGATGTGGAAAGGAATCAGCTGCTATTCTATTTTGGGTTCATATTTTTGCGATACTCTCCATGGCTGGATGGATTATTCTTTACCTGCGCCTTCTCTTCTAAAGATCATACAACACTACTGCTGCTTGGTAAGAACTCAATGCTCTCACCTCCTCTCTTCAACATGCTGCTTTAGAATCTTCAATGAGCAGTATGATTTTTGTAATGAGAAATACTTTAATTTTATCCTTTCTGTGTATACGTTTTAGATGTATGGATTTCTTTTATTTAATGTGATGATAATCAGTATGTAATGTAAGGATATAATACTTCACTTTTCATTGTATCTTTTGCTGGTATCATATTTATCACCTCTGATTATGAGGCACTTATTGCAAATTTTGCTAATAAAATATTGCATGTCTTGGGATGAGAGAGCGTAGCGTGGGATTTAGGCTTCGTTTGGTTATCAGGTACCTTTTGTATAAGGTAGTTTTAAAAACGTTGATGGAGAGAATGGAGGTTTCTATCGGAGAAGCAAATGCCAAAAACTTTTGAAAATAGTAGAAAAATGAAGTTTTGTAAAAAAATATTTTTACAAAAATGTCACATTCAAACAACAATCCAAAAATAATTTTGTTGTTTCAAAATAAAAAAGGTAAAATTAACCCTTCTCAAATGAGAAATTATTCTGTGTAGAGATCGGACGATGTGAGCCGTTCGGATTTATTGCCCTTTTTTGTGCTTTTGCAAATATTCAACAAAATAATAGCAAATATGCAATTATAAATGCACTTTTGTTGTTATTTTGCTGGGTATTTATAAAAGCGCAGCAAAAGGTAACAAATATTCAATTATTAGAATATTTGTGATGTTTTAGTTGCATTTTTGCAAATACTAAGCAAAAGGGCAGTAAATATGTAATTATGAATATATATTTATTTATATTTTGATGAGTATTTGCAAAAGCGTAGCAAAATGGTAGCTAAAGTGCAACAAATTCGAACAGTTCTTGCTGTCCCGTCTCCGCACAAAACGAGAGGCCTTAAAAATATTTTGATTTATAGTCTCCTTGGGATAGTTTTCTCACTCATTTGCTTTTCTAACAATAATAATAATTTTGTTTGGCTACTATTTTCTTATTTTCTCACTGCTTTTTATAAATTTCAGTGATTAAATTTTACTTTTTGTAATAAATTTTTTTTATGACAACTTTAAAATTAATTTTATCAAAAATTATAGCCATTTCAAATTGACTCTTAATTGGATGATTTGCAAATGCAGAGAAAACATATTTGTGGCGGTTTAAATCTCTTAAAATTCAATTGATTTTAAATAGTGCTGCCAACTCTTGAGGCCTCCATAAATGCCTACGTGCATGGTTGAGTGTCTAAAAGGATAGCCCCCTCTAAATGGAAAAGTTATTACGTCCGGACAAAAAATTGAAAATTCGGACGAATACCGAGTGCTCGGTACCGAGCCCCCAGGTGACGTGGAGCTCTGTTATTGGTCTCTGGATGTATTCGGTGTCCAGACACAATAATTACTCTAAATGAGCCGAAGATCTCATGTAGCAAAATGACAATGAAGATGAAGGGCTATGGGCCGGTGTGTTAGGATAATGATGTCTTACACTTCTTAGAAGCTTCAGTGGTAGACCAATAGGATTACAATGCTGCATAAGTTAGGTTGATGGTGGTTCGATGGTTGCCGTCAACGGCGAAGTATCTAATGCATGAATAAATAATACCATCTTGAGCTACTTGATTTTTTTTAAAAACATTTAGGCCAATTAAGGTTGACTCACACGCACATCTCATACACAAGACTCAAACCAAGGATCTCTTAAGTTTCGTTTGGGGCGGCTTTTTTACTGCTTCTCAAAGCAGCATTCTAGTACAAAAAATAAAATTTTTATACCAGAAAGCTGTTTTGAGAAGCATTAAAAAAATCGTCCCAAACGAATGCTTACTTGACGCCATATGTGCAATGGAGTTGATAGATAAAAGATTTGACAATCATATCATGAGGTCCATGTTTCAAAAACTAGTATGTGAATTTGATTTCCCAGCTGGGTCAAATCAACCTGATTTATTCCAACTCTACCAATTCAAGATTTGGACATAGTTCTTAATCATGCAATTTTGCTTTTGTTGGATTAGCCAAAGCCTGTATTTGTATTTTGTTGGCTTCTAAAATACTAATCAAATTTCTTGAGTTTTTTTTTTTTTTTTTTTTTGCATTTTGGGTTGAATAATTGCTAAAAAAACTCATATTGGATCAATATTATTACAAATCCAATTGATAAGGGTTGGATTAAATGATTTTCACACTTATCAATTGAATATATTTTCTACATTAATACATTACAAAGAAAAGTGATCAAACTAACTAATTAGTTGGTGATAAAATAAGCCATGCATGAATTATTAGTTATATATCCCCCAAATTTTGATAAAATTATAGATCTAACCCTACTGTTTATTAAGTGATGGGAGATCAAATTATAATTAGTTTATAAAGATAACATAATTTTCATTAATTGGAATTTGAGGATATGCACATAATTATGTTTTTTACAAAGCTAAATAATTTTTTTAATTAAATAATATTATGCTTTGTGATGTTTTATTATGTCATATATTGTTGATTTCAAATATCATTAAAAAAAACTTAAAAAGCCAGAGTGCAATCAAGAAAATAAAAATGTAAGCTATAAATCTTTTTCTTTATTTTTATTTATATAAAAAAAAATTACAAAGTTGACATTCAGGGCGTTTGGTCTAGTGGTATGATTCTCGCTTTGGGTGCGAGAGGCCGCGAGTTCGATTCTCGCAACGCCCCATTTGAGTTAATTTTTAGTGGTAATTAAATTTTTTAATTAACAATATATTTGATCCAAAATCAACAAATAAAATCGTTTGGACTCCCATTTAATTTTTAACTGATTAAAAATTTTTACTTAGGAGATATAAAGAAATTCTTTAAGAGTGATACAGTGAACTTATGTGATGCCAGAATTTATAATTATTGTTGCGGGCTAGAATATACGCGACAGTAAAGTTAGAAATTTTCGTCTAAGTGTTGTACGAATATTTAACACATACAAACGGAAGATAAAAGATCACCATGATTTTTACGTGGAAAACACTGGAAAGGAAAAAAATCACGGGGCCATGCCCTGTTGAAAAACTAATGTAGTTTGAGATACAAGAGGCTGATTCGTCCAACAAGTTATGACGATTATATTACAATGAAATTCATTTACAAAGTCGAGCAGAGTTCCGTCGTCACTAAGGAAGCTGGGTCGAACTCAGATGTCGTTCGGAAGTAGTATTGAGTTTCGGTGTCAAGTAAGGTCCTGGCGTCACTCGGGAGTCTAACAGGATTCTGGCGTCGTTCTGATGACGGGAAGAACTCCGGCGATGATTGAGGAGGAGCTAATCTCTCCTCTCCTTCTTTTCTCTTCTTCTCATCTTCTTCTTGCTTTGGTCTGTCTTATGAGAAATGAGGGGTCTATTTATTGTTTTTCTTGAGTGGCATGACCCGTAAATAGGTATGGGATCATGAGCAAATAAGAGTGGTTGAATGGACGGCTGATATTGAATCTTTTGATCGTGTACCGTTGGTCAGACATTTGAAGGTCTTAGTGATGTCGGATTTCGGAGATCTTGAGCTCGTTGGATTCGTCTTGTCGAGCCGTTCGATTCGACTATAAGCTCGTTAAAATCGGAGACCATTTGTTAACTCAAATTGTGGTTCGAGTTTTCCAACAGCACTTCGGGCACTTGATTTGGGCTCGAATTGAGTTGAATTTGGTGTCGTTGAGTTCGTATTTCCGAGACGCTTAGTTTGACTATAAGCTCGTTGAAATCGGAGTTCGGGTGCTCTCGGATTTAATTTTTGAAGTTTCCGACTCGATTATGCTTCGAGATTCGTGCTTGATCAAAATATTTTTTGAGAATATATCAATTATAAGTAAAACTAATTATTGTATTAAAATAAGATCAAGTTTGTATCATACTATCGCTACCAGAATCTTTATCTCCAATGTGTCATATTAAAACTTAAAATTCTCATTTAACTTTACTGAAGAAAGATCATTTCTAACGTTTTCCAACCAAGTATTTTTAGGTCTAACTCTATCTTTCTTAACACAAGTCAAATCTAATACATCTATTTTTCTAACCGGGTCATCGAAAGATAGTCATTTTATGCGACCAAACCATCTAAGACGACCAAAACTAATGATTGTATTATTGAAAAAAATATTATTAGTAGAAGGTTTAAAGTATTATTTACTTAACATCGGTCACTTATGCGATAAGGGATTAGATGTGACATTCTTTCTCGACAAATGCTTGATTTTAATTGATAGTAACTATTTCAAAGGTTTAGAGTGAAAAAAGTCAACCTAAAATATTTAGAGAGTCAAAGTGAGTCTAGCAAAGCGGACTATTTAATAACCACTATAGATAAGACTTTGTTGTGACACTGAAGGCTATATTATGCAAGCATGAGAACACTTAAAAGATAACTAACTCAGACATAATTAGAGGAGTACCAAAATTAGAATTTTTCAAGGAGTATCATAATCCATTAATTATTATTTAATTGCTATTATCATATTATTATCGCATAACTAATACTATTTAATTACCTCTTTTTCAATATTATCTTTTGTATGAAAGTAAATGAATATTTATATTTATGTAGACATTTTATAGAGATTCTACAACCTTAAATCCTCAAGCTCACTCTATCTCTCTCCCTCACCTTTCAAAAGATGAATTATTATGTGCGGAGACCGGACACAGAAAATCAATGATTTATCTTTGTGAATAGTAAAAGTAATATTATTTACTTAGACTAATTATCCTTTTAATTAGTATTTAAGATCATTAAATTTAATAATCGTTTAGTAATCATAATTAGGCATAGAATGTTAAATTAATTTATTACAAAAATAATATTTTGGCTTATTTTTTTCTTTAACTCAGGATAATTTAAATTTTTTTATAGGATTATGTTCATAGTTCTAATTAAATCACATGAATGTAATTATATTAATATTATTTTACAAAAAAAACTAAATACTAAAATTTATGCAAAAAACTTATCAAGAGCTTACACAAGTGAGAAAATTAGTGCTATAAGCAAGAAGGATGATTTATATTCATACCACTGAATTATTATATTCTTACATAATATCTTATATTTATGAAATATGTTATTATTCAAATCACATGAAAAAAATATAAAAAATTATAATATATTTTTGATAAATCAACATCAATGATATTTTTAATGTGATTTATAAATTATGATATTATATAAATAAATATAAGAATGTATATATATTAAATATATAAAAATCTAGTAATATAATAGAGAGAGAGGGGGGGGGGGGAGAGATAGAGTTAAAAAAGGTTATTTGTATAAATGGCACGAAAAACTAAATAATCTCTACATTTAGCACGTAAATTCATTATATTTGAAATCTAGCGATCTATTAATGAAATCATTGACAAAGATGAGTCCATATCTTTTTCATCTCTGTTGATAATGTAAACATGAGAGTAGAGAACAAAATCCTCCATCTCCATCTTTTACATAGTCACTATCTTCATGTTTGGCCAATTCTTCCTCTCCCTTCTTTTCTATGTTTATCTTTTCCTCCATCTTCCATTTTCATGTAAAGGAATGTTGCTACAAATCTTTGTCATCCTTCAAAATTTTCGCTTCCGCAATTGCAAGCCCGTTAAATCCCCTTTTAGCGAAATCCCATCTCGACTTTTCATTCATTCTTTTTATTTCAGTCACTGTATGTCCCATCTATACAGTTCCCAATCAGAATTTCTCGTGACTTTCTCATTTATTAATCATCCAAAGAGCTTGTATCAAGACCATTTTTATTGTCAAGTGTTTTAATAAAAAGCAGCTCAGTTCGGTATATTGATTGAGAGCTTTGACTATCAACCAAGAGGTTTTGGGTTTAAGTCTTGCACATGTGATATGTGTGTGAGTTCGATTTAATTGACCTAAATGTTTTAAAAAAATTCTAATAAAAAGTGTTATATTTATAAATAGTAAAATTTAGATGTGATATATATAAATAATTTTGAATCTTATCCTTGTAAATCCCTCTAGCAAACAAAAAAAAAAACTCACTTCTATCTCTAAAAATCTGAGCCGTTGGTTCAAAATGAACGGCTCTAGATCATGACGGTTGTTGGCGGCGAACCGGACGGGAATCAGTTCACCGTCTTTTTTTCACGTCTGCAAGCTGGATTCCTGAAACGCGAAACAGTAGAGCGCGGCATCCTCCAATTAGGTCTTCTCTGTATATAAATTTTCCATCACCGAGAAGTTCAGAAGCCAAGCCTCCACCGTCACATCAATCCATCTCTCTCCCCGCAAGTTCCAGCGAGGCGTAGCTGGGTATCAAGAGAGGAAGACTCAGATGAGGTGGCCGGAGCGGTTTGCCTTCTCTTTATTTTGGTATAGCTAGGGTTCCTCGGCGAGGGTCGTCGAGTTTCTTCGGGCGCGGGTCGTCGGTGAGGTTCATGGCGTACAGGAGGAAAGTGGGAAGCGCTAGGGCATCGAGTATAGAGGATTTCGGATCTGCTGCGGCGGAGGTGACGTCGGCAGTGACGTCTCCACCTCCGCATTCCATCGCCGCGCGGGCGATCAGGGATTCCTCAGCCCATGGAGACTCCTCGCTGTCGTCCGTGTATGGTCAGTCCGCCATTGCCTCTGCGAATAGGGAGTCCAATCGACAGAAGGCGGCCAACGCTGGGCTGGTGAGCGTTTCTCTTCTGCTACCTTGAGAATGTTGCCTATTTGCTTGGATTGGCAAGTCTTACGTTTTTGTAACAGATATTTCGGATTTGGTGGAATTAGGGGTATGACGAGACGGTAGGAGTGCTTGTTGTAGTTCTATTTGGAGACATTTAGGTGATCATGTGTACTAGCATACCCGATTGGTGGAACAATAGGGAGAATGATTGTTGGAGTGGTCATACATTTGATTTTATCCATTTTCATGGTAGATTTTGCTTTTTATGTGCAGCTATTTTAGTCATGTGGAACTTTTATGAGGGTTTGGGTGCTGTACTGCTGTGTTGCATTGATCGCCATTTTGATTGAAGTGGCTCCTTTGTAGCTATTTTCAAATAAAATAGAGGGATCAAATGAGACCACGAGATTATGGCTAAATTTTCAATATAGCTAGCTACCTTTGCGAGTTAAATTAGGAAGGGAGACTATAATAAATTAGAATTGTGATTTGATAGGATCTCTTAGAGTTTGGAGGATTTTGGGCAATTTCACCAGTTCATTTTGACTTGCTTGTAAATCACCTAATATTTCGTCGATTTTCATTGGCCTCTTTATTTGAACATCAGGTCAGCTTGTTTATGTGGTTCAATTTTTTTCCACATCTAGCCGATCTTGCATGTCTTAGGTTTTCTAATATTATTCAAGGTTGCTTTTTTTATTTTTTTCATCTACTTCGAGCTGTAATTGAGCTAGAACCAAGCTAACTAGATTACTCATGGCCCCACTCTTAATATTGCATGTTGTGGCAATTTGAAGAAAAAATTTGTGTTAAAAGCTCAAATTGGTAGAGAAGTGTAGTGAGGTTTTGTTTTTCTTTTTTAACATAATTTTAATACCAAATTGCAGAGAGCAAAAAGAATTGAAATTTAGATTTAGATAAGAATGAATTTAATAAAGAGTGAACCAAAGGCATAAGAAAAAGCCAAGTTTTACAGATACTAATTTGCAAGGAAAAGTTCTACATTTGAAGTAAGAGTACACCACTAACACATTATAAATTTCAAATATAGAATACAGTTTATTTTTAAGGTTAACTATATGGATTTTGTCTACAAATAATGATTCAAAGATTTATATACTCTTCTTCTTGAAGCTTATAGACACCTATTTCAAGTAGCACTTGCATTGTAGAGGATCTAAAAATATGATTAAAATGGAATTAAATACTTCTCTAGTTGTTGCCCTCCAAAAATAGTTTCTTTTTTATAGATTTTGATTTGAAATTATATTCTATGAAGCATAATTGCTTCAAAATGCATTTGAAAACCCTTGCCTTGTCCGCCAACTACACAATAGAAGTCTTTAGAGCTACATTGTCTCAAATTACTATTGAAATGTTATAATGTTCCTTTTAAACTCCAAAAAAGTGGAGGATGCCCTTCAACGGGTGGCATGAGATGTTTTAGAGCCTATAAATTTCCAACTACTTCTCTAGCAAATGTTTATCTCTGAATCTTTGGACATTGCTAAACAATATTCTTGTTTTGCTAAAATTCATAGATCTAAGGTTAAAATTGGATCTCTCTCAGAGACAATGGACATAATGGCGATCTTAATCCTCTCTTTGCATGCAATAAGGACATCTCAATGATTTTGCTCTAGGACTAGGCATCATAACTTAAACCACTTTTTGCAGCATGCCCATAAGGTGGAACATCATTTGTGTTAGTACATTAAATCTGGTTGTAGCGGCCATGCCCATAGCGGCATAGTGCTCGCATTGGTAGCTTGCAAAAGTTTTTGGGTTGAATATGATTTTTGAACTTAATCTTGGTCCTTGCTCTCAAAAAATTTTCAGGAGGTTAGACTTCCAACATCCAAGTTTCAAAGTTTTCAATGACAAACTAGTTGATCATAGAGTTAGCAAAGGTCTTTTAGTGACTTTCTCTTTGGACAATATTGTCTTAGTCTCCATTTAATCTCGCATCCAATTTGGGGACAACTAGATTCATGCATGCATCATCTTGTGGAATCCTATCCTTGCAAAAGCCTTTGGCCTCACAAAGGAAAGGACAACATGCCCACCAAGATTAAATTAAGGTATAGCTTCAATTGACAATGTTGATAAATCTTCCTAGGACTTTTAGTAGCCATGGAAGCTCTATGGTTGGCTATTTATAGCCAAAGTTGTCTATACTCTTAATTATAGTAGTTATTAAACTCGTATGAGATTGCTCACGATGGAGCAATCTATTATTGGCATACTCATTATGGAAAAATATTTGGAAATCTCCTTTTGGGTTTGGATTTTTTGGTCTCAATTTCAAATGAACTTAAGACTAAGGGAACATAGATATTGTTGTGATTCATGGAAAGAAAAATTTTTGTAGCAATTGGTTGTAAAGAGAAAGGAGAATAATAATAAGAATGTTGCGATAGACAGCAACATGAATTGGAGTGATCTTATTTCATCCTTTGTAATGAATTTATTGAAGGCTAGGAGAACGTGTAATAGGAATATATAAAATTTAGGGGTTGACAATTAGCATCATGATTTATTATAATCTGGACAACCCATGGAGTGTTGAGGTGGTAGTGCTAGTTGGACTGGTGCATGAAGTGAAGGATTTGGAGGCGGCATTGTAGAAGGTGGAAGTCTTGAACTAGGGAAGACAGCGGGCCAAGGCGGGAGATTTCAAAATATTTTTCCACGCTCGCAGTGAAGCAAACAAGGATGGTATTGTTCTGGTTGAGCACTTGCTGAGCGGACTAACTTGCTTGCAAGTAGCACATATGCTGATATTATGCCATCCAGCAGCTTTAGCATGTAATAATGTTTTGGAGGTTTTTTTTTTCCTAATATCAAAGCAACTTCCAATCATTTGGCTCGTCTTCATTCCACACATTTAAGTTGAAGAAGCAACTCTGTTTGCCATTGCGGATGTAACCATATCTTCTCTCCAGATGAAAGTGCAGCAGTCACTTTCTTTGTGGCAGCAACCACCTCTCTCCGTAATTACATGTGCTGCTCACACTGATTATTTTCTATTTCATTGAATCAATTTGTGCAGTTCGATTGAAACATGCTTATATGATAATTGCACGATCAGCATTAGAGGTTCTGAGGTTTTGAACAATTTTAGGTGATTTATTGCATAAAATTGATCTGGAGGCTAGTGAGTATAAGTTTATTCTGTTGCAAATTGAAAGGAATATTTTAGTTTAGCTTGGGCAGGACTTTTTGATCACCTTGTATTTTCATTTTTCTGTGTTATTATTAGTTCATTCGCTGGGTATTCATGCTGCGCAAGTATGCTTGCGTGCCATGCTTGCTTTTGTTTTTGTGATGTATTGCATGGAAATTGTGATTTTGTAATTTAATGTCATTTTTATATGAATCATCGGATGGGAAATGTTGAGGTTACAAGAAATTGATGTTTATACATTTTGGAGGTCTTCAGCGAAGTTTTTTATTTTAGCGAAAATTTTCGGTGCAATTAGAGATAATTTCCCTACCTTAGCTGACATCTATTCATATGGCTTAGTATTGGAGTACCATGTTTTTTTTTTTTAGTTCGGGACATTTCAATCTGACAAAGCGTCTCTTGATACAATGACATTGTGGAGCCAACAAATTGCAAAATTTTAACCAAAGGATTGAACGTGGCCTGGAAAATTACTTTTCTTTTGATATTTCACTGCTAACGTAATCACCTTTTAGTGGAAAATAACTATTCTTAGTTTCCCAACTTTCCTTTAATTTATAACATGTATAAGCTACCGTTGAAATATTGCTAAATCTGATCCACTATTTTAAACGATATTGTTCAGTATCTTGTTTATTTATATAGAGACTAGCCTACATTGTGAGCTTCTTTGATGAAGTGATCTCGGAGAATGTCTCTTTTTCAGTGTTTTTTATTGCGATTAACTTGGACTATTTTGTTGATTTCTTTTTATGTGAAAATGCTGACTGGATTCAATGATTCACTTGTTTATATTATTGTCGTTCATGTGTACTTTTTTACTGCAAATATTCTCATCGTTTTTTAATTGCAAGCCATCCTTGACTTTTCACTGCAGGATGCTACTTCTTATGAGTACACATCGATGAATAATTTGAATGAATCCAAAAATGGTTTTTGGGGTGTTCTTGCTAGAAAAGCTAAAAGCTTTCTTGAAGAGGATACTGCGGCTCAGAAACTTGAAACATATGAAAGAGAGCATCCCAAGATGGTTGATAAGAAGTCTGTTAGACAGGTAAGAATCATACGACTCCCTCATTATTGAGTCTTAATAAGATATTTTTTTCCAAAATTGATGTAAACAAGAGGGTCTGGCTGCACTTTGCTTTTGGTGCAATGTTATCCTGAAAGGTCATTCTACTTCCTGTTCGGATTAACTTCTTGATAGTACTTTGATTTATTATACTTCTCAATTTATTTTATTTATGACTTCCTTACAAACTAGAGTAGATATGCAGCTTCTTTTGCTTTTTTTTTTTTTTTTTTTTTTTTTCTCTCTTTTGCCAAATAGTTTTTCCTTCTGTAATGACTAGCAACTTCATCTTCCATTCAAACTTATTTCTTGACCAACAGCAGCCACCATTTGAATGAACCATTTTCCTTTATTAATCATTGCGCTGCAACTTGTCCAGCTTTCACAGTACAAATAACTTGCGATAAATTATTGTAGTGCTTTCCAGATTTTGCTTGTTTTTTTTTTCTCTTCCTAGGTAAATTCTATTAGTCTTTTCATATATTTATTATTTCCATCTTTGAATTTCTTTTTCAAACTGTTGGGGCTGTGATTACGAAGAGAGAGGACTGATTTGTGCAATCAAGGCACTCTTGAATTAATCAATCTAACATGGATGGAATGGACTGTGAGGTTTTTTTAAGAGTAGTAGCAGGAGATGCTGCACGGATAGGGGGGGGGGACACGGTCACTACAGCATCCTCATCTTTTCCTACGACTGTCCTTCCCCACCAACATTATCACTAGAAGGATTATTTGTCAAAGAAGCTTCATTATATTCTTAATTCTTACACCTAAGAGAAAATAGTTAAAGAATCAACTTGACATTTGTTTTAGTTAGTGAGATGCATAAAAGATATTCAAAGCGGGGTTATTTTATGTATATTTTATTTGTGTAGACGAAAGTTTTAATGGATGAGCTTTTTTGTTGAAATGAGTGATAAGGTTTAACAATTAGAAATTATTTAGAAGAGAGGTTTTACGATTATAGGACAACAATATTGCACCGATGCACCTATTTATGAAGGCGTGTTGTATCTGATACATCGATTCATGGATATGCCTCCGATACGCCACCAATACGTGTCGGATACGCCAAAGCCGTATCCAATTAAAATACTATTTAATTTCAAAAGGACACGCGTATCCGATACTCATGTCCCTTGAAAAACAAAAAGAAATCCGAAAAAAAAAAGAAGCGTCGTATTTACTTCCGTGGCTGCGAGCAAGGTTCTCTTATTTCCGAAATGGATTTGAGTCTCTTGATGATATGAGAATATTATAAATTATTAATCTTTCACTTGACGAGCTTGAATTAGAAGCTATGATATTTATTGAAGATGATATAGAAGTTCAAAGACAAACCACTGAAGAAGCTAATCATATCATTCCTTCTATTGAATAGTTAAAACTTCATGTGCTAGACAATTTATTTTTATGCTTTTGTTGTTGTACTAGACATTTAATATTTGCTTATAGTTTGATATTATAAGCTACAAGGCTACAAATGATGTTGTTGTCATTTTTTTTGTAATTTCAAATATTATGCTTTGATTGATTTCTTAAATTTTATGTATGATTTATAAATTATAATGCCATGCCCACGCCGTACCCGTATCCTGTATTTTTAAGAATTGACGTGTCCCGTATTCGTATCGTGTTGTATCCGTGTCGCCGTATCCGTATCGGTGCAACATAGTAGGACAAAAACCGAGTATGAATGAATTTGAAAGGATTGTTATCAGTCAATTAATTATGAATTTAAGCTCTTATGTGGTTGCATGTGTGTCTGTATGTGTGTTTGTCTATACACAAATACACTACTTTATAGTTTTTTGTTACATTATTATTATTGATATTAAATTTTTTGCTTTTCAGTGTGTCTATATCAACATTTAAGTGTTAAAAAAAAATGTGTCATTTATTCTTTGAAATTCGGCAACTTAGTTTAGAAAGGTGAGTGTCTCAGCTTTTTCCTTTCACCACACAGACAATATTGGGCCTTCTCAAATTATTGGTGCCGTGTACCTAAGTGAGTTTGCGTGCCTTGTAAGACTTAAGCGCACCTGCTTATAGGTGGTCTTGCTGTCCAAACCCTTTCCACAGGAGAGTTTTCATCTCGAGCTGTTGTTTGGTGTGACATTACCCTAATACTTACCGGATTCTCTTTTAGTATTTAGCATGGATTTATGTTCATGTTGTGGAAAGGTGTAAGCCTTTTCGTTGGGAAGTTGACATTTTGTCAGTTGCAGATCAATCAAACCCAACAGCCGCCACAGATTTACTCAAAGATGGAGATTCCACCTCAAAAAAGCTCAGATTCCATAACTTCTTCCCTTAATTACATTGGTGGCACCATAAAAAATGCTCTTGAAGTAAGTATTAGCTTCCTTTTTCTTTGAGTACTTTTCTTCCAAAAGCTCTTTATCAATACTTAATAGATAATGCCTCTCTTATATCCAGGAAGGCTTGACAATTGTGGAGAACAAAACAGCTGACATCATTCAGGAAACCCGAAAATTGCAAATCCGGAGAAAAGGAGCTAGCCAAACCGGACAAAATCAGGATAAAAACAAAACATCTTTGAACAGCTTCCCTCAAATCCAGTCTGATTATGAAACTCAACTGAAGGCATCCCGCGACGTAAGGTGGCAACTTTGTATCACTGGATGGCATGTAGAAATTGTTATGCGTATGTTGGTTTGCTTAGTTCAAACTTATTTATTACATCATCCTGGTCCCTAGTCATTGGCTGCATATTTCATTTACGAAGAACTATAACAAAAAAAACGTTTTCATGATTAAATTTTGGAGGAAATCATAAAATTGATGTCCATGTAAGCTGCAACAAATAATTGCTTGGGTGCAGTTTTAAATATAGGCAAGAGTTCTCACATTATGGACGAAGTTAGGCAAAGAAGCTAGTCCTTGAAACTAAAATTATTTTAGGAACTTGGAATATAAGTTTTCTTACAAGCAAATTAATAGAATTAATAGATATTATGATTTATACGAAGATAAGTATTCTATGCATTCATTAAACTAAATAGGTTGGAGAGAAGGCTAAGGAGATTGATAATTTAGGATTTAAACTGTAGTATTTTGGTAAGAGTCGTACTAGAAATAGTGTAGGTATGCTTATAAATAAGAGTTTAAAGTATACAACAACAACAACAACAACATCAAGCCTTTATCCCACTAAATAAGAGTTTAAAGTATAATGTTATAAAAATTAATATAATTGGAGATATAATTATAGCTTAAAAAATTGTTGTTGATGTGATGTACTGGCCAATTTAATTGGGAGGGAATCAAAAAGTTTCCTAATCAAGAGGGAGCTGTTTAGGAAGGTTCTTAATCAAAGGGGAATTATTTAGAAATATTTAAATTATAATTGGGAGGGAATTATTTAAGCGAGATATCTAATTTAAATTCAAAATTTAAGAGGGAATTATTTAAGGAAAATAAGGAGGAATTAATGGGGGATTGTTTAGGTAAGTTTTAATTACAATTGGAAAGAAAATTAATTAGAAAAATTAATCTAATTTGAATTCAAATATGAAAAGGAATTATTTTGGGAAAGGGGGCTGATTTTGGAGGGAATTATGAGAGCCTGTTTAAGGCTAACAATAGGGTTATTTCAAATTATGTTTTGTGAGTTTATTGAATTTAGTTTATACTTAGGTTATTTGGGCTCTAGCTAGTTAGCGACTAGGGATTTGGGAGAGACGGATCTTTCTCTCCAATTGAAGATCCAACGATATCGCATCCACTTCCTATCTTGATGCTAAGATTTTTAATATTATAAGTGCTTATGCTCCTTAAGTAGGTTTGTATATGAGTTCAAAATTAAAATTTTGAAATGACTTAGAATAATTAATACAAAAGATACCTTTTTAAGAAAAAAATATTGAACGAGATTTAAATTGACATGTTGGTAGTGAGGTCGATGATTTTAAAAGCATTCATGGTGTCTATTGGTTTAGTGCGACAAATGAAGGTGGTATAATCAGATTATATTTTTCTTTAGATTATGATTTTGTAATTGCTAATACCTTATTTAAGAAAAAAGATGAGCATCTCATCACTTATTAGAATGGATATAATAAAACTCAGATTGATTATTCTCTTATAAAAAAATTAATCATTTATATTGCAAAGATTGTAAAGTTATTCTGAGTGAAAGTTTATGCACCCAATGTTGCTTATTAGTTTTGAACTTTAAAATGGATTGGTAGAAAATAAAAAATAAAGTAAAGCATTGTTCTAGGATTAGATGGAGCATTTAAAGAATATTAAGAAAAATATTTTTGAAAATAAGATGTTAGATGTTAAGATTTTGTCTGTGCATGATAAAGCTAATGCTATGTTGAAAAAATAATTACTAATATTAAGAATGTTGCAAAAGATGTGCTTGGAGTATCAAAGGAAAAATTTCTTAATGATAAAAATAGTTGGTGGTGGATTCGACATATGCAATCAAAAGTTAAAAAATAAAAAAATTTGTTATAAAAATTGGTTTAAATATAAAAATTCTGATAATTGAGAAAGATATAAAAAGGTCTGTAAGGACTAAGGAGTTTAAGAAAGCAATATGTGATGTAAAGAGTTTAGCTTTTAATGATTTATATAATATATTATATACTAAGGAGGACGAAAGATATATATATATATATATATGTTAGCCAAATAAAGAGATAGGAGTAGTAAATATTTAGTTCAAGTGAAGTGTATTAAGGATGAAGATCAAAAAGTGCTTTTATTAGAAGAAGATATTCAACAAAGGTGGATGAGATATTTTTTTAAACGTTTCAATGAAGATTATGAGAATGTGATTGACTTTAGTGGCCTTAGCAACCTAAATGAAAATAAATATTTTTGTTTTTTTCGGCGTACTACTAAAACCGAAGTTAGAGAGGCTTTAAAGTATGGAAAAGTTATTGGACATGATGATATTCCAATAGAGGTGTGAAAATGATTAGGAGATGAATGAATTTATTAGCTTACTAAACTTTTTAATATTATTTTGAAGATTAAAAAGATGTCAAATGAGTGGAGACTGAGTATGTTGATTCCTATTTTTTAAGATTAAGGTGATGCACAAGTTTATACGAATTATAGAATAATTAAGTTAATGTGCCCTACTTTAAAACTATGGGAGAGAGTTATCGAGCATAGGTTGCGACGTGATACTAATGTTTTTCAAAATCAATTTGGATTCATGCTGGGTAGGTCTCATACCATGTAGGTGCACTAGGGAAGCTATACATTTATTGATAGGTTTGATAGAGAAGTATAGAGAGAATAAGGAGGATTTATATATGATATTTATTGGTTTAGAGAAAGCTTATGATAAAGTTCCAAGAGAAGTGCTATGGAGAGTTTTAAAAAGAAAGGGGTTAATAATGCTTGTATTCAAGTCATTAAGGATATGTATGCATGAGTGTTACTTGTGTTCAAACACAAGGTGGTTTGACCAAGTATTTTTTTATTTCTATTGGATTACATCAAGGATCAACCTTAAGCCCATATCTTTTTTGCTTTAGTTATGAATGTTCTAACTAGACATTTGCAAGAGATTGTACCTTGGTGTATGTTTTTTGCTGATGATATTTTTATTGTTGATAAGACTAGAGAGGGAGTTGAAGGTAAACTTGAATTATGGTGGTCAACGTTAGAGTCTAAAGGTTTTCGGTTGAGTAGATCTAAAACAGAATTTATGGAGTATACTTTTAGTATTAATAAATCTAGTGGAGGGATTGTGACTTTGGGCGATCAAGTCATTAATAAGAGTATATGTTTTAGATATCTTGGGTGTATTATTCGGAGTGATGTTGAAATAGATGAGCATATTATTAGTATAATTCAAAATGGATGGTTGAGGCGGAGGAATGCATTGAGTTTGTTGTGTGATAGAAAAGTTCCCCTCAAACTTAAGGGAAAATTCTATAGGATGGTGGTGAGACCTACAATGTTTTATGGTACAGAATGTTGGCTATTAAAAGAGAAGCATAATATTAAGTTAAGTGTTGTAGAGAGTAGGATGCTTAGGTGGATGAGTGGTTTTACTCTTTAGAGACAGGATACAAAATGAGCATATATGTGAAAATGTTGGAGTAGCTCCAGTGGAAGATAAGATTAGAGAGAGTCACCTTAGATGGTTTGGTCACAAAAAACCGGGGCTTTCCAATGATCTGGTTAGGAAAGTTGATGCATTAGATTTGACTTATGTTAAGAAAGTTAGAGGTGAACCTAGAAAAGGCTTGGTTAGAAAATATTAGAAATGACCTTTTTTTTATTAGATTTAAATGAGAATTTAACTCTTAACATGACACAATAGAGAAAAAAGATTCATGTAGCTGACCTCCACATAGTGGGATAAAGATTTGATGTTGTTGTTGTTGGTGGTGAATACAAGATTTAAGTTAACTCGGTGTTGGAGTAGGTGTTGATTCTTGGGCAATTGCACTGTATGGACCGTATGGTTTGACTTATGAGTCTATGGACTGCATAAATATGTTTCCTGATTTCACCGTCCGCATTGAAGAATTCCTTACTGAAGTCGGTTATAATGACATCTACTCATTTATTTTGAATACTTTGTTCTGTACTAGGGTATTTTAAGGTATGAATGATATAAATGCCATATTCTTTTTATGCTTTTTTCTGCTTTTCCAGGCTGTAAATGGATGGGTGCAAGGGCCAAGCTTCTTATTTAATGGCACTATATTTAATCCTCTTATTATGCCGCTTATTCATTAATGAAATAATTGACCTCTTCTCTTTTTATGACCTTTTTTACTTTTCCAGGTTGCAAATGCAATGGCTGCAAAGGCCAAACTACTTATGCGGGAGATGAAGACTGTCAAGGCAGATCTTGCTTTTGCAAAGGAACGATGCACTCAACTTGAAGAGGAGAACAGAATGTTAAGAGAGGGTCTTGAGAAAGGCAGCAATCCAGAAGATGATGATCTGGTATGCTTGTCCTTTAATTTCTTTAAATACTAGATGTTATTCAAATGCGTTTGGGTCTGAATTTCAAAGAAGAAATTAGCTTTTTTGTTTCTGGCATTTATTTATTATCTGCTGAAAGCAAACAATCTATTGAAATTCTTATTGCATTTTTAATGCAATTGCAAAGGCTTATACTTTATACCAGGGTAAAATATATGTTGAAAGCATTTATAATTCTTTCCATATCTCCTATTTTACACAATCTTGTTTATCATCTAGTCCTTTTTTTTTAAATTCTAACGTTTTCGTGCATTTCTATTTAATCTTGCAATGAATTGGTTGTATTCCACATTATCCTCTTGCTGATCTGTGTGTCTAATGAGATTTAAAATCTTTCTGTATACATTTACCATTTGTTCAGAACTCTACATTTACGATTTATTGATCATAAACTACATCTTGAATGTTTATAGTTGATTCTTCTTTTATGAAATTTTAAATAAGAGAAGATAGGATCATTTTTGTCCATCAATTCCTTAAAAAAGAATCAAAATAATCATACCATGAAATTATTTTGATTTTATTTACGAACTTGAGGGACCAAAATGATTCTTTAATAAAATTGGGGATCATTTTCATAAAGAGTCAAAGGATTATTTTTATCTTTTTTCCCTTCAAAATGATGTTACCATGTATCTTATTCTTTAGGTTCATTTCTTAATCTTGTTGATTACTAATAGGTTTTAAACTTGAAAGAGAAAATTTTCCCTAGGATATGTATTTTCACGGTGAGGGTCTTAAAGGTCTTAAAGTGTGTCATGTGAGCATAGGATAAAAAAAGACATGATGCTTATGAAAGACTCAGTGTTATCAACAAAATATTAGAAAACAGCGTCTTATTTTACTGGTTGGATTCTAGGGCTAAATGTGGGGTTGCCATTACATGGGGTTAAATAATTCAAAAGAAAAAAGAAGTGAGATCATGGAGTTGAGGAAATTGTGTTTGATCATGATTGAACTTAATTTAACTAGGATACTAATTAATTCATCAAGTTCATTGTATACTTTTCGGTGGTTTAATGGGTCCAACCGAAAATCTCATTTTTCACTCCAAAATGCAGGGAAATAAAAAAATGCCGTGTTTCATCTCCAATCCAACGCCATTTTGCCGCTAAAACCGTTCGTTTTCTTTCGCGCCTTTCTTCCCAACCTGTTCGGTAGAGAGAAAAAAAAATGGCGCAGATGAACAGTGCAACGCCAATATTGGCATCGCACTGTTCATCCGCGATCAAATGGCGTTAAAAATGGCGATCGGTTGGAGCAAAGCAAGAACGGCAAACAAGTGTTTGCCGTTCGGTTGGAGATGCCCTAATGCCTGAATTTTAATTATTTTAGATTTTTTAGGAGGGGAGTAGTAAAAACTTATCGTGTCAGATCCATCTGACCTGTAATGTTCAACACTTTGTATTTACTGAAGGTCAAATGAACCATAGGAACCTGTTACGCGTAACCTTGGACCGGTCCCAGCTGGACCGGTCCGGTTCTACACCCGGCGGTCCAAAGCCGGGCGGAACCCGCCGATTGCAGAAACAGCGGATGAAGGAGCGGGCTAGGCGGCTTTTGAGCGTTTCGTTGGAGGGAATTTTTGAATGAAGAGGGTGTTTATGTAATTTGTATCTTTCCTTTTGCTTTAATTAGAGAGTTAAGAGAGAATTAGGATTATCTTGAATTTGAATGTAATTTGAGATCTAGGGTTTCTTGCTTGGGCTCTTGGCGTTGCCGGAGATTATCGGAGAGTTGTTCTTCCTCTCGAATCGAAGAACATTGTATCTTGCTTTCGTTTTGATCATCTACTAGTGGAATATAAGTCCATTGTGTGTTTTTTCTCTCAGATTTCCTACAGTTTTCTACTGTTTCCCTGCGATTTGGGCTGTTTTCCTGCAGAAAACAGCAGCTCTATTGCTGTTTTCCCCACTCGAGGCGATACCCACGATGATAAGGATCCCACATGCCAGTTGCTTTCCATGATATTTCGCACCTCGCATCTCGTCCATGATGCTCAGAAATCATAAATACATCATGTTTTGACTAAACTTACCTCCTTTCTTCTATATCAAAGAAATCCTTACCTTTCACCAAGAACAGCTCACTCTTGACTTTCGCCTATTCTGTCTTCCATGGCTTCAATACTATCCCCTGTCCCTCCCTGTTGGCAACCAAGATTCCTTACCCTCATCCTTCTATATATATTGCATCATTTGCACTTGTAAGGTTTAATACCCAGCTAATTGAGATGGTCACCGGCGGCAATGATTATACCCATGGATATAACCTCCCAATCTGTATTTTTTTTTTTTAACCTCAATAACATAAATCGTGTCGCCACCTACCATGATAGCTGGTGTAAATAACCTCCTAGCTTTACCCATGATATAAATCATGTCTTGCTCTACTATTCCCCCCTTCTGAGCACATAGCCTTCTTAACTTGGGAAAAATAAAAAATTATGAAAATTATGGGAGATATTGCTCAACTTAGATTTCTTAGCTCCTATTATTTTCGGTCTTCCATGAGTTGCAGTGTTGCACCACTGAACAATGCACGTGCAAGTGCTCTCAACCACCTTTGCTGCTAGAGTTCGCTACAAGCAGCTCAAATTCCTTTAGCATATGGGAAACCAGCACAAACAAATACATAATAGCAAAATGTCTAGCTCGGATTGTTTAGGAATTGGGAAATTTCAAATAAAAGGCCCAAAATGGCACCAAGGGCAACTTTCATCTCATTTATATTTTGCTCCTCTCTGCGTATGAAAATTGTCAAAAATCAGCTGCTGACCGCAAGCACCTCTACCTCCAGAAATGAAGTAGCAGTTGATAGTGTTATGTTCTGAAAAAGTAATCACAAGTCCCAGCTGTGTTAGATTACTTTTGGCTTCAATATAGAATATATATTAAAAATAAAATGAGAGCTTAGACATTGATTGTATAAAAGTCAAACAAAAGATGAGAATATGACATGCATTTATTGGATAAGTTCTTTGTTGGCTGTATTGTACTACCATGAAGTGAACGTTGAGAGAGTTTGCTTTGACAAAGGATTGAAAGTTTTGTGGATACCTAAGTTAACAAGATTTTTATTTGTTTTATTTTTTATTTTTACTTTATTGAGCACTGTACAAGTGTTCCTATTCATTTTCTTGTGATGTATTAAAATTTAACTGAAGATGTGTTATCAAACATTTGTTGCAATCCTGGTTATGTTCAAGGAAATTCAAACTATATGCTTTAACGTTCAATCAAGAGAAGCATGTTAGTTCTGTGTGGAATCTAATTGTGTCGATCAATCGGGTTGTATTGTTGACTCGGACCTCAATTCCATCGGTCGAGCTTGCCGGGGGTTGCAAGGGGACCTCCTCCTACTTTGGGTTCAGGGTTTTATACTCTAGTGCTGTAATGTTCAACACTTACTCTGCATTTGGAGACTGCGCGACGCTCCAAACCCCAGCTCTGCTAGTGAGGCTAGGCAATTTTCTTTCTTGGTTTTCATGTTTAACTTGAAGGGCTGTGTCCCTTAGGGTGATTAAGGTGTGTCTCTGTGTCAGTTATGTAAGAGAACGGTGCAAGAGTGAAGAGAGACAATGAGAGAATGAGAGAGTGAGAGTGAAAGATATCTATGTAATTTCTCTCAATTTTCATCGTGAATTTCTTGATGTGGTGTATTTCCCTATTTTTTTTTCCAGTTTTGGGTTTTTCTACATTAAATCCTAGTGTTATTTCTTTTCCACTGCATTTTCTCTTCCTTGTATGTGTTCGCTGCGTAATTTACTTCCCAACAAAGTGATTTTTTAGATCCAAATTGGAATTAGTTGATGCTTCATAATCAACGAAAGGGAGCCTTATCTAAGCCATATAGAACCCTAATACTTTAAAGCAAAGGTTGCTCAAGGTTGTTTAATCATCCAAAAGGCCAATTAGATTTTTTATTTCATTGATCATTAAATATGAATCAAAATATAATTAAGTTTAATAATGAACTTAATTACCTTTAGCTTAAATAACATGTATCAAGAATAATGTCAAGTAATCTTTGCAAAAAATTATAATTTTGATATGTGGAATAAATAATATACATGTTGATCTTTCTTTCATTTAGTTATTTATAATTCACACGATCCATTGATTTAATATTTGAAGTAACTTTTATAATTAAGTTATACATGTACCAGGCCAAATACCACATGAGCTCACTCGAACTCGGCTCATGTACATCCCTAATTATTATGGTAGTTGATTATCTTTATATAGTCAATAAAAAGTCTTCTATTGCTTGCTGCTATTTGACCCCTCGTATGGTGACTATTTCCCATTTCTTCTCAGATAAGGTTACAATTGGAGACATTGCTAGCAGAGAAGGGACGACTGGCGCATGAGAACTCTGTCTATGCTCGAGAAAAACCGGTTCTTGAGAGAGATCGTCGAATACCACCAGCTCACAATGCAGGATGTTGTTTACATGGGAATGAGGCGCCGAGGAAGTCACCGAAGTCTACCTATTCCCCCCCCTCTCAACTCTATCTGCCATCGCGCCGAGAAGCTCATCTCCCGAACTCGCCTCCATTTTTGTTCCTGAATCCTGTCCTATAGTGCCGATGCCACCATCACCATCACCACCACCACCACCACATTCGTCCAGGGCCGCGGCCGCAGCCGCAGCCACCAGTCCTCCTGAGTGAGAAGTAAGCATCATTTTCGTCAATATCGCTTGTATAGTCATATAATCAGTCACCCTCTTGATGCTTGCATGCCTAACTTTTAGCTCCTTTTGGTAATTTATTTATTGAAATTTATAAACCCTAAATCTACATTCAAACTTTACTTTGCAACCATGTGTGGCAAACTGGCAATTGTTAGTGATGTGGTTTCTAGCCTGCCTTTTGGTATATGGATGTTCTGTAAAGTTACATATTTGATCATCTTTTTAAGTGTAACTTTTATGTATTTCATCGTTACGAATAAAGCGAAATATAAATTGAATTATTCTTCACTTTGTTTACGTAGTTTTATGCTACAGAAAACTCAAAGATCAAAATGGTTCATAATTATATTAAAGAATTGTTTTGTTCCTTCATGTTTTTAAAAAGGAACTAAAATAGTCTTCCGGTGGATTATTTTGATTATTTTTTTTAGGAAAATTTACATACATGCCACTTTATAATGTCCTATTTACATATCTAACACCTAAAACTTTAATATTACATACATACCACTATATATTTTAATATCAAATATAACATTTATATTTCTTTCCTAACACTTCATTTCTTTTAATGATAAGGATCCCACATGCCAGTTGCTTTCCATGATATTTCGCACCTCGCAGCTCGTCCATAATGCTCAGAAATCATAAATACATCATGTTTTGACTAAACTTACCTCCTTTCTTCTATATCAAAGAAACCCTTACCTTTCACCAAGAACAGCTCACTCTTGACTTTCGCCTATTCTGTCTTCCATGGCTTCAATCCTATCCCCTGTCCCTCCCTGTTGGCAACCAAGATTCCTTACCCTCATCCTTCTATATATATTGCATCATTTGCACTTGTAAGGTTTAATACCCAGCTAATTGAGATGGTCACTGGCGGCAATGATTACACCCATGGATATAACCTCCCAATCTGTATTTTTTTTTTAACCTCAATGACATAAATCGTGTCACCACCTACCATGATAGCTGGTGTAAATAACCTCCTAGCTTTACCCATGATATAAATCATGTCTTGCTCTACTATTCCCCCCTTCTGAGCACATAGCCTTCTTAACTTGGGAAAAATAAAAAATTATGAAAATTATGGGAGATATTGCTCAACTTAGATTTCTTAGCTCCTATTATTTTCGATCTTCCATGAGTTGCAGTGTTGCATCACTGACCAATGCACGTGCAAGTGCTCTCAACCACCTTTGCTGCTAGAGTTCGCTACAAGCAGCTCAAATTCCTTTAGCATATGGGAAACCAGCACAAACAAATACATAATAGCAAAATGTCTAGCTCGGATTGTTTAGGAATTGGGAAATTTCAAATAAAAGGCCCAAAATGGCACCAAGGGCAACTTTCATCTCATTTATATTTTGCTCCTCTCTGCGTATGAAAATTGTCAAAAATCAGCTGCTGACCGCAAGCACCTCTACCTCCAGAAATGAAGTAGCAGTTGATAATGTTATGTTCTGAAAAAGTAATCACAAGTCCCAGCTGTGTTAGATTACTTTTGGCTTCAATATAGAATATATATTAAAAATAAAATGAGAGCTTAGACATTGATTGTATAAAAGTCAAACAAAAGATGAGAATATGACATGCATTTATTGGATAAGTTCTTTGTTGGCTGTATTGTACTACCATGAAGTGAACGTTGAGAGAGTTTGCTTTGACAAAGGATTGAAAGTTTTGTGGATACCTAAGTTAACAAGATTTTTATTTGTTTTATTTTTTATTTTTACTTTATTGAGCACTGTACAAGTGTTCCTATTCATTTTCTTGTGATGTATTAAGATTTAACCGAAGATGTGTTATCAAACATTTGTTGCAATCCTGGTTATGTTCAAGGAAATTCAAACTATATGCTTTAACGTTCAATCAAGAGAAGCATGTTAGTTTTGTGTGGAATCTAATTGTGTCGATCAATCGGGTTGTATTGTTGACTCGGACCTCAATTCCATCGGTCGAGCTTGCCGGGGGTTGCAAGGGGACCTCCTCCTACTTTGGGTTCAGGGTTTTATACTCTAGTGCTGCAATGTTCAACACTTACTCTGCATTTGGAGACAGCGCGACGCTCCAAACCCCAGCTCTGCTAGTGAGGCTAGGCAATTTTCTTTCTTAGTTTTCATGTTTAACTTGAAGGGTTGTGTCCCTAGGGTGATTAAGGTGTGTCTCTTTGTCAGTTATGTAAGAGAACGGTGCAAGAGTGAAGAGAGACAATGAGAGAATCAGAGAGTGAGAGTGAAAGATATCTATATAATTTCTCTCAATTTTCATCGTGAATTTCTTGATGTGGTGTGTTTCCCTATTTTTTTTTTCCAGTTTTGGGTTTTTCTACATTAAATCCTAGTGTTATTTCTTTTCCACTGCATTTTCTCTTCCTTGTATGTGTTCGCTGCATTATTTACTTCCCAACAAAGTGATTTTTTAGATCCAAATTGGAATTAGTTGATGCTTCATAATCAACGAAAGGGAGCCTTATCTAAGCCATATAGAACCCTAATACTTTAAAGCAAAGGTTGCTCAAGGTTGTTTAATCATCCAAAAGGCCAATTAGATTTATTATTTCATTGATCATTAAATATGAATCAAAATATAATTAAGTTTAATAATGAACTTAATTACCTTTAGCTTAAATAACATGTATCAAGAATAATGTCAAGTAATCTTTGCAAAAAATTATAATTTTGATATGTGGAATAAATAATATACATGTTGATCTTTCTTTCATTTAGTTATTTATAATTCACACGATCCGTTGATTTAATATTTGAAGTAACTTTTATAATTAAGTTATACATGTACTAGGCCGAATACCACATGAGCTCACTCGAACTCGGCTCATGTACATCCCTAATTATTATGGTAGTTGATTATCTTTATATAGTCAATAAAAAGTCTTCTATTGCTTGCTGCTATTTGACCCCTCGTATGGTGACTATTTCCCATTTCTTCTCAGATAAGGTTACAATTGGAGACATTGCTAGCAGAGAAGGGACGACTGGCGCATGAGAACTCTGTCTATGCTCGAGAAAACCGGTTCTTGAGAGAGATCGTCGAATACCACCAGCTCACAATGCAGGATGTTGTTTACATGGATGAAGGCGCCGAGGAAGTCACCGAAGTCTACCCTATTCCACCCCTCTCAACTCTATCTGCCATCGCGCCGAGAAGCTCATCTCCCGAACTCGCCTCCATTTTTGTTCCTGAATCCTGTCCTATAGTGCCGATGCCACCATCACCATCACCACCACCACCACCACATTCGTCCAGGGCCGCGGCCGCAGCCACCAGTCCTCCTGAGTGAGAAGTAAGCATCATTTTCGTCAATATCGCTTGTATAGTCATATAATCAGTCACCCTCTTGATGCTTGCATGCCTAACTTTTAGCTCCTTTTGGTAATTTATTTATTGAAATTTATAAACCCTAAATCTACATTCAAACTTTACTTTGCAACCATGTGTGGCAAACTGGCAATTGTTAGTGATGTGGTTTCTAGCCTGCCTTTTGGTATATGGATGTTCTGTAAAGTTACATATTTGATCATCTTTTTAAGTGTAACTTTTATGTATTTCATCGTTACGAATAAAGCGAAATATAAATTGAATTATTCTTCACTTTGTTTACGTAGTTTTATGCTACAGAAAACTCAAAGATCAAAATGGTTCATAATTATATTAAAGAATTGTTTTGTTCCTTCATGTTTTTAAAAAGGAACTAAAATAGTCTTCCGGTGGATTATTTTGATTATTTTTTTTAGGAAAATTTACATACATGCCACTTTATAATGTCCTATTTACATATCTAACACCTAAAACTTTAATATTACATACATACCACTCTATATTATTTTAATATCAAATATAACATTTATATTTCTTTCCTAACACTTCATTTCTACCACTCATATTTGATATAAAAATGAACTATGGGTGGTATGCATGTAATATTAAAGTTTTAAGTGTTAAATATGTAAATAGAATAGTATAAAGTGGTATGTATGTAAATCTCCCTATTTTTTTAAAATTTGAGGGATTGAAATGATCCTTTAATAAAGTTGAGGATCCTTTTTGTCCTTTGAAAATAATCGAGCGATCATTTTCTTTTTCTCCTTATTATTTAAGATGTACTCCCAAAAGTTTTGGGATTGTTGGTTCAACACAATTGTAATAGTGGGGAAATCATTTCGTGCGGAGTCTAGACGTAGAGGATCTTCTGAATTGTTGTGTATGTACTGCATATTTACTGCGTATTTGTAGATTTACAGTAAATAAGTAGCAAATTAACAATATTCACTAAATACTTAGCAAAAATGCAAAAAATACGTATTAAATACTAAGCAAATACTCACAACTAATGATTGGCTTAGTATTTGTTGTGTATCTATAAATGCAGTGTGGACGCAGCAATCCGGAAAATCCTTTACATTTGGACTTTGCATTGAATAATTTCCCGTAATAGTGTTATTAAAAATCTGAATGATATACTTTATTTTTTTATAGTTTTGTAGTGTATATTATTGTTATATTTTTAGTTGATTATAATTTTGTTTTTTATGTTTTTAAAAATTTTATGAAGAGAGCTTTGCTTTTCACGATCGGATTTGCCAGCATTAGAATGATATAGTTGCACAAAAATTATCATTATTTGTTGAAGAGAATTTATAACACTTAAAATGGCTTCCAAAAAATTGATTTTATTTTCTGATTGTTTCACAGGTAATTTTACAAAGAATTGTATAGCTGTCCCAAGTAAATTTTAGAAAATTATTTTTTATTATACTTTTTTTTTCCTTTAAAAAATAGTTATTTAAAACTATCATGTTTAATATTTTCCTCAAAAACTTTTGTAATATTTTACCCTCTTGCTTTGTAACTTCTGAGCAATGCTATTATATGTAGCTCTCTTTAATATGTTGGCAGAGAATTTTGATTATCAATTAAGAGATTTGATTTTTTACCTTCTTCTCCTCTTCCATATCTTCACTTTTCATCATTTCTGTATTAAGAAAAAGTAAAAAAATACCAAATAAATAAATAATGGTCTTATATATAGATTGATGTCTGATATGAATATAAAAATTACTTTTTCAAATTGGCTATTTTACGCTGCTCATCTTGGCATGTTGGTTGAAGGTTTAGATTTTTCAATTAAGAGGTCTTGAATTCGAGTTTTTATGTATGGGTTGTGTGTGTGAATTTGCCTTAAATAGTCTAAATGTTAAAAAAAAAACGGTTATTTTTTCTCTCTATCTTTTCCATGCAAATTTATCTATCTTTCTTTCCCTTTGTTTAGATCTTTGTTAGGGGTGTTGACTCTAGTAGTCTATGGCTTGAGCATGAGCTCGATTGACTATTGACTAATCGATTTCGAGCTCACGATGTTCTACGAGCTCAAATTTGCTCATAAATCAGCTTGTTTATTGTCAAAAAAAAAAAAAAGGATTATGACCCAAGTAATTATTATAATAAATTAGAGTAAAACTAATAAATAATCATTTAATGTAAGAAATTAAAATATAATTTAAAAAAAATTTAGTACTTAAAACAATGAATTTTAATATATTTTAAGTGTATTTTATATTAATATTATTTAAGCGAGCTTGTTTAGAAGCTAACAAGTTGAGTTAGAGTTGGCTTAGGCTTTGTTTGTTAGCTCATTGAATTTAGCTCACGAGCATGCTCATAAGTTGGCTTGACTTGCTCATCATATCACTCTCTCCAGTATTCTCCAAGTGCCCTAGTGTTTCCTAAACATATCAATAGTATGGTTGGTATGGCATTAAGTCAGACGCCAAAACCGAAGAACCATTGTCGTCACTCGCATGGAAAATTGGATCCTAAGTGGGGCCTCGTCAAGAAGGTTTTCTCTAACGATGAGTTGTAGCTCGCTACAATTGAAGACGATCGGATACCTCCGGTTAACATAAAGTTTCATCCTTATGTTGATGATGATTTTCTTTTTGAGCTTTACAAAGTATTTATGCCCTCAAAATGCATTCCCCAAAGATTTAAGAACATTAGCAATTTTGAAGAAAAGGAGAAGCCATTCATATGTGAAGCAAAAGCTTTACAAAGTAAACATGTCATCACAATGCATTTCCTTAAGATCAAGGCTTCATTTGGAACAATTTTCTTACTATTTTAGAGAGAGCAGCTTTTTAAAGCTATTGTAGAAAACAACTTTTTAATACAAATGGCTTTTGAAAGCAACGAAAAAATAATGGCCAAATAGAAATTTTACAATTATGTTTTCCCCAAATAAAGCCTCAACGCACCTTGCATCATAAACTATGGCAATTAGAAGCGAATACAACCACCAAATTATTTGCATCTTACAAATATTGTTTAGGATATTGAAAGAATGTAGCCAAGTGCCACTTTTGTCTTTTCACCTAATATTTTTGATCTCAAAGATCGTATGCATTTTTGTAAGAGGTATCTACAATCATATGTTTGAGAGGAGGCACACTCGGGAAGGAGCCCTTCCATGCCATGAAGAAGTTTGCCCACACCGATTATAGAGATATAGCGAACTTCAAGGTACAGGGATTCAAGCGAAAAGGGATTTTGACGATGAAGTTATTAACATTAAGATACAAATTGATGGAGTTTTCTTGTGAAAATATTAAAGCTGAATCAAAGAATAAGAACCAATTTGTTTTATATCGATCATATTCAATCGATGTCTGATAATCAATAAGAATTGTGCCAACTACTATATCACACCTTTTTTGGCAAAGACTCGAGCCTCCCTCTCATAAAAATCACTTTGAACTTACTTTCAATATATCAAAGTTAGGCTTTTTTTGGGACGGCTTAAATTACTGCTTCTTAAATCAACTTTTTAGTATACAAATTTAAATATTTATGCTAGCAAGCAATTTTAAGAAGCAATGAGAAAACTGCCTTAAACTAGTTGTAATAAATTTGAACTATTTTAACTTTGAACTCGATCAAATTCATTTTGAAAGACATCATTTTTTTAAATAGTTAGTAAATATGAAAAATTGTCTCTCATTAAAAATTTGAAAATATGTTGAAATATATTTAGAAAATGCTTTTATTTTTAAAATATAATCTCAAACACTATGTAAAGGGTGGAGCCGTCGGCTAACCCGCCGTTTGGTGCCAGCGACGACGCACTCGCAGTCGCCGATCTCCCTCCCTCCGTCGAGATCTCTCGCACTCTCCGCAGTCCACAACCTCGATATCTCTCCGATTCTCTCTCTCCCGCTAGCACTGTAGAACTCTTATTATATGGCAAAACCCTCAAAGAGAATTTTTCATGATTTCCAGAGGCTTTGCTCCCATGAGATCGCTTCAAGGCGCTGGCATCAAAGCCCTATCTTATATGGCCAACCTGCTTTATTTTGTTCGAAGAATTTATTTTCCGATTTCTCTACAAGCCTGTACCAGCCTGGGGGAATTTGGAGCAGGTTGTACTCCTGTGAGCCTCCCTCTAAATCCCCATCTATCAATATCGTGCTTTCTCGTTTCATCGACAACAAACGTACGAATTTTTCTCATGGGGTTTTGTCTTCTGGGTTTTGGCATTCAAGGGCAATGAGCTCGGGGTTTTCGCCCAAGTTGCCAATTCTTTCTTCGAAGGTCGCGGGGCTTCGTGGTTTTATGGAAAAGGGCTCAATATATAGGCTTCTTTCGGTTAAGAGTTTGGATACCGGTAAAATTGCTGAAGGTTTTGGGAAATCGGTGGTCAGTAAGTCTCTTTCGAGCATCAGATTGACGTTTTCAAGGTACCGAGAGGTCATTGGGTTGCAGTTGGAGGCTTTCTGGAAGAGGAATTATCTTTTTATTCTCGGCGCTGGTGGTTTAGTTCTGTGCATTGCGTTGTGGAAGATATTGTTTGGACTTGCAAGCACTTTTGTGGGGCTATCTGAAGGCATGGCAAAGTATGGGTTCCTTGCTCTGGCAACTGCTATTGTTGCTTTTACTGTAAGTATTATCTATTATGTAATGATGATTGGACACGCTTGTTGTGTTACATTTTTATGCGCTGAACTTTTATGCTTTTACTTGTACCAATTGTTTAATTAAATCGTAGACATTCTATAACTTTGCCTTGGTGTTAGAGAATTGCTGCGAACTTCAAGCTTATCTTTCTTCCTTTCCAAGTGGTAAATAGGATGATGTCTTGACTGTGGTTTAGTGATTAGGAGGAGAATGAGGAATAGAGATATAAGCTCATGGACAAGGGGAGAGGAGTGAAGAGATTGTAAGAGCAAATATCAATATTCAATGTTAACCAAGTCTTATATTAGCATATGGTCCGTTTATATAGGGGATGGACCAAAAAACAACTACACCGTTCACACATAAGGATAAAATGTAGACGTAACATGGCATCGTATGAACACTGATAATCAAGGTGTTGTCAAAGAGCTAATCAGAGAAGGATCACTAATATTTGTTGATTTATCATTGTTTTCTGAAATATGGAATAAGCACTAATAATGAAGATGTCCTCAAAGATCTGATCACCAGACTTCCTTGATCTTTATTCCCCTCTGTTTTAATGAACTCTTCTACATGTACTTTGCATGTGGTGGTTATATTGCAAAGGCCGTAGGACTCATGCATGTACTTTGCATAGAATAACATGAACTCTTAGTGAAGCTCCAACAAGAATAAATGGATTTGAAGTTTTTGATGGAGCTCATCACCATGCCTTATGAATGTGTAACTGCTAAAATTTTTTGATGAATATTGAATGATGTGATGATAATAGTGTGAAGATGAACTAAAGAAGAATCGATGATGTAGAACAATAATATGATTGAAAAAGTAGAACTGGAGGAGGTGTTGAAGATTGTGGTTCCAACAACATTGAAGAGAATTTATAATAAGAAATAGATTTGAACTTGATAGAAAACATTCACAATAAAGAAAGTTGTATCCCTTAGGAACGGCAGAGGGTGTGGACTTAGTAGAAAAACACTTGCAATAATGAAAGCCGTGGAACTCACTAGGAAAAAAGAAAGCCCTAGCTTGCATCTCTGGAGGATTGCAACTGAAGTTGATCACTGTTGAAGGTTGATGTCGAGCATATATTATTGATCAGAGGTGGATGTTGAGCAGAAATCCATCACAATTTTAGAGATATTAATGCAATGAAGCAAAATCAGGACATAATAAGATGATGATGAAAACCTGGAAACTACAGAGCATAGATGCAATTCAATAATGATGGGAATTAAGGAAGAGATCACAGAGGGACCACCGAAGGCGACAATGTAGAGATTATCCCATAGCTCAGTCAGTCGATATCATGTTGAAGTCGCAGGAAGTTGTTGAACAACAGTGATGATGGCCAAGTGCGTGAATTGACAAATAAGATTCAACAATGACAATGAGGCCAGAAACCAGGAATTGACAACAAAATCGTTAGGGATCGCATGAGCGATGATGAAAATCAAGATAGAAAAACACAAAAGATGTAAAGCTCTAACACCATGCGGAGAATGCAAAATCTTTCTTATTCATTCAAATTATTTGATACAAGACAGTATATAGACTGGTCTAAGAAGAAAATAATAAACAAAATTATATCAAAATATAAAAAATATTTATTGCCATACAAATGATTATCTTCTTACTAGTGTTAGATTTTAAATCTAAATACTCCTAATACACTTTTGGCACCCAAACAGGTTCTGGATTTCCTTCCTTTGCATTAATTTGCAGGATATTGATTTCCTTTCTTGGCATGAATCCTTAGGAACCTAATTTTCTTAGCTTAATAGCTGTCATATTTTTATTGGTGCGTTCCTTATGACATTTATCTTTATTATTTCTTTCATGGTGAGTCTCTCATCTCATAACAATATTTTGAAGGGCTACTTCATTTAGACCGGATTCATTATTTAGTTCTTGTGTGTGTATTTGATTAATTTTCAATATTTCAAGTTGCTCAGTGATTTGGTTTATTGTTGTTTCGTTTATCATGCTTTGCTGGTTAGTTGCTTAGTTGATTTTGCAAGATTGTTAAACTGTCATCTTTACGGTGATCTGTTAACTGACTTTGATAATCTATCCCACTTTTGAGTGAGATTTTGACACCAACATGGGATCATATACTAATTTGATAGAAAATTTGAGGGTCTAGGTTTTACTAATGCAACTTGGGATGAGATGTACAATAAAAATGCAAAAAAATACAATTTGTAGGCTATCAACTCTTAAAGTCAAAATCAGTCACTTTTAATCTAAAAATATCAAACTTGGTTCTTTTATTTTATACAATAATTAAATAGCCACAAAAACATGAAATTCCATAAGAAAAATACTAAATGAACATAAAATTTTAGTAACGACCAAGCTTTCCACTACAAGAAGGAAATTTGAAATTTACACTTGTCAAAAAAATGAGTTGCACACACACCAACGACAAATGAAGTTAAAGAAAAAATAAGGTTAAATCACCCAAAAGGAAGAACTAGACCATGTGCTAGTTAGATGTATGTTCCTTGAGCGCTATACGTATTGATAACATAACTAGAATTTAGTAAGAATGCTCATTGTTTAAGAATTATACAACAACAATAACAACAACAAGCCTTTATCCTACTATGTGGGGTCAGTTATATGAATTTATTTTCTCCATTTTGCCCTATAAAGAGTCAAATTTTCATTCAAATTTAATATAAAAGTCATTTTTAATACTTTCGAATAAATTATTTTTACGTTTGTCTCAATCTTTTTTAATATAAACCAGATTTAATGCATCTACTCTCCTAACAGGGTCATCAGAAGGCCGATGTTTTCTATGACCTAACCATCTAAGACACTTCTCTCTAATTCTATCTGTCACTTGAGCAACTTCAATCTTTTCATATATGTATACTTGTTTTGCATTCTATCTTTAAGTGTAAAACCATGCATCCACCTGAGCATCATCATCTCTACAACACTTAATTTTATGCTTCTCTTTTAATGGCCAACATTCTGCGCCTTAAAGCGTTGCAGGTCTCACCACCATCTTATAAAATTTTCCCTTAATTTTGAGGGTATTTTTCTATCACTCAATAGGACAAATGCATTACGCCACTTCAACCATCCAACTTGAATTCTACTAATAATACCCCCATCTATTTCACCATTGCTTTGAACAATAGAGTCAATATATCTAAAACGTGCACTCTTTTTAATAGCTTGATCACCCAATGTTACAATCCAACAACTAGATTTATTCATAATTTCATACTAACATTACATTCCATGTATTCAATTTTAGATCTACTCAGACGAGAACCATTAGACTCTAAGATTGACCTTTATAATTGAAAACTTTTGTCATTGCCCTTTGTAGTCTTAGCAATAAGAAGAATATCATTAGCAAAAAGCATACACTAAGGTACATCCTCTTGCAAACGTCTAGTAAGAACATTCATGACTAAAGCAAAAAGATATGGGCTTAAAGCTGGTCCTTGATGTAATCTAACTAAAATAACAAAATACTTGTTCAATCACCTTGTTTTTTACCACAAGTAATAGCTATTATGTACATATCTTTAATGGCTTGAATATAAGCTTTATTAACTCCTTTATTTGCTTTCTCTAAATCAATAAATACCATATGTAGATCCTCCTTACTCTCTCTATAGTTCTCCGTCAAACCTCTGAACAGATGTATACTTGCATAGTAGACCTACTCGGCATGAATTCAATTTAATTTTGAGAAATATTAGTATCATGTTGCAACCTATGCTCAATTACTCTCTCCCATTATTTTAATATATGACACATTAACTTAATTCCGCCATAGCACACTATTGTGCATCACCTTTATTCTAAAAAATAGGAGCCAACACACTCCATCACTCATTACGCTTCTTTTAAGTCGTCAAAATAATATTAAAAAGTTTAGTAAGATAATTTTTTTTGCTCATCTAAGCATAACCACACTTCTATTAGAATATCAACAGATGCTTTTCCACATTTCATTTTCCTTAAACCCTTTCCAACTTCTGTTTTATCAATACGATGATAACAACAAAATCTCTACTTTCATTTAGGGTGCTACTCACTAAAGTCAATCATATTCTCTCAACTTTCATTGAAAAGTTTATCGAAATATTTCATCCACCTATGTTGAATATCCTCTTCTAAGAAAAGCTACAATAGAATTATAGCTGTCATAAAAAAGTTTTTAATTCAATCTCACTTGTCCTCAAAATTGATTCAGAACAGACAACATGTTCATGGTGTATGCGGTAGACATTTGCACAGTTCCTAAATTATAGGACAGATTTTGGATTTTAAAGGAAACTTAGTTTATCCCATGTTTCATATAGGTTGATATTCAGAAATCCTGTTAATCACTAAACGATCTTTCAACCACAGTAAAATATCGAAATAAAGAAGAAAATGCATACACGACTTCTGCTAAAATACTAAAAACCAAAATCATAGAGTGCTAGATCTAGATATTAATAGGGCTCCTTATGATGGGGACATCATCAAGAGATTCAAGCGTGTTTATCAGAGAAGGCATCAAAGATCGATGACCCCGGTCAAGAGCCTTTATTTTTGATGTATTTTATGTTTTGTTTATTTTTATATTTCAATTTTTTCTATATTACCCCTACAGGTAGTTATTTTGCTATTGTAGCCCTATGTGCATTCTAATCCTTTTTTTTTCTTTTGTCATGTTGATGGCTATATATAAGACCACTTCTATTGTATTTGGGATGATGATTTGATGAATAAAATTTTGAGCTTTTGTCTTCTTCATTATCGTGAGCTTTGAGAGAAGAGAGAGCACCCTAGGTGAGGGTGATTGTAATACCCGTCAATCTTTGGAAGAGTCCGAGATTTGTGGCTCATCTTTTCCTTTCCCATAATATCCGGCCACCTCCCCCATCTTCCCTACACCCAGCTTCCTACCCAATTCCCCCACCCGAGGGCTCCACCACATCTCCCCTCCTCAATCCGAGAGCTTCCCCTTTGCCGCCGCCCCACCACGCCACGCCACGCCACCGGCCTCTTAAGGCCTCCAAGCCAACGGCCTCCAAGTTGCCGGCCACTAGTGCCCTCAAGTTTGATTTCCAATTTAATTTCCCCATTAATTCCCTTCCTAAAATAGCTTAGTATTTATCAGGAAAGTTCCCTATTTGAATTTCAAACACTTTCCTTATTGATAAAACTGTTTTAGGAAAGCCCATAATTATCTCAAAATCTGAAATTAAATCAAATATTTGATTTCAATCATCAATTAAATTAAAGGGTCCACATACATTGAATCTAAACCCCTCTGCCCCTCCTCCCCCCTTCCCCTTGCCTTTCTCTCTCCAATTAATCCCTAACCCCAATTAAATTCCTCATAATTCTCTCCTAAGCCACCGGCCCCTAGAGCCCAATTTGGGATAATTTGATATTCAAATTAATCCATTTCCCTCTTTTTGAGAAAATCTGAAATTAAATTCAGATTTTCTCATTCATCTCTTCCACCTCCCTAGCCTAATCCCAAGAAGTTTCCACCTAAACCCTAGCCGTTCCCCTCCCTTTCCCTCTCTACCCAAGACCTCCAACCACCGGCTCATCCCCTCCCTTCTCCCATCACAAGCCGCCGGCCCCTCCAAGGATCCCAATAAAGGAGTCTCCCATATTCATGGATGGCTGATCTTGAAGTCGACCACGGATTTGTGTATGATTCTCAGTGGCAACTCGTCGGACGTCCACCTGCGCCTCCTTCTCTGGCTACCTTCTCGTGGATCAAAATCGTTGGCATTCTAATTCTCTTGGTGGCATTATTTGGATTGCTGGAAGTTTCTCTTCGTTAAAGCTTCTCATAGAGTATGAGTGAGAAAGAAGACTCTAGGTGAAAAGCTTTAAATGTTAACCTGTGGATTCTTATTATGGCTCATTTAGTCTTATTGTAATTTTCTATTATTATTTTAAGCTGTTTCGTTCTTCTAAAATTATGACTGCATGCCAAAGCAAACGACAATCGAGAATTCTTAAAATTAATTCTTGTGGCTCATTAATCTTAAAGTACCAAACTTTACAATAAATTTATTATTTTCTAGCAATTCCTGTTTGTATCTGATGTGAAACCAATCAAGAATTGCACGTGAAATTTATTAAGAATCACAAAGTATACTAGTGTAAGATTAGAGTACCGTAAGTTAAGGTTCAAGAGTTTTCCATTGTCATAATTGTTACGATAATCAATTACAAACTAGATGTTTGGACACAATTAGCGATAGATCTTGAAATTATCACAATAAAGCAAATGCGGAGTGAAATAGAATCCCACGGCTAATGTTTAGAAATTTCACAATGAGTTACCTTGCTCACTCACACTCAAATTTAGGGCTTAGCGGAGGAAGGTCTTCAGCACACCCAACGATGCCACGAGGATGGTAGCAACACCAATGACCTTGATCCACGGAAAGGTCAGCGGCGGCGGAGATGGCGGGGATGGATGACCGTGGAGGATTCAATCGTAGTCTTGAAATTGGTCGTCTATGACGTCCACGAGAGTAGGCAAGATGCGATTTAGATAGTCCTTAATAGTGTCGTCAGATCCAAATCCGATGTCGAAGAACTGCGAACGGGTGATGTGAATGTCACCGTAGATGTCGTACACGAATCCGCTATCAAGCTCAGGATCCGCCATACGTCATTTACGCGGAGAGGGGCGGTGTAGTCTTCTTCTTCTTTGACTTCACAGATCACAAGGAGAAGCTAGATGGGGGGCGGCGGGAGCAGGAGGAAAAGGGAGCCGACAGTTTCCAAGAGAGATCCAATGGCAATAGGTTTAATCTCAAAATCTAAAATTAATTTCAGATTTTAGTGGACTTAGAGGGAAATCCAAATTGAAATTAATTCAAATTTGAGGGGAGTTAAAGGGGAATTAATGGCAATTAATGGGGCCATTAAGAGGGGGAGGCCGGTGGGTTCTCAAGAGAGGAGGAGGGGTGTTGTTTCAAAACCTGAAATTAATTTCAGGATTTGAATGAAATTTGGGGGGAATTTGGTTTGAAATTTGAATTGAAATTGACTTGGAATTAATGCCTTCGGTGAGCATTAAATGGAGAGAGAGAGAGAGAGAGGGCCTAGTAAGGCCGGCGGCATGGAGAGAGGGGGAAGAGGGAGAGATCACATGGAAGAGGTTTCCAATTTGGGGAGATGACGTGAAAATAAATTTAAACGACTCCAATTTAATTTAAATTGAAATTGGAATTCGTCATGAAAAACTTTCATAAATTGGAAATCCAAATTAGGAAAGAATTTGAAATTTGAAATTCAAATTTCAAATTTGAAACTTGCGGAAGGAGGGATTGGACGGATGGAGAAGGTCGCCGGCAAGGTGGCCGGCCGGGGCCGTGGGAGTGGCCGGCGGCGGGCTTCCAAGGGGGCGGCGGCAACAAAGGTTTTGGAAGGGATTTTCTTATGATGGAGGGGAAGAAGATGGAAGAAAACACGAACAAGAAGATACAATAACTTAGCCACGAGCCGCGGACTCTTCCAACGACTGGTGGGCCTTGCGATTTGCTCCCCTTGAGCTCTCTCCCTTCTCAAGCTCTCTCCCTTTTCTTATGATGGAGGGGAAGAAGATGGAAGAAAACACGAACAAGAAGATACAATAACTTAACCACGAGTCGCAGACTCTTCCAACGACTGGTGGGCCTTGCGATTTGCTCCCCTTGAGCTCTCTTCCTTCTCAAGCTCTCATGCAAGAAGAAGTAGAAACAAAACACAAATTTTCATTCAAATATTCATTACCCTTTTACAAAGCATGAGACCACTATATATAGGTCTTCAAACATAAAGAAATAAAAGTACTCAAATGCCCTTTGGGCTACAATAAGACAACACTCCCCATAAGGGTAAACTAGGAAATGGAAATGCAAACTAAATAAAACATAAAATACATCAGAAGTAAAGGCTCTGAATCGTAGCTGTCGATCTGCGCTGTCTCCGGCGATACACATGCTTGAACCTCTGATCGATGTCCTCATCAGTATCACATCACCTTATCTCCAAACAAGTTATTGTAGTTTTTAATTATTTATAGAGATGTGGTAATATGATCTAGATATTTATCTTAAGCAGGATGACACATAAAAATGTTCCAAAACACTAAACAAATAAACTTTACAAGCCTAGATATTGCCAAAAACAAAACAAAAAGAAAGCTACTCGACTCCAAGAAAAATGATGAAATATAGATTGCAAAAGACTTGGATTGGAAATATTCACGTCCAGAACCTTGCTTTTCCAAAAGTTCTTGTAACAGTAATGAAAATTTCTACAAAAAAAATTTAATCATGGATCCCACATGGTTCTGGATATTCAACATTGTAGCCTTCTTGGTCCGTCTCCCATTGTTTCTACTGGTTTCTGCTCAAAGAAAATTGCCAAGTGAACTATCAACGTCTTATACTTGTTCGATCATCCACTGCAATTCATGTTTGCTATCGTGACTCTCTAAGCTGGTGCTAGCTGAGGTCGAAGCCCAATGTTTGTCAGAATTTCTAGCCACCAAAGAAATAATTCAAGGTAAAAAGCAATTGGTATATCACCTTTTTCATTAAAAAAAAGGGTCTAACGAACAAGAAAACTGAGAATATACCTAGCAGGAAAATTCTTCTATTCCAATTTCTTCAACAACTCCAAAAAAACAAAAAAAAAAACCCATTTCAGTGTTATCCCCGGAAGACTTTCCTCCCATCTATTGTTGCTACCACCTCAATCCTTACTACATGCAGTGGTGGAACTAGGCTTTAAAGAGAGATGCGGCGAAATTAAAAAAAAAATTACTAAAATAAATTAAAAGAGTTTGTTAGAAAATATTAGAAAAGATATTTTTATTAGATTTAAATAAGAATTTAACTCTTAATATAATACAATTGATAAAAAGAATTCATGTAGTCGATCCCACAAGGTGGAATAAAGGCTTGATATTGTTGTTGTTAGATGTTCGACTTTTTAAATCAATATAAGTGAATTAGAACTATCTAGAGTAAAAAAAAAAATCTTTTTAAATCTAGTTATTATTTTTAGGCATCTTAAATTATCCCTAGTTTTTCATCATTACATCAAAATCATAAATCTTTGATTTTATTTACGGAATTTTGGTGTGGAATGGTTTTGAGATTTTGGGCACCTAAGGAGAGAATAATAATTAAGATGTGGAAGGGGAGAAGATGAGAGTTCATATATAGTTTTATTGTAATTAGTAAATAAAAATAGAAATTTATAGTTGAATTAATTAATAGAAGTATGATATTCGCCCATAATTGCAATATGATAAGTAGATTAATACTACGAAAAGATTATGTGTTGACAATTAGTCTTAAAATTTGATTGATATTAAATTATAATCATGCATTTATAGTTAGGGTGGTAAAATTTTTAATTTAGTTTGTTATATTGAATGATTTACTTTAGATTTAGAGGTGGAAAGCGCCTCCTCAACTGGTCCACCAGCCAACCCTTCCCCATTGTCGTAGAACCTGCAAGAACAAACAAGGTAATCAACAAGAAAGCAAAAACTAGGCGACTTGGATTACCTTGTTGTCAAAATAAGCTGCATGATCTCCCTCCCTCATTATTTGCTGTCAACAATAGGAGGGCCAAGCCGCATCCCTAGTTTTGGAAATTTTAGCCTGCTGGATTTGGCAGCTTTCTTTCAAGAATAGCAGTGGGAGAAGGGCTAGGAACCTAGTGATCGATTCTGGCAAAGTCTCAGAATCCAATACAATATCCTTTCTTTCCACTTCTCCAAAACCTGGAAACTCCTAAAAATCAGGAAAACTTGGAAACTCACCACCCAAATCCTATTTAATAAGAATATTTAAAAAAAATCTGAATAAAAAAATAATTACAAACTGGGCCACCAAGACTATTTGTAAATAATGTCCAAGTCATGGGGAGTTTGGAAAACCGAACTTGATATCCAGAGGGCTGAATCGAAACATTTGTAGCAGTAAACTAAATCTACTGAGGCAATCAAACCGTTCTCGCTAGTATCATTATTATCATCAATATGTTTAACATTAACTTAAAAGGAAATGCAAAGTAAATAAAGCGCGCCCCTCTTAAGGTTCATTTTTTTGTGCTTCCAATGAATATAAACTTTTAGAATCCTATCGAAGTTGTTCCTTAAAGTATGGAAATGGAGCTCTTAAGGTTCATTTTATTCACTTGAATTCACTGAACTGTTTAAATTAATCTGTAACGCCTCATAAGGAATAGCTTCTGTAACAAAAATTTAATTGATTCCCTACCTGTCATTTTACCATGTGAACTGAGCGCGCTTAAGTATTCTCATTTCAGTCCTTTTTCTTACATACAATTTTAACTATCACAATGATTTATTTTTACTAAATCTATTATTTTTAGAGGAACTAAATAGTTTGCTACAACTTTATTAGATTATTTTATAAGTAACTGAAATTCTCTGATTTTATTTGGTTTTTTACTTTCTACCTGCTTTATGTTAGGAAAAGCACTCTGTAAAAAGCCAAAACTGTTTGGATGAAAACAAATAGATAGCTTTTTCCTAGCTTTTTTTAGAATTTTCTTTTGAAAAATTATATTTAGGAAAACAGAATACAAATAATATCTGAACAAGCAATTTTTTAAAAACTCTGGCAGCTAAAGCAGACAAACATAAGTCCAATGAGAGTAAAACAGCCTAGTATGCTACTAATTATCTTGGTTCATATGCTGGAAATAATGTATCTTAATGGATATGTATTAACTGGCTGGGAAAGTAATACGATGATTGTAATATATATAAGCTGCCACTTTCACTGCCATGTAGGCGGATATGGCAGTGAAATTGCAAGTTTCTTTTGAAAGTGTAGCTTTATTCTTGCACATTATGCCCATCTTGTAAAAGTTCCATTTCTAAGCTGTCAGGATAAAAACTTGTTGCGCTTGCAAAATTCATTGTATAGGCTTCTATTTGGTGCTATTACAAGCTCTGTAGCAATTTGTCTGTGGTTATAACAATTTTTAGAAAATTACACGCTATTTGTTCCAGATAACAGAAGTGCTTAAATGATGAATAAACTTTCTTATTTCAGGGTCTTTACATTCGATCAAGATTCACTATCAATCCGGATAAGGTTTATAGAATAGCTATGAGGAAGTTGAATACATCTGCTCCTATTCTTGAGCTTATGGGTGCCCCTCTAGCTGGAACGGATGTTAGGGCTTATATTATGTCTGGAGGACTTCCAAAGATAAAGAACTTCAAGTTAAGGTTAGGTGGAAAGCGGTGTTTCCTTATTTTCCCTATCCGCGGATCTGAGAGGAGGGGCCTTGTCAGCGTGGAGGTGAAGAAGAAAAAGGGCCAGGTTAATTCATCATATTCTATTGATTAGCTCATTACTAACATGAGTAAAAAATGATACATTTGGAAGAATCTACATTATTTAATTAACTTTCACTGATATGTAGTTATCCTTCAGAATATTTTCATTTAAGTATAGTTTTTTTAGGAAAACTGTCTTTAAATATTCTGATATTGCTTTCTGCTGCATAAAGATTATGAAATTTGATTTTTTAGATCTTGTAATTTGTTGTTGAATTTGCCGTCTTTCATGCTGTTCTGCTTACTTGCCTTCAATTTATCATCTTGTTTTTTTAATGAAACTTATTTTTTATCAAGTTATTACAAATGAACTGATTCTATCACTCTTTGGGATGGCTATCTTAGTGTTGGACTATGTCCTAGGGTTTATGTTGCTAGTGCAATTAAATAATCCAATTAATGAATTCTAGCTATAAAGAGTTACACTTGACAGTCTTAAATAGTGCTAGTTATACCCAGATTTCTTCTTCTTTTGATAAAAATTTGATGATATTAGAAATCCCTACTAAATGATAATTTAATGACCGCACAATCAAAAAAATTCAATGAGAAAATGAAACCACCGAAAGCCCAACTCAATTAAGCTTCACATAAAAAGAAACCCAATTGTATTAGATTCAATTAAAATCAAGCACACCAAAAAATCAATAACTAATTATGTAGAAGAAAAGAAAACTCCAAAAGAACTTATCAATTGAAGAAAGTCACACTCACCCTGATATATGGAGATGACTATCCTCAGAAATTTGTAGTTGGTTGTGCACTGTGTTTGAATGAATTGACGCCCAACTCAGCCACAAAATGGAATAGAAATTTGAATTTTAACTAAGCAACAGTTTCCTTCTACTTATTTAACAGATTTTTATTTATAAACATAAAAAGTCCCTAGGGTTCGCTGTCTGATTGTATTTTTAATTTCCTGGAGTACCTGTTGGCATTGCAGCATGTGATCTACTCAAGCTTCGGTTCTTCTTCATAACAGAATAGCAGATGATCACTAGGAAAGAGTATTAGCATGGAAATGAAGTCACAATCAGTGATTAGATTACTGCGGGAATGATTCGTGCTCATCGCAGCCCGCTGTAGGATGAAACCATCGGTCTTGTTACAGGAACCATATAACAGAACAGGCAACACATGAGAGAAGCTAGGGAACCGGATAATATATTAGAAGCTACAGTAACAGACCAAGCTTGCTTCAGGTGACCCCTAAAGGTGATTGGAGACCAAAAGCTTGTTGGATCATTGAAAAGGAAGAGGGAGAGGATTGTTTTGGCATAGACTATGTTTTGTATGCTTTACGTAGGTTTTTGGTGCTAGGGTTCAGTTTTTATGTGTGGAGTTTGCTGAAATCAGATTTTCTTAGGTCATGAGGGCTCTAGCCGGCGGCTAGAGATTTGAGAGAGTAGGATTTTCCTCTCCAATTGAAGATCCATATGTATCTTGTTGTTTTCTTTCCTAAATATTACAATAACAAGTATTTTGGTGTGTTATTCTTCATAGTTTCTCAATTTCTACATCTACTTTCTATCAAATGCATCCACTTCCTATCAAATTTGTATCAAAATAATTTCCTGGGCTGAAATAAAAGTCTCCCTCGTTAAATTCTGCTACAGTTTTCACTCTGTTCTTGCTGATTTTTGTTGTTTGGAGGCCAGATTCGTATCAAGGTTGATGTTTTTTGTTGTTAGGAGCCTAGATCCAAGTACCCGGCAGGAAGAAAGATTTCGAGAAAAAAAAATTCCGAGTTAGAAATTCAAATTTCAGCTATACATGAGAAGATCAATGAGAAGTTTGCTATCATGGAGGAGATGATGAGGAAGATGCTCTAGGTTCAAACCAAAACAGCTTCTCAGAGGCGAGGGGAGCAGTCAGCGACTAAGGAAGTGGGGAACGCGCTCGCTTTAGATTACGCATCCCGCGGCGACACGAGCTTCGATTCACCCCTTGTCGTTGTTCTCACACGGCACGAGCTCCGATTTGTCCCGTTGTTCTGCCTTCCTCCCCTGCCATTCTACCTTTCGCCCTCCACTGTCGCTTTTTGCGAGTCACTCGATGAGTAATCGAGTCGAGCGAACGGTTGTTCGAACTCGAGCTCAATAAGCTCAACGAGCTCAAAATCCTGCTTGAGCTCGACGGCTTGCAAGTCAACTTGACTCGGTTGCACCCCTAGGACTGATTATGATCGAATGGGTGTTGAATTTGAAAGGAGTAGCCGGGATTTTTACAAAGGGTTTGGGTACGAGCGTAGAAGGGATGATTGAGACATTTGGGGGGACCACCCCTTTGGGGAATAGGAAATTATGGAAGAAACATGCGAACAGAGGATATCTGATGGTGAGGAGGTTGAAGATGCCTATTTTTGAGAGAGATGATGCACATGGGTGGATGTGCAGGGTGGAAATGTACATTATCGTCAATTGGTTGACGGAGGATGAGAGATTGATGGCGGACGAGATGTACTTGGAGGGGAAAGTGTTGTCATGGTACCAATGGAGGGATACGAAGTGGCTCATATGGACCTGGAGGGAGTTTAAGGATTGTTTGTTGAAACATTTTTGAACCAGCAAGATAGGGGACTTCTATGAGCAGTTCTTTACTCTGACGCATGAGGGGATAGTGATGGAGTATCGTGAGCAGAGCACTTGGCCAGTTAATTGGATCGACTTCCGGAGATTGTACTGGAGGGAAATTTTATGAAAGGCCTCTAGCCAGAGATTCAAACGGTAGTTAGAGTGATAAGGCCTCGTGATTTGAGAGGGGCTATGGGGGTAACCTAATTACTGGATGATCAGAGGCACCTGGAGAGAGAGGTTGGGGGTAGCCGCTCAGGAGGTTCGTATAAGATAACCCCCACCTTTTTAACATTCAAGGAGCTGACACCGGGTATTCTTAACGAGACCTCGAAGGAGAAGACTACAGAAGGGATACTTGAGGGAAACTTTAGGAAGCTCACAAAGACGGGGTTACAGGAGAAGAGGGCGAAGGGGTTGTGTTTTAGATATTATGAGAGGTATACATCGGGGCACAGGTGTAAGGACCAAACTTTTCAGATTCTCACGATTTTTTATGATGAGGAAATTGAGGAGGGAGGTGATAGTGAAGCAACAGTTTCCGTCTTTCCACTTTGCAGATAAGGTGGTTTTTTGGGAGGGAGTATTGATAGACTGGTCCCTCTTGGATTGGTCAAAGTTGGGTCGGTCCCTCCTAGACCGGCCAAATGTTATGGGTGAGGCAGAATAGTGTGTGAGGCAGAAGAGAGGCGAACAAGCAGCCGCCTGGAAGAAATCTCACCTCTTGGGGTGGGCCTGGGGGGATTTTCGAATGGGGAGGAGGGGGGCAAGGGCAGTTAGGAGGGAAAAGGAAGAGGTGGAGGGTTGTTTTGTCATTGATTATGTTTTGTATACTTTAAGTGGGTTTTTTTATGTTAGGGTTCAGTTTTTATGTGTGGAGTTTGCTAAAATTAGAAGTTCTTAGGTTGCGAGAGCTCTAGTCGGTGGCTAGGGATTTGGGAGAGCAGGATCTTCCTTTCTAATTGAAAATCCAATTGTATATTGTTGTTTTATTTCCTAACAAAAAAAAGTATTTTGGTGTGTTCTTCCTAGTTTCTCAATTTTTGTATCCACTTCCTATCAAATGCATTTACTTCCTATCAGAATCATCATCATAGATATGTTTTGAAGTAACTAGAATTAAAACTATAAAATAACACTAAAGCATAATAAAATTAAGGAAGATTTACATACATACCACTTTATACTATTCTATTTACATATTTAACACCTAAAACTTTAATATTACATGATCAAAATTAAACTAATATGTTGTTCAATTCTGCTCAACTTTTTAGACTAAACTTGGATGCATATAATCATCATCATAACCATTAGTAATGTTGTAACTATTGGTTTCATTTATTTTAATCATCCTTTTCTATTCATCTTGTTGTGTATTGCATAAGTTATTAATTATATTTTGTACAAGTTAATTTGCAATTATTATTTTGATCTATCTTTTTTTTTTCTTTCTATTCTTTCTAGATTAATTTTATTTGCCGTTCTTATTAATGCATCTTGTATCATATCATGTAGTTTTTACTCCTACTGTCCTTAAAATATAATTAGCTTACACTCTTTGTCGTTTCTAGTTTTATCCTCTTCGCCTTTAGAATTTGGTCGAAAAGGTTTCTTGTCATATTACTTTGTCATCTATAAGAACTTCACAAATTTTAGTAGTTACTATTTCTGGATCAAATACTTTATGCAGATTTTTTGGACTTAATTAAACGTCAAATTTTGGAATCAACATATGCCATACGTCATGATTATATTTGTTTTTTTTAATTATATTCTCTTAAAAGCTCAATTAGTATGCTAAAATAGCTAATAATTTTTTTTTCTTTGATGTCTTTCATTTTCATTTGAGCTAACAACCTCTTGTATCTACCTCTAATAGGTTTGACTAGTTAAAGTATTTAGTGATCTTTCTCTTAGTTATTTTGGATCTCTCTTTTCTCCTTTATTATTACGTAACTTATGATTCAAAGTATAAAGAGGAGCTTTTGCGTTGTTAACTATTTTGTTTGGTTTCAATATTTAGGCTTCGTTTAGCACGGCTTTTTTACTGCTGTTTAAAGCAATTTTTTAGTACAAAAATTAAAATTTTGTACTAAAAAGTTGTTTTAAGAAGCAGTAAAAAGGCCGTCCCAAACAAAGCCCTAGTGTTAGTATTGACCTTTTCTTTAAGCACTTCTCATTGCGCAATAATTCTTTGTGCTCATTCCACCACATAATCTCAATATTAATGTTTGATCTTTCATTGCCTATATGAAAGTCCATTTCATATTGTCCTTCTTTGAAATTGTTGGTACTACATTTTGCCTCTGCTGAGAAAGAAAAAAAAAACGCCAAAGAAAATATCTTTTTTATTTTATTTAAGTCCACTGGAAGCAGTTCTGACATTGCATGTTGACCCTTTTTCAATTTTTTTACTATTAATTAAACGCTGGATTGTCTTATGCAGTATCTTGAAATAAATCTCAAACCATAAATAATTTTCTCTTTTGCAGCATGAAATGAAGCTTCTTGCTGTCGATATCCCCATGGCATCAGGTCCTGATCAGAGGATCTTCCTAATCGGTGATGAGCAAGAATACAAAGTGGGTGGTGGTTTGATATCAGAACTGAGGGATCCTATAGTTAAAGCAATGGCCGCCGAGAAGGAATTCGAAGCTCTCGACCTGGAGGAAGAGGAAGAAGATGAAAAAAGAGAGCGAGAAGAAGCTGAAAGAAAACAGCACGACGAAGAGCAAAGAGTACTAGACGACGAGAAAAGGCGGCGGGAGCTCGAAAACCTTGAGAAAGTAAGTTCTTAGTACTTAACGTCTGGTACATACAGTATCTTTGATCAACCAGTTAGTTTATTTTGTTATAAGTCGTCAGCTGAGAAATGCTATTTTAAAGCTCACCAGGCGTATAATAAGATGAAAATATTTTATAATTGAGGATTAGGCCCAGTTTTTCCTCTCACATTAAATTGGAACAGACTTTATCCATCAACCAGCATTTGTCAATTCCATTAGAAACCTTCACTGATATTAGCATTGCAGCTTTGCATTTAGTTTGATTTTTATAGTTCAGGCATAAGTAAGAGGCCAATTTGGAGCAATTTTAAAGTTGTTTTATTGTGATATAGAGTCTACAATCAAGTTCGAATCATGAAAACAGTCTCTTTGTAATGCAGAAATAAATTTTCAGACAAAAGATCTTTCAAATTGGTGGAAAATCTTATGAACTGAGCATGTCTTTTTTCTTTTTTTTTTTCAGTTTGTAATGCTACAGTATATGCTTTCACTTTGGCTATAAACAAATTCCTCTTTTGAATGTTTCATGGACACCAGTGCTTTTTAATTTGAATCAGAATATTTGACCTTTATTTTTTTCTCTATAGCAAAAGAGAGATAAAGGATTCGTTTGGGACGGCTTACTTACTGATTTTTAAAACAGCTTTTTAGTACAAAAATTTCGAGTTCAAAAATTTGTGTACTAAAAAGTAATGAAAAAGCTGTCCCAAATATGGGTGAATTTTTTCAATGCAGATACGGATGTCATCCGGAGACGAATCAAATTGCGCCACATCATCCATTTGTTGTGTACAGTGGTTGTGTGCTAGATGACGTGGCGCGTTCTGATTCCCCTCCAGATTGTCCGGTGTCCACACAGAATAATTTCTCCAAATGTGGGGGGGAGAGAGAGAGAACAAAACTTCATTTTCTTTGCATGTGCTGCATCTCAATCATTTTTGGACGTAATTTTGCACCATGTGATCACTGATTGTATTTGTCTTCACTTATCTCACAGACTTTACTGATAGAATAATCTCTAATTAGAACATTAGTAATCCAAATCTGTGAATAGTGTTGAGAGAATTCAAATAGGTCAAAAAGGAGTGCCTGTCAGGTTCTTCCACCTGATAATAAGACCTGTTCTGAATCTTATACTGTTAATTTTCCACAAAAAAAAAAAAAAGTCTTACACTGTTATCTGTCATTACAGCAAATTGGAACCACAGAAAGCTCCTATTTCTTAATAATTGAAATTTGGCACCTTTGTTATAATTATTTGTCTTCTATAAGAACATGATAATTATAATTTATTTGATTTATGACCAGTGAGTATGCATATCTTACCATATCTTTGAGTCCCAATCATGGTCTCAATCAGGCAATGTATGAGGAATTGATAGGTACTAAATGAGTAAAGGAATATGGGTTGAATTGACGCGGCCCGATCAAAACCTAGAGCTAGGGCCCAAATGTGGGATCCAATTCTTAGGTCGGGTCGAGTTTGTGATGATCCTTGGCTCGATTCAACTTACCCAGACCCAACTAACCCGACCTGCTTGATACTCAGATCCATCCCAACTAGGGGTGTAACTGAGTTGACTCAAGCTTGTGTTACCCTTGGCTTGAGCTTGAGTTCGAGTTTAATTCTATGAATTCGAGTTGGCTCGTGAGTTATAAAAAAAGAAAATTGATTTTAATTCAAAAAAAAAATATTATAATAAAATAATTCAATTAATGAGAAATTAATAGAAAAGTATTAAGAAAGCACTTGGTATAATAAAATTGATATATTTTTAAATAACATTTTTGCTTAAATTTAACTATATTCTACTTAAATATTTTTTAAAAGAGTTAGTTTATGAGCTAACAAGTTGAGTTGAGGTTGACTCAAATTTTACTCATTAGCTCAGTGAGCTCGGCTTACGAGCTATTTATCGAATCAGCTTGACTCAATTACACCTCAATCCCCAGCTATTGTTATCTCGTCCTCTCAACTATTAGCAACTCCATCAATGTTTTAATTATTTAATATTAATATTTTGATTTTTTTTCAATGTAATTTTTATTTCTGCCTTTTCTTAGTAGGTAGCTCTCAATATTTTATTTTACTGCAGCTGGAAAGTTGGTGTGAAAAATAATTTTTTAGTGCATATTCATTATGTCTTCTATCAGGGAAAAATTATTCAAATTGAATTATTATAAATTTTATATTTATTTAATTTTTTAGTATGTATATAATATAGAAAAAATTAAAAAATTATAGTATATTTATCTCTAAACAAATTTAATATCTATATTAAATTTAAGTCAGATGTTTTATTTTTATTATTTTGTAAAATAATTATGTCAAACTAGTTGGTGGTATCAAGTTGGAATTTGGATTTTTTTTTAATTCATTAAAATTATTTTATTTTTTTAATTAATCTAAATGCATTAAATAAAATATATGGTCTCCATTGAAAGTCTCATCACATGGCATGTCTTCTAAACTCTGACTAATAGTAAATTAAAAATAAATATAGAAATTTTTCTACAGATCTTTTTTAAATAAAAAATATATATATTTCATAGTATTTTTATACAAATTTAGTTAAAATGAGTATAAAATTTATTAAATTTATTTTTAAATTAGTGAATTTAAACTTTTTTTATAGAACAGTAACTTCAAAATAAATTCAATAATTTTTAAATAAATGATATAATTTATGTCATAATACTTTCTAATATATAGTCATTTCTATTTAAGCATCATCTATAAAGTTAGAATGCATGGTGTTAATTTATCTTTTATTTTCTTCATAAGCATACACCTTCTCAAAATCTTGATAGGTTACAAGTGGGTATTTTGCATCAAACACAATCTTGATGGCTCCATTAAACACTACAAAGCTTGTCTTGTGGCGAAAGGGTTCCTTAAGCTTTCTCTCTTCAAAGGCTGATCAATCAAATAGCTTGACGTCAATAATGTTTTTCTTATGATCATCTCAATCTCATTGAAGACGTCTACATACACAACAATTAGACTTTCATGTCCCAACAACCCCACTTATGTGTGCCACTTATACTATGATCTCAAGCAAGCACCTGGCCCGTGCTTGGTACCAAGAGCTTCACTTCTTTCCAAAATCTATTTGATTTGTTAATTCAAAGTCATGCACATCATTATTCATTTGCTCAAAAGCATACCTTACAATATAGATCCTAGTACATGTGGATGACATCACTCTCATAGGTAGTAATGATACTCTTCTTGAAGCATAACTAACAAACTTTTCATAAATTCTACATAAAAATTAGGGGTGTCAATATTTGACACGACACGAAAACTCGACCCCAACCTGACCCGGAAAATTCGGGTTGGACCCGACCCGATTTCAAAACTCGACCCCGACAACCCGACGGGTCGGGTCTGGGTCCGTGTTTTCAACCCGTTTGCCTACCTGGGTCGGGTTAGGGTCGACCCGGATCAGTTCCGGGTTCGACTCGAACCCGACCCGTGACCCGAAATTGACACCCCTAATAAAAACCTTGGAAATCTTTCATATTTTCTCGTTGTTGAAGTCATACGCTCCACTAAGAGCCTTTTTCTATCCCATCACAAATACATTCAACATCTCTTACAATGGACAAATATGAAAATTGAAATGGGCACATTATGCCCATGTCTCCCACCAGCATGCCTCAGATACATGATGGCATCTCTTCTCATTGTTGCCACTGAGTATCGCTCACTGTTTGGTGGTCTTCAGCATCTCTCCACCCTCTGCCAAAACATTGCCTTTAAATTATCATTCTCTACAAACAACTCTTAAAGTCGTTATAAAATAATCAAATGTTATTTCAAGCAAACTTTGGAACAATTATGATTATTGGATCCATAACTTGATATATTTTATTTGAGCTCAATATTTAAATGATAGATTTTGTTGAACCCATTTCTCATCTATTCGACGACAGATTTCTCGCCTTTTTTGTCCTAATTTTCTCTTCACGTATAAATGATATATTAGATTTTAGCGGATGTAAAACATGAATGTCATTGTCATACCAATAAATGAAAATTATTATTTTTTTTTATCATTTTTAAATAATGACATGTAAATCATGCTATCCATATAGACATGATGAACATTCATTAATATTTATGTTTCATATATTATTATTATTATTTTATTTCTTTTAAGTGATAACTTTTTTGCAATGATTCTATTTTATTTTAATAATTTTTACTGTATCATTATTGGTGAAAGAAATTAAGTTTATTTTTTGATAAATAAAAACATAAATAAAAAAATAAAATTTATTTATTTATTTAAAGAATATAGTTGCGAAATTTCTACTTGATACGCAAGCACTTGCGGTCACATCACGAACAGTCATATAAAATCGAACGGCTGTGACGTCGCCATCGACTCGCCCAACGGGCCAGCAGCGGACCGGGCAACAAACCAAAGCGGTCCAAGGAATCGAGCGGTCCACCACCCCTGACCATCAGGTCGATCGCAACCGTCCAACATCTTTTTTGTCCACGTGGCAGCACGGCCATGTTAACTTTTCCCCTCCCTCGCAACTACCTGATTGCTGAAGGTAATCTGCAGTATACAATCTTGACCGTCGAATGTATACAATGCATCCTGACCGTCCAGACAATAGTTATTGGATACGTTATGCTTCTCCCGCGGTGAGGATTATACTTCACGACGTTCTTTGGCTATTTGAGATCGGAGTGTCGTGTTGTTCTGCCGCCATTAATTTGAGTGCAGAGAGAGAGAGATTGAGGGAGATCTGTGGGAAATGTTGGAATCAAGCAGATGAGCAGAATCTCGAGGGGATATCTTCCGGCTGGGAGGAATGCTCCGGCTGGAGCAGTGCCGGTGTCGTCGTCGCTGCTCCGACGGGGAAAAGGGCTCGCCGGAGTTCCATCCGGCGAAGGCGAAGAGATCTTGGATCTGTTCTCCAGGACGCGCCGGGGCTACGCGATCTCTTCTTCTGTCGAATCTGATGGTGAGCGTGTTTCGAACTTGCTGGAAATGTTCTCTTATTTTATTTCAGTCGATCTATGATTCGAAATGTGGGAGGATTGATTCGAAAATTAGGGAATACTTCTTATCGTTTTGTCACTGTCTATGATTTTTTTTGTTTGTTAGTTCTGGTTTGGTGCCGTATCGTAGGAATCAAGTGAAATAGTTTGTCTTGGATCCAAAAAAAAAAATTATGTGAAAAGGTATCAGTATTTTATTCGTGAAGAGATCAAAGAACGAGAAAAGGAGAGAAGTTAGGCCTCAACGAATCTATTAAAGAATTTCGAATTCATTTTAACAGAGAAGCATAAATTTTATTAAACTGCTGAGTAATTCAGGGAGAAAAAACAGTTCTTGGCGAATTCTAGTAAAATTCTTGTGATTTTTCTTATTCCTATATATCCCATTATAGAATTGACTACATGATACAACTCCATATTTTCTACAGGTTGAAGTTAGTATAGCTAATGCGTTAGACCTTTATTTGGTTCTTAGTCAGGTTGGACTTAGTATGGCTAATGAGTTAGACCTTTATTTGGTTCTTTGGAGAACTTCGGGCTATGTACAAATTCGGATTGAGCACTATGGTGGGTTCTTTTGATGAAAATACTTAGTAGGTTGGAGAATACTCTGAGCAAGATGATGAGTTTTTTTGGGCGAATAATCTGGATTAATGGACCACCTTTTTTGGGAGAAAATATAATGGGCCACTTTTTAAATCTGCTTTTTAGCAAAAAATAAAAAATTGTGTACTAAAAAGCTGCAAGAAAGTCATCCCAAACGAAATCCTCGTCATTCACTCAAGTGAGTTCAGTAAGTTAAATCGGACTTGTCTTTCTAATCGAATTTTGACTTTGCAAGTTCTGAGTTATAGCCAGTTCAGGTCAACTAAGTCCTCACATTGGCTTGATTACATTATCCAAACAAATATGGGCGTACATTGAGAATTTACCTTTGAATTTATAAAGCTTCTTTCAAAAAATCCCTGTTGATCTGCGCTTAGAATGCGTATTCCTCGTTCAAAAATGAAATTTTGCTAGTATGATTTGCAATTCCTTTTCTGCCATTTAAACTGTTGGAGTCGCAATCTTTGCAGTGCTGAATAGAACGGAAAAGAAGGTTTCCGTTGGATTGGCTAAATCTGGGAGGAGCGCTGCAGAGGAATTCTTATCGGCCGAAATTGGAAAACACGACTATGATTGGTACCATCCAAATTTTAAGAAGCTCGAACTTTTTTTGTTTTTTCTTTGTTTATCCTATATTTTTAATTAAATAAAAAATTATGAGTGAGTGATTTTTAAAATTTATTTTTTTCTGGAAACGCTGATCGGGAAACTCGTGAGAGAAACATTAGCATTTTCTTATCCCGAATTGTTTAAGTTCATTGACTTCAAATGTGTGCGTGTTCTACTCTTTCCAGCCATTATGGTGTTAGGGAATCATTTCGGCGTTCAATTTTGTTAGGCTTATAGCTGCATCAACTAATTATGAAGTTTCTGCAAGATCCAAGCTTGGTTGATAATTTTAATTTAAGTGCTGTGTATGAATCTTTCCGAAAGATCTAGGCATCTAGTTTTACTTCCAAACTGAAATATGTTAGTTGTTGGAGCTGGTGTATCTATCTACTGCCACTCCAAAGGGAGCGCGTGGTGGCGTAATTAATCCCTTGACGGAACCTAACGAGTCCATCCATTGGTATCAGGCTCACACTTGCTTTGCCCCGTGAAGAGGCGAGGCCTTAGTAGAGGGTATTCAAATCCGTGATGGGGGGTTTCCAACCATGCTCCCCCACCAACCATTCTAAGCCTCAGTGGGTAAAAAAAAAATTCTGGAAGACAATGCATTTAATCACCGTACCATTAATGTTTGTACAGTTTAAAGATGTTTGGCTACCAGTAGAATTTAAAAATCTTCATTTAGTTAGACTGGAGTGGATTTAAACTTGAACACTTTTTCACATGTCATATGTTAAATCTTGATCAATCATGATAAATTATTTGACTATTTATTTATGGATTTAATCAATTGTAAAGCTTAAATAGGATTTACTATTCATAAAAATTCTGTTCGGAAAGATTTAATTAAAATCCTGCTTAAATGTTTCCTGAATTAGGATTCCTCGTAAAAGCGGATGCCAAATAGCCGCTCAGGGAGTTGAAAATTTTGAGAAATGATACGCTTATTGAATTCTAGTGGCAGAAATGGCGAGTTGAATGCATCACATGATCTACTTCAGGGCGGGTGTTTTTTTTTTTTTTAACTAAAGAAAGGTTTTTGGGACCAGGTTTATCATTTTAGGATCATTAGAACAACTTGTACTTGACTTTTATAATAGTTTAGATGAATACCTTCAAATCTAACTAAATATGTTAAGATCAAATCTTAGAAACAATATATTTTTTATTTATGTCATGAAATTTCGAGTGGATTAATCTTATATGGTTTGTTTTAATTTGGCGGTTTTTTGCAACTTGAGTTTGTTCTGTTTAAATCAAGTCCAACTTTTACAATCCTAGAAATAGAAAAATTATTACGTGAGGTGTCTGGATGCGCCCGGAGGCTAATCCGGATGCGTCATATCACTCAATGCATTGTGCATTAGGTGACGTGGCGCGTCCGTATTGATCTTCGGACTAGTTCGGACACCGTACCTCCTATAAATGAAGCATTGCCACATATATAATCACGAGAACTCTCATTGCTTCCCCGTGATTACCATGCAAAATGCATTCCAATCCATGTTTACTGCAACCTTTTGACTTTAATGGTTGGCACTTTTGTTACGTACCAGCGTGTGGTATACGTTGAAGAGCTGTTATTGTCCTCAAGCTTCCTATGCTGTAGCTCCCAAGTGTTTTTAGGATTTGTCAGCCCACCATGGCCTAAGAAACTAATAAGGTTTTGTTTTTAAAAGTTTTCTGGTAAGATTTTATACGGTATGACTGTTGCAGTTTGAAAAGTCAGACGAAAGTTTTTATTTCAAAAAGTTGATGCTGAAAGCCGTTGATTTCTGTTTGATGAATTTATGCAGATTCTAATTCCAAAAAGCAGATTTTAACTGTTTGATTTTGGTGTTTGATATTTCCTATAAAAAATAAAAAAATAAAAAGTGAAATGCCCACAAGTAAAATTAAATTTCTAAGAAGCCCTTGCAAGCCCGTGCTAATGCCCATTCTAATTTCTATGGCTCATCAATTTCTTCCTCATGAACAGGCTCCTTACTCCTCCAGGGACTCCTCTTTTTTCTTCAGTGGATTCTACCGACCACCAACCGCCAGCATCTTCTCAAAGAAGCAGATCCAATGTCAGATCGGTCTCACTTGTAAAACCCTCAAGGGTATGCCTTTTATGTTCTTATCCTTAAAGTATCAAGAAAAAATTCTTTCATTCTACTTCCAAGTCCAACAACTTAAGTTTAATAGACCAGATACTTAACATCATTTTGTCATTTCTTCGACTTCAGCTTTCAGTACCTCAGTCTGAGAACAGCAGCCCCGGCCCAAGAATAGCCAGAAGCAGCTCAACCACGCGCGCCTCTTTCTCTACCAGCAGCAGAACTCCCTCTTCAGTCCTCAACACCAGTACAGCATCAGTGAACTCTCGCCCCACCACCCCGGGCAACAAGCCCCGAACTCCTGCCACCACCGGCATGCGGCCTGCCATGTCCCGGTCAACCACTCCTGCGAGGACACGACCAAATGCCATCAACCCTGCCGCTGAAAAACCGAAGCCCATTGCACAAATCTCACGCCCCTCAACGCCGCCCACCAGGTCTCAATTCCCTGCCTCCTCGATGTCAACCTTTAGCTCAAATTCTACGCAGTCTCGCACGGGCAGCCGACCTTCAACTCCAACACGCCGGTTGCCACCTCCTGCCCCCAATTCTCGCCCGAGCTCTCCTGCTAGAAGCCGAACTCCAGTGCAGCCAATTATTCCCCCCGACTTCCCTCTTGATGCGCCACCCAATCTGAGAACTAAGATACCAGAGAGACCTGTCTCAGCTGGGAGGCAAAGACCAGCAATGGAGCTTACTGTGCGGGGCAATTCAAATGTGGAAGTGGTGGGAAGTGGGGTTAGCTCTTCAAGGAGGGCATCATCACCGGTGGTGGCTCGGGGACGGTTTGCTGACAATCCAGCAAAGGGCAGAGTGAATGGACATCGGGATGGATTGAAACTGACAGAAAATCAAAAACCGGTGGCGCCAGAGAAGAAGCCTGTGAAACCTGCTCCGGGAGGGGAAACTGGCAGCGGTTATGGCCGCACAATGTCAAAAAATTCACTCAACATGGCCATCAAGCATATGGTATGTCCCTTTCACAAGTCATACAGCTTTGCATAGAGTTTTCATTCTCCATTCCCATTAGCAACTCCAAAAGAATGAACGATAAAAAAAAACTGACACAATATATCATTGGAGGCTGTTTCATTTATAGTAATTTAAAGACTAACAGTCTAATAATATATATGTGTTGCTGCATGTCATGATTTTTCTTTCCTTTCATCTAATATTTATACATGAAAATACTAAGATGATAATTCTCCTGTTTAATTAACCTTGTTTTCTTCATTTTTATTTTCATCATCCCTCAATTATAATCATTTATTAAGATCTATCCTTCTTTTTTTTTGCCACATATTTATCTTAATGTTTTTCATCTATCATGCTCAACATGCAAATCACTTACAAACACTAAGCTTAATATCAGATTCTCAGCCAATTTATAATTTTATAAAATTTTCTTTTAGCTCTCAATGATATATTTCTGATCCAAATTACTTTAACCTGTCCCCCACCCCAACCAAACAAAAAAAAAAGTTTCAACAAATCAAATATACACCCTTCATTCTCTTCACTACCTTCTGTTCCAAAATTTTGCACTTTTCAGGACATTCGGCAAGGCATGAGCGGCATGCGAGGTGCCTCCCTCTTCCCTCACAGCATTCGCTCGACCGCCACCGCCACCGCCACCGCCACCACCACTTCAAAAGACCGGCCGGTTTCAAAAGCCGAGCCTCCAACCTCCACACACAAGAACAGAATCACAGACTATAACAGTTACAGCAATGAACTGATGCCCAAAAACTACAAAGAAGGTTCCTCTGAGAGTGAAGAGTTGAAGCCTACTGTACTAGAATACGTACCAGCGAAAACAATTGATATGAAATTCTATGGAAGCTCCAGGTATGATTCAATCCTTCTTAAAGAGGATGCAAGGAGTTTGAATTGGCTTCAAAGCCTTGATGAAAAGCCTGATGAGAGCCATTTGTTTGATCGCAGATTTGATCCATTGCCTGAGCCTTTCATCCTTCTGTAACAAACACCAATTACCTCCTGTACATCTGTAGCCACCTATTGATTCCTCTGATCTGATCTGTGCTTATGTACTGAATGAGAATAAGATCCTTGATGTTTTGAATATTGTTCATCAGTCAGTGTTAGCTAGTTTAGTTGATAAAATTAGTGTTTTTGGCTTTGTTTGGAACGGTTTTTTTATTGCATCTTGAAATAGTTTTTTCTCTCTCTTGAATCTCGACCTTTAAATAAATTGTTTGCTTCACTTTTGAACTACAAAGTTTTTTCTTATTTCCTTAATACTTACTTTGATTTAAGTATGGCTCCTAAAACATTGAAGTTTTTTAATAGGATTGTCCTTACCTTATTTAGATAAACATACCATATCTACAAACAACTGGATTGTAGAAATTCAAAAAATGAATCAACATATAACGTTCTTAATTAAATGTTTTTTTTATTGTATATTCTATTTTTTTATAATGCGTCTAATGATTTAAAAAAAAATTAAAACCGTCAATATAGGTCACAAGCTAGGAGGAAAAAAATTTAGGAGCTTTTTATTTAAAATTCAATAATTTGTGCCACTCAAAGGGAATAATTATTAAGTGCGGAGTGTGCACTGTCCGCACATGCACTGGGTATCACTCGGTACTGTTGGGTACTGCTGGGTATCGTTAGGTACCTAATACTTGTTACGGACGATTCTCCCGTCTGCACTCCGTACCTAACAATCTCTCTACTCAAAGGCTTACAAAATCTTATTAAAATAGTTCCTTCTTCAACCACTACTACTGAGATATCCACAGATGGATTAGGTGGCAGTCAACTTGGAATCCATTGAGATGTGTGCGTGCACATGTTTATTTAATCTTCTATAATATACAAAGAGATAGAGAGAGAAAGAGGAGTTAAAAAAGAATAGAAAATGAGAGAGAATTTCATCCATATTGCGGTAGTTGTATATAAGGCTTTGTTTGGGATACTTTTTTTCTGTTTCTTAAAGCAGCTTTTTAGTATAAAAATTTTATTTTTATACTAAAAAGCTGTTGTAAGAAGCAGAAAAAAAAATCGTCCTAATCGAAGCCTAAATTTCATTGTTGATGCTACTAGTGAGGAATTACATCCATTTGAAATAATCCGAAAGTGAAATAAGTACTTTCACATAAACACTCATATGTAAGAAGAGCAACACGGGAAGCTTTTATGAAAATCAATGTCTTACTCCCATATGAAGACTTAAACAATAACACATTTATGATGTTCACGAGATGAAGTTATTATTGCATAGTCTATTGTTAACGAAGACGCCAATCTAGTTATGTTGCATCGTGATGAAGTCGACAAGTGAGAATCAAAACCCAAATGATCAGATTCTCTCATGTTGTCAAGAAATTATTACATCCGGTCAAAAATCGAACGGTCTGAATGTATACCGAGCAATACCGAGTTCAAAATACCGAGTTTTAGGTGATGTGGCGCGTGATTATTGGTCTCTGAAAGCATTCGGACACCGGATGTAATAATTTCTCCATGTTGTCTAACACGATATCATAGCCCAATTGATGACTTCATTCATGGACTAGATAAGTCCATAAATGCGAACTCCTTGCTCGCACCTTTGCCAACTATGATATCCATTAGAAAATACGAGTGAATTTAATCTACATAGAATTAAGGTTTAACATGCACATATATAAATGTATATTTATAGAACAAAAAAATAATTAAAGAAAATATAATAAAAAAAATTTCGTAGAAAATCTAAACATATCTAATAACAAGGTTTGTAGATTGATTTGAAGATCCATAAATTTTAATTAGATCTCTTATAATTTCTATTTTTCGTCTATTGAATTTTATATTTTAAAAAATAGAGTACTTTCTAATCTTTATAACTATGATGATTACAATGATATATAAAATTAGTTATAAAATAATTATTAGAAAAAAGTAAAAAATTTAAATTATTTTGGCTATTATATTCTTTTTTTTTTAATTAAACTAAAATTTTCTTAAATTTCGTTATCTAATTTTATCTTATTGATTAGAAGCTTCTACTCCCATCACAAATTCATAAATTTAAGATTTATATTTTAGCCAATATGTGCATAAATTTAATGGTAAATTTGCTAAAAAAACCTTCCAAAAATTCCATATTGCAACAAATCTCATCATGAAACATCATGAAAATCTTTTTCCTCACAAAATTTTTTGAGAAAAAAAAACTAAACAAAATATATAAAAAAATGGTGGAAACTCACCGAAAAACCAAATCCATTACTTCAGTTGTATTAAGCGAACTTTTATTTGGTCCAGTCACCTGACGTAGCTCTACGTTCGGACGTCAGTAAAATAGTGCCACGTGTTCTCACTATTACCGCGCGGCCCGACAACCCCGACCCGGAACAGAGACGAGATTGCTATGTTCGCATGTTGCTAGGTATTGCTCGGTATTGGTAGATTATGCTCAGCAATAACGAGAAATATCATTCTGTGTAGACCAATACCGAGCAATACCGTTTTCGGTATTACTCGGTATTGGTCTTCACAGAGCGATATTTCATTATTGCCAAGCAATACCTAGCAATACCGAACAATATCGAGCAATACGCAAACATAACAATCCCTGCGGGTCAAGTCGTCGGGCCGTACGATATTGAGTAAGACCACGTGGCGACATGTTATTGACGTCAGAACTACGTCAGATTAGGTCACCTGAACTAATAATTGTTGGTATTAAGCAGAGCTAATCACCATCCATTGGAACTAACGAGCAGAAGAAAGAAGAGCGTCACTTCCCTCCGCGTCTCTATATATAAACCTAGCTGTCGATTGCAAAGAACGAAAGAGTTTTGAAGTTTCAAGGGTCCACTGGCCTCATCATTAAGGTTTCGTATTCTCTAGGGTTTTCTACTTTTGTTCGCTTCGGCTCCGATCTACATTCGACAACAGACAGAATCGAAATCAAGGTCGGGATAGGACGAGGTACTTTTCGTTCGTTTTTCTGCTGGCATAAGCTTGTTTAGTTTCTTTTTTTAATTAAATTACTTTTGAGGCTGAGGTTGAGGATTTCATCTGCTTTGAAATGCTTTTTTGAGAAGAAGGGCGATCCGATCAAAACGATGTAGGTGCTTCGGGTTGGTTTTGAGAGAAGTAGGGATTGGTGATGGTATGGTATATTGGTGGATTGGATTGCTTTCATTCCTTTGTCTTGGAATTTTTTTTATATGGGAGTCGAAGTTTATGGCGGCATTTGAATGTTGTTGGAGGTAAAGATAGATCTGTGGGCTTTATTCTTCTTTCAGTTGGCCCGGGATTGTTTATTTTTTGTTTTAGCATACTTTTGAAGACATTGTTCGGGATTTATTTTGTTTTGATATGTTCCTTGTAGAAGGGGATCTGACTGAAACGCACTTGGTGCCCTGTTTTCCTTGGGGAGAGATTCGGGTTGGCATGTTAAATGGTTAGATTAGATTGCTGGAATCTCTTTATGGGATTTTGTATAGTTTGGAGCAGAGATTTCTGGTGGTATTGGAGCGAGTTTTGTGTCACCTTGGTAAAGCTAGATGTGTGACCGTTGGATTATTAGCTTCTTTGTGGTTTATGTGGGTTTGTGTATTCAGCTTATTCTGGTGATATGGCTATTATTGGAAAGATTTTGTGAGGAAATTTTTGGTTGAGGGGGATTGGAGTTTCCAGGGAATTTTATTGCATAGTTGTTCATTTTATGTCGTTGTTTGATGTTGAATTGTTGATGATTTTAGCCTTTCTTACATGGACAATGAGTTTGGTGGCCTGTCTAAGTTCTTTGTGATGTAGCAATTAGAGCATAAGAATTAATGATGAATATAAAAAATGTTGCAGTAAGGAAGCCAAGGCACTATATGGCAAGATCCTTGTTAATAGGTCCAAATCATACAAAAGCCATAGGGTTACGAATTTTATTTCTTGGATTGTTCACAATATCTATGTCATTTTTTACGGCACAGAAAACTTCTCCCTTCGGCCATCCTCTCAAGGACTATATTCAGATAGGCCACTAGATGCTATCATGACTAGCATTGAGTAGTAGTGATGTTTAGTTGAAGAGCAATAAGAGGGAATCTATTCCCTAACGATCAAAGTGGGGAAGGCATGAGCAAGCGGCTAGTTCCCTAGCTCCCTTCAACCTGATTGAAACTATTATTTTCGTGATCAGATCATGCAAAGGGTCGAGTGACCCACATTTTTTAGTCGTTTGTGTTCCACTAAGAACCATTATAGTTCAACAGGAAACCTCTTGGGTTGAGGTGCTTTAGGACCATATGGACAGGGAAGCCAAGATGGTCAAGATTGAATAATGCTGCCTATTATTGTAGAATTTTGATCTGAATTGCATCACATTGAATCCAACCTTTGCACTCCCATTTTTGAGCATCCCAAAATCTTTTATTGAGCTACTAATAAAAGTGCGTGACTTGAAAATCATGCAATGGATATATAAGGGTTACCCCTGGCATTATGCTCTTACGGATCAAGTTGTGGTGGTGATGCTTCTGACACAAATTTTTCAGAAGTTGGCTCAATATGATGGGAAGCAATGTTGAGGTGGACACCTGCCATGAACTTGGTTTTCCACCAAGAGGTAAAATTGGTGATTCGGAAGAATCTCCTAATTATTCTGTTTATTGTGAAATACCAAGGCAAGGGTTTTCATCCGACCAGAATCAGAGATTACCTGCTTTTCAGCAAGAGTTGAAGGATGGTAATGGGCAACTCCGAGAGGACTTGCAATGAGAAGAAGTTGAAAATATGACCTGCTCACAAGAGCTAATAGATAAAAGGATGTTGTAGGCAGGAGCCAAGGGTTGAGCCTAATTATTTTAAGAGCAACTCTTGACAATGTAAGTTGAGTCCACCTCAATCGGCTAGCCAAGAGGCAATGTTCGTTGTGTACCTATGCTTTGACATCTAGTATAATTGCAATCTCAAGGAAACACTCCATGATTCAACATTCTTTGTAATGTTTTGCAGCATTTGGGATTGTTCTGCTTGAAATCATTGAAAATTTGCGTTACAAGGATTTGATTGGATGAAGTTGACAAGCAATACCTCCTAAATTAGACATTTTTTTCTTGTGATTGGAGTGAAGTTCTGTATCCATTCAACAAAAAATTAATGTTTATGTTAACATGTTGAATGAAAAATTGTACCGTCTATTTTCTTTCATGATAGAATTTTCTTAGTTTGAATTGATTACTATTTGGAGAGATTTTATTGACTTTCTTAAAGTCTTCGTACAGTCTCTACTTTCCATTTTCTTCATCATCATATTGGATACTCGTTTAGGGTACCTGGTTTCTTGATGAGTCCGACAATGGTCAATTTATCCACTTCCTCCTAGACTACATGCTAAATTTAGCATTAGTGGTTGCATTCCTTAATCAAATTGCTTTGTTATCCTATTGAACATGGAACATATGACTTGTGATACCCAGGCTAACAACATACGTCGGAGGGCTCCCAAGAAAAGATGTAAACATATTGGTATTTACCATGTCAGCTGCACTTATGCAGAGGTGGTGCACCTATATTCTCAAATTTAGTTGACTAGAATTTCCCTTGCTTCATAATTCGCATGGTTGTCATTCTTTATCTCTAGATGTTTGCTTTGACAAGTCAAATGATGTGCTCCTTCACAATGTCAAAATAGCTTCTTGCAAAGATCACCAACTCCCCCTCACATTATTGTAATGTTATCTGGTGTGGATAACTTTATAGGCATAGGATTGTTGTTAGAGATTTCTGATAGGAAATACTCGTTTGCACAAGTAAACCTAACCCAAATCAAGTACCTAAGCAAAGAAACTGCTGTCCGCAACAAAAACACAGCCCAAACAGTGGAAAACGGAGAGAAAACTCAATGGAAATTCGTAGGAAAAACAAAGCAAACACTTTTATTTCAATAGTAGATAAAAGCACTTGCAAGATACAATCTTCCTTCAATTCGAGAGGAAGGAAGCACTCTCCACGATCTCCGGCAAAGCCAAGAGCCCAAGAACAAACCTAGATCTCCCAAGAAATTCAAAATCAAGATAATCCCCCCTTTTCCTCCTATCCTCCTAATTAACCATAAAGGAGTTTTACAAAATGTCTAAACAGCCCCTCGCATTCAAAATTTCCCTCCCAAAATTCTTCCCTGGCCCCCGTCGGCTTCGCTCCCTCCGCTCGGTTCCGCCTGTTTGCTTCGGTTCCGTCGCGAGTAGACCCGGACCGGTCCAGGTTGGACCGGTCCAGCCGGCCCCTCCTGGGCCGGCGTAACAATTTCTTTGCAATGTTTGAATAATGAGTCTGAATACCCATTATAAGGGCCAATTAGGTGATGGCCTGTTTGTAGGTTGTCACTTTTAAGTTGCTTAAGTGAAGTAGACAATATAATTCCTGATCGACTCTATCTAACCTTGTTGGACGTTATGCAATTTTTGGGTTCCGTGGCAAATAGGTTGCATAATTTATTAAAAGTTGAGATGCTGCAAGCTAGAAGACGAGTCAACCACCTTCGCGTCACATTCTTAATTGTGGTAGTAAAGACCCCATTCTGCAAATTTTCAATGTCCAATGCCAAAGACATTTCATCATCAAAGTTGCCTAAGTGCTCTATGGAGCAACTCAATCCCTTATACTAGTTGAGCACACGTGCCTTGAACTTCACCAATGCCTCTTCTAGGATTTCCCAACAAAAAGGGTAGGAGCCAATCACATGTTCGACAAAAAAATGTTAGAAAGATGGATTCTCCATGAGGCAGTTTTCTCTTCACTTGATAATCGAAGAAGCATATATGATTGATGTGTTATAAACTTCATTAGCGACATTCTGAGTTGGATTTGAAGGAGCGACAATATTCGGAGGCAAAGATGAAGGAGCTATAAAATCACTTGTCGTGGTTGGAGTTAGAGTCCCAAAAAGTTTTGGAAATTGTTACATTTTAGTGTAATCTTTGGCTAGCTATTAAGAGCCCTCGCCTCCATTATCAGTAAGAGGCATTGGAGATGACATTATTGACAAAAGGTTTACCATAACATAGGTGTTCTTTCATTTAGTTTTTGGCTTTACTTGAGATTAGTCAATGAGAGAACTCAGATGTTAACAGTGGAAAATGGCCAAGAGGATGAACAAGCATAATTTAATCTAAAGTTCATTGTGGAAGAGGGAAATAGTAAGAAGATAGGAGACAAAAGGTCATGAAGCAAGTTTACTTCTTAATGGAAGGTTAGTCCTAGGCAAGAGAAAAGAGTAGAGGACATGCAAAGAGAGAAGATGGCATGGATTTTTTTTTTTTTTTTGAAGTATTTTGGTTCTGCCACCTAAACGATATGGAAGAAGAGAGATGTTTCAGTATCCTTGGAATAGATTAAAATCGGTCTACTTCATGCCTCACTTTTTCCTTGCAATGGGAATTGGAAAAATGGCATGTCTTGATTTCTCATCTTAATTGTGTAACATCTACAAGCCAAGGAACATTTATTTATAAACAGAAGTGATGTTGAATCATTAGTGTTGTGGCAAGTGATATGGGGTGAAATTGGCATTTTGTGGTAGTGTGGATGTAATTAAAGACAGCTTCTCTGTAGTTGGTATTTTGTACCAGAGGCGGTCATGTGATGCCTTCTGAATAGTTGGGATGAACAACAATGGATGATGGCGTGTCATGACAAAAATGAGAAATCTGTTGGCTTTGAGGAGCAAACCAGGTCAAGTGTAGCAATGTATCATGGGGGTTGATCTATTGGTGTACCCTTGATGATAAGATCGATCATAAATTAAATGGAACTTTGCGCAAGTCTTCTTGTATCTGATCAATTTAGGAGATTGAGAACTAGTCATCACTTCATGGTGCGGAACTTCTTGGATTGGTGCTGGACAGAACCCTCAGGTTCAGCTTTTGAATGCAATCCGATAGTTATATCAAACTGTCCAAACCAAATTTCAAATGGTCATTAACACATGAACGGATTTATTGAAGCACACAAAGTAATTACAATTGATATGGAAGGCATTTAAGATCGCACTTAATTTATTATTTATTAAATGATATTTAGGGAATCTTTATACGCAACATAACATTACATTTTTCACTATATCAATCAGCTACTAAAAGGTAAATTATCACTACCGCATTCTTTAATATCAGTTATAACTAAAACATTTTTTAATAATTTCGCATCCAATTGCTTTTATGTTATTATGCTGGCTGAACTGATATTTGTCTTTTTTTTTTCACTTCAGTTCTGAAGTTTTTCCTACTTCCTATTTTTCCAGAGAATTGGAGAGCTTTTTAACGGGGTAGTGCTTTTTACTGCTGATGGGAAATTGCTTGGGACGGGTGAGCTGCTTTTATCCCTTATAAAATATATTCTTTATGATATAGTTTAAGCCCTTAAAATGTTGTTGTGGTCCAGCGGCAGTGCTCCACTTTAATGATTTTGTCATTTTTTGTTCCTTGTATTCTTTTAGCTTTGCTGATACCACATTTCCTCCACTTCATTTTGCCTTGCAGTATTTTAAATTAGTTTGGCATTATGATAGAAATTGGTGTAAAAAGGTTTCTTTAGCTGACTGGTCCCTTGTTATCTGATTCCGAGCTTTTTTGAAACCCATAGTTTATGCCTTTTGTTTGTTTTTGGAAATTGAGGACCACATCCAGCATATTTATTGATAATTATTGATTACAGCAAGGATTACAAAGGTTAAATTATATGATAAAAAATAACACAAAAATTTACATTAGAAGCTGATACCTTTGATTGAAAAGATGACAAGATTAAAAAAAAAGGGGGCTAAAAAACTCTAATTTATGCATATTTCTTAGGCAAATTGTCCGTAGGACCCCATCGTTTGCTTAACCTTATGGCAAGCAGAGTTTCTTCATTCAGATGCTAGCATCAGTAACAGTGTTCTTGAATATATGATTATTTCTTCCATGCAGATGTAGTAAGCTGTGATATGAACAGCCAAGAGTTTTTTTTTTTTTGTAATTTTGTATTTAAAAGTGTCAGCATGAATTAGCACTTGATAAATAAATCCCCCTAGTAAAAAAAAAATTCAATTAGGAATGCAATTTTTAATCATTAATAATAAAAACTAACAATCAAAATAGGTGAGTGTGGATTTCATTGAATTGATTTCATAAAGCAAAATTTTGATTCACCCAAATACCTCTATTCAAAGACGGTCAACAGTTTTAAGCAAATGAAAGAACTTTGTTCTTCCAACCAATCATTAAAAAAGCGGACGAGGCGTCCGCATTGAGTCGCGCCTCAAGTCGAGGCGGAAGTCATGCGTATCGGGGCTTACGCCTCGAACCATCTAGCGAAGCCTACGATTTTTTCGCATGAGGCGTACGCATTAGAGCGTAACGCCTCGAGGCAGTATGAGGCACCGCCTCGAAATTTTTTCTTCGGTATATATGTAAATACGACACAGCCGATTCGTGTTCGTGTATTCGCGCATAGGATTAGGGCTTCCTGTGAGAATTGAAAGGCGAACTAGAGGCGAAGCCGTGAGGGAAAGAGACGAAGCTGTGAGGGAAGGAGACGAAGACGTGAGTGTAGGAGACGAAGTTGGAAGGAGACGACGCAGGGAAAGAAACGAAGCCGAAGTTGTGAGTGCAGGAAACGTTCAGGCATCGATTAGGTCAGAAGAGCAGGTACGCGGTGTTGTGGCATTGACTTTGACGTGCAGTAACGAAAGCTTGAATAACTCCTTATTCGGCTTTCTTTCATTCGTCCGATCAGTACATGCTCGGTACCGAGAAGGTACAAGCTTGGTACCGCTCAGTACAAGCTCGGTACCACTCAGTACATGCTAGGTACCGCTCAATACCGAGTGTACCGAGCAAGTACAGGCTCGGTACTGAGCGGTACATGCTCGGTACTGAGTATTATATGCTCGGTACTGAGCGGTACATGCTCGGTACTGAGTAGTACATGCTCGGTACTGAGTATTATATGCGCGGTACTGAGTATTATATGCTCGGTACTGAGCGGTACATGCTCGGTACTGAGTATTATATGCTCGGTACTGAGCGGTACATGTTCGGTACTGAGTGATACATGCTCGGTACACTCGGTATTGAGCATATACAACAAGCAGAATTTCAAAATTACTCTTATAATATAATTTTGTTCCTGGCAGGTCGAACCCCGCCAGGGGGCAGCGCCCCCTTGGACCCCCGGCAGACTGGTATATTTTTTTATACATGTTGTTTTATTATTAGTGATGTAAATAATTGTTAAAATATGTCATATTGTTAGCAATGACTAGTGGCACAAGAAGGAAAGATCCTGCATGGAAATATGGAACTCAAGTTGAAGTGTCAGGCGAAGGTGCAAAGAAGGGATATGTTTACATGAAATGTAATTTCTGTGAGAAACGCATAACTGGTGGCGTCAAGAGATTGAAGGATCATCTAGCCTGCACTCATGTCAATGTGGGACCATGTGCAAAAGTTCCTGATGAGGTGAAGAAAGAATGTACAAATTATTTAAAGAAGTTTGCCACCACAAAGGAGGTCACACAAAGAAATATAGAAGAGATGATAGGAAATTCTTCTTACTATGGATCACAACATGAAGGTTCCAGTACTGGAAGCCATCTAGTTTCTTCTGATCGAGGCAGTCGGGGGCCCATGGATAGATTTATGCTAAATATTGATAACGATGAAAACATAAATACTCAGGATATTCAGCCTCCAACAACTACAAAAGAACTCAGGAACAGAGTTTGTTTGGATATCGCCAGATTCATCTATGAAAATGGGATTCCATTTAATGTTGTTAGGAGTCCGTCGTGGATCAATATGTTACGATCTGTTGGAAGCTATGGAAGAGGATTACAACTTCCAAGCATGTATGAGCTGAGGACTTGGATGCTGAATGAGGAGGTTAAGACAACTTCAAAAATGGTGGATGATGTTAAGAAGACTTGGATTGAGACAGGAGTGACAATAATGTCAGATGGTTGGTCAGATATTCGACATAGAAGTATTATTAATTTCTTGGTTAACAATCCATATGGAACAGTTTTTCTTAAATCAATAGATGCTTCAAGCTTTGTAAAGGATGCACAATTATTGTTTGAAATGTTGGATGAAGTTGTGGAGGAAGTGGGAGATGCCTTAGTAGTACAGGTTGTTACTGATAATGCAAGTGCATACAAAGCTGCAGGAAGAATGTTAATGGAGAAGAGACCTCACCTTTACTGGACTCCTTGTGCTGCACATTGTATTGACTTGATGCTTGAGAGGTTGGGACAGTTGCCTCAACATAAATCAGTCATATTGAAGGCCAAATTCGTCAGTAAGTTTATATACAATCATTCTTGGGTACTCAGCTTGATGAGAAAATTCACTGACAAGAAAATTATTAGACCTGCTGTTACAAGATTTGCTACTGCATATTTAACATTGCAGAGATTCAAGGAGTTAAGACAACCTTTGGAAGCAATGTTTGCTTCTGAAGAGTGGGATAAAAGTTCATGGGCCAAAAAACAAGAAGGAAAATATGTTAAAAAGATTGTTATGAAAGACGATTCATTTTGGCGCAGTACAAATTATGCTTTGAAGACAACAGGACCATTAGTAAAGGTTCTTAGAATGGTTGATGTTGAGAGGGCCCCAGCTATGGGATTTATTTATGAAGCAATGAATAGGGCTAAAGAAGACATTGCAAAAGAATTGGGAGGTCAAGAAAGTGCCTACAAAGAAATATGGGATATTATAGATGAAAAGTGGGATCGACAATTACACCAACACTTACATGCTGCTGCATATTATTTAAATCCCCAATTTCATTATGATAAGGATTTTCATGTTGATAAAGAGGTGAAAACTGGTTTGTATGCATGTATGGACAGACTTATTTCTGAAGAAGACTACCTCAAAGTGAATGATCAACTTGAGGATTTTCATTTGAAGAAGGGAATGTTTGGATTTAGAGCAGCACAAGCATGCTACAAAACACGATCTCCTGGTATGTTTATAGTTTGAGTATTTATAATTTTAATGTTAATATTTATATTCAAGTCTTTTACTTCAACCAATATTCATAAAATATTATGTTTATCTTCATATAGAACGTTGGTGGGCTCAGTTTGGAGATGATGTTCCTGAATTGAAAGCTTTTGCAGTTAAAGTTCTTAGCCTAACATGTTCGGCTTCTGCATGCGAGCGTAATTGGAGTATCTTCAATCAAATTCATACAAAAAGAAGAAATCGATTGGCGGCAGATCGAATGAACAAACTAGTTTATGTTATGTTTAACAAAAAACTAAAAGATAGACATCTCAAATTGCAAAATCAAGGAAATATTGAGAATGAAATCGACCCTTTGCTTGTTGATGAGTTACAATCTGATGATGAATGGGTTACTCCTAAAAATGCTGATGTATCTGAAGTTGAAGCAGAAGGAGAAAGTAATGTCAATGAAGAAGACAATCAAGCGACTACCCAAATATATAAAATAAAGAAACAAAGTGAGATTGGAGCTTCAAAAAAATTTAAAGGTATTCTTAAATATAATGAATTATTTTGTATGTTACTATTGTTTCATTTTAGACCTAATGAAATATTAACTGATATAGGAGATAAAGGAAAAAATATTATAGATGAAGAAGAGTTGGAGGATGACTTTGACATTAATTATGAAGATTCTTCTGAAGACAATCAAAGTGATGATGAGCCTGCTTTGGGTCTTGATCCTAAGGGAATGTTTTATTTTTAAGTGAGTTTATTTTAAATCTTGTATTCCAGTAATATTATCTTAAAACAAATCTTCAAATTCATAGTTTACATAATATTTTGTTATTTTTTGTCATTATTTATAATTTTAAATTATTTTTTTTAAATCATTTTGAGGCTTACGCCTCGATCCGCCTCGAGGCTTACGCCTCGCCTCGCTTAGAAAAAACGCCTCGATTCCCGATTTCGCCTTTTAAAACCTTGCTTCCAACCACTGAGCCAACCAAGATATTTGTTCAAAATTGCGGAGCAATTTGACTAAGTCTGATGGGAGAGAGGAATTCCTAGATAATCCCAAGAAAGGTTCTTTTAATTGAAGTTCAAAAGATTAGAATAATTTCCATGTATATTAGTTTAACAGAATTGATGGAGTATATTGCAGTTTTATTTACATTAAAAATAAAACTCATGGAGTTCTTGAATGAGTTCAAAAAATTTTCAAGCTCAAGCAGAGTGGGGTTGTTGGCCAAAAACTAAGAGATCGTCATCATATATCTGATGAGAAACCTTAGCATGCTTCTTGGAGATGCATGAGAAGGTATCATTAGTGCAAGAAGCGTCAATCAATCTTGAAGATGCATCCATAACAAGTGTGAAAAGTAGAGGAGAAAGAGGACATTCTTGTCTGAAACCTTTTTTCGGAGTTAAAATATCCATTCAACTCTCCATTAATAATAACAGAGACCAACATCTTGAGTGCAAGCTTTAATCCAATTGATAAAAATAGGAGGAAAATCAAGAGTAAGAAGAAGACTGTTGTATAAGGACCTGTTAACACTATCATAACACTATCAAAAGCTTTCTGAAGATCAATTTTAGCATAGAATGATTGATGTGTTGATTGTTGATTAAAACCCCTAAATATATCATTAGCCATAATGATATGATCGGTTATGTCCCTCCCAAAAATGAAAGCAGATTGAGCATTATGTATAAGCTTTGGTCGTTGGTTCTTGATTCTGATGGGAAGCAGCTTGGTAATAGCTTCATATGATACGTCACAAAGAGAGAGATCTGAAGTAATCATTGTTCTGGATTGAGGAGATTTAAGAATTAAGGTTATGGCGTAATGTGTTATCTTATCATGCATAAAAGCAATATGAAATAAGTATATGATAGTAGCAGTAAAAAAGATCCCAACAATATGCCAAGTATCTTTAAAGAATTAGGAGGAGAAGCCATAAAGCCCAAGGGCTTTGTCATTCTCAATATCAAAGAGAGTCATTTTAATATCATCTTCCGAAAATTCAACAATAAGATCAATTTGTTTCTCCAAAGATAAGGTGGGACTTAAAGGGATTGAACTTTGGCTTTGTATTGAGGAGGATTCCTCATCATTAAACAGGGAGAAGAAGTAATGTACGGATTCATTAGAAATCCACTGGGTAGAGTGTATAGGGCTAGAATTAGTATGTACTTCCCCTTGTGTGATTAGAATTACTTCTTTTGACTTCCTGGTAAATGAATATGAGGTCCGTTCCCCCTTGAGTCAGCCAAGAACATTTTGCTCCCTATGTGATCCAACTATTCATCCATCTGATAGCATCAATGAGATCTTGTTTGTAGGGCACAGCCAAGAAGATTTCTATCCAAAGGTTTTGACTACAGGATAGTTAAAATGAATTTTTTTTCTTCCTTAAGGAAGACAATCTTGTTGTGAAGAAAATAAGAGCAATTCTAATTTGTAGACTTCATAGCATGCTTTACATTCATGTGTTTTTGATTAAGACCGAACATGGGATCCTCCTTATCAGGGATCTCCCAAGCATTCTTGATAATTTCCAATAAACTTGGGCAAAAGGACCAATAGTTATTGTACATGAATCTTCTTCTAATGAAGGCATGAGAATCTACATGAAGAGAATAGGAGAGTGGTCAGAAGATAGAGGGCTTATGATTTAGTAATGAGACAGGAGAAAGGAATTTAACCATAAAGCATTGCATAAGAGACATGGTCAAGAAGGCATCTTATGGGCTTATGAACTTGTTGGTTAAACTAACTGTAGGTAAGACCGCAATGAGGAAGCTTCATTAGACCAACATTAAAGATACAATTGAAATCCCCACCAATTTGGAGGGATGGGAAGTAGTAACATCAATTTTCTCTTCAGAAAATCTTACACTATTGAAATCATCAACGATAATCCATGGATTGATAATTGATTGAGAGAGATCAGTGAGATTTTGCCAAAGAACCTTTCTTTCTTGAACACTATTTTCAACGTAGGTAAAGGTTATCATAATTTTGACCATGAATGAAGTTGGGGTGAGACTGCAAACAATTGAAGGAGACATAAGCAACATTCTATTTGATCCAAATATGACAATGAGAAGTAAAAAAAAATTATTACAGCTATCTTCCTGATGAGTAATATTGAACTTCCTTGGGTTATCACTCACACTAGACGAGCCAACATTAAGTTTGCTTTCAATCATATAGAAGCATTTGGATATGTAATGGGGCTTCAGCGGGATTAGCAGATTTAGGAAAAGAAGATTTGTGACATTTGTCATCTGCAAAAGTATCACGGGTTGGACAAGAGTTTGGTTTCCATTCATAAACAATATCAAGCTTAATATTTTTCTCTTGTACGGTAATAGTAATCTCAACAAGGTGCACAGAGGCGATGGGAATTTGGATACTCACCCAAGCAAAGATAAGGTCAGATTTGTTGGCAATGAGTGTGTCAACTATTAACGAAATGCTAATGTTGCTAGCCATCCTAGATATGCTAGATTCAATCCAACAACATAATGGAAGATTTGGGATTTTGACCTAAATAAGAACTTTAAAGTCTTTCTTAATGGGGGTAAAAGCTAGAGTCCAACATCTGAAGATGATGGGTCTACCATTAAGAAACCAGGACCCCCATTAAGCACCATTTTTAGGTCCTCCATATGGGAAAACATGAAGAGAAAGAAACCATCAGAGGGAGAAGAAGTTCGAACTAACCTTTCAGCAGCAGAGTTTCTTAAGATAAATGAGAAGATGTTCATAAAAGGGGTGTTTTCCAAATGCATAGCCAACAAAAGCCAAGCTCCTTGCCTTAGAGCCCTCCTTTATATCCTCTTTCGAAAAGGATATATTTTCCTCACTGCTAGGGACGAAGCATAGAAGGAAATTAATAGGAAATATTTGAGTTCTCAAGTAATCCTATGTGAAATACTTGAGTTCGCAAGCAAACCTATCACTAATTGGTAAAAAACAGCGAGAAATAAGCAAAATCTTGGGGAAAACAGCCCCAAAACAGTGGATTGCAATATTAGAATCAAGTCAAACAAACACTAGAGCAAGATACAAGGGATCCTCAATTTGAGAGGACCGTCTCTCTCAAATCTCTAGACAAGGTAGTCTAGAGCCTAAGACGCCAAGGAACTTCAAAAAAATTCAAATCATACATAAACCCTAATCCTTTCCCGAAATCAACTAATTAAAGACAAAAGAGAATTACAATTTTCCTAAACAGCCCCTCTAATTCAAAAATTCCTTTCAAAGCCAATTTAATTAGCAAGTGGGCCCCTAGGAGCATCCGCCTCCTCCCTCTCTCTCTTCCCTGGTTCCGCCCAGTTTGGGCCGCCTGCTATACGTCAAAACCAATCCACTAGGGACCGGTTCAGCTGGCCCAGGAGGAGCCGGCCTGACAGAAATCTTCCATTGAAGGCGTTTGAGGAAGCAGTGGGGAGGTGTCAATGTCCAAAAGGTCAAAAGTCCTAGGCCCGGAGACGGTGAGTTAAAAAAAAACTGAAGAAAGGTTGGGTTTAGGAGAGGAAACCAAGCCTTAGCAAAGTTCCATGGCATGCGGTTTTTAGTTAAAACTGGAGCCACAACCGGTTTGTTTATGCAATATTTTGTCTCATGAGTTATTATCTACCTAGTTTGGTTTAAGACAAAGACTTCAGAGTCTGAACTATCTAGCTATATTCTCTTTGCTGTAAAGTTTTCCTCTTTGCTGTAAGAGCAGTAATATGGGCTAGAGATTTGACTTTTGTTGCTCTCCTTGTTGACGTTTTTTTATGTGAAAATTTTCTTAACACTACAAAAAAAGGTAATTAGGTTGTTCAGCTTGAATTTTTTTAACGAATTCTATTAATTTATCCTTACTATGGTCCCACTCTTCAAGTTGATAATTGATTAAATGCTTCTGTTTTATGTGCTATTACATTGAATAAACATAAGATTTGTTTTCTTGTCCTTAAAAATATTTTGAATAATTTAGTAGTCCTTTTGCTTTTTTCATTGGTTGTCTGAGTACTAATTTTTTATTTCCTTGTAGAATCGAGATGAGGATGATTTCGATTCGAAGGTGAATTTCACCGGTGGAAATGTACATATTGTTGATAGCATAGAAAGCTGGGATGAAAAGATTTCCGAAGCAAAAAAAGAAGGCAAAGTAGTAAGTATTGTGATTTGAACTTGACCGCGCAACACAGCTGTTAGCTAGCAGTTTCGAACTATTAATTGCATTGTATTCAAGTGCCTCTCACTTCAAATATTTTAATCTTCTATCGGTACTGTCATTTTTTATTTATGATATTTTCACCTGCTCAACGTCTTTTTGATTTTTTCTACTTCTTTTAAACATTCATGACTTCACTGCCCACTTAGGGCATCTCCAACCGAAAATCCTATTTTTCACTCCAAAATACAGTGAAACTCAGAAATGTTGTGATTCATCTCCAATCAAACTCCATTTTGCATGCTTCTGCGAAGGTAATAGTCTTTTCTTTCTGAGACAAAAAAATCGCGTATGTTAACAGTGCAACGCCAATATTGACGTCGCACTGTTCACCCTCCACCGATTAGCGATTTTTTTGCCGTTCGAATGGAGCAAACCAACTACGCCATACTGTTGTTTGGAGTTCAGCCGGAGATGCCCTTAGATTTGCTTCAGTACCCTGATGCTCATTTTCATTTAAAATTTGTCATTCCCTCCTGGAAAGTTAATGCAGTGTCATGAAAATTTTCAAAATTGATCGTTTCATTTCCATAAATCTTTTTTATTTCTGTTGAACATTTTTGAAAACATTGTACTTGCTGTGAAATTCAAATATAACAATAATTTTGCACATAATCTCTCCTTAATCTTTCTATATTTTCATTTAACAAAGTTGTGGTCCATGCAGATTATCGTGAACTTCAGTGCATCTTGGTGTGGCCCTTGCAGAATGATTATTCCCTTCTATGCTGAACTTTCTCTCAAGTATCCTCAACTAGTTTTCCTCACAGTAGACGTTGATGAGTTACCGGTATTTATCCATTCCTTCTCACATTCTTTATGAGAGAGAGATTTCATCCATTGGAAAAATTATTCTGTCCGGATTCAGCCCCAATGAAACTGCATCACGTCCGGTACCGAGCAGTACTTGGTACTCCGTACCGCTCGGTACCTAAGCATGAACCGGATGGTTCTCCCGTCCAGTGTCCGCACAAAATAATCTCTCAATCCATTGCGAGTCATTGTGTAATAGTTTCATGATTCCAGGATCTGAGTTCCTCAATGGATGTACATGCGACTCCAACGTTCTTTTTCCTGCAAGATGGAAATCACAAAGACAAACTTGTGGGTGCCAACAAACCTGAACTGGAGAAAAAAATACTCGCATTGGCAGAGTCAAGCCATTGTTCCAAGTGATTTTCTGTAACTCAAACCCTCTTTTTTTTACTTTTCTCCGTTAAATTTGTTGGTGATAAAATAACACAGCCATTTCTGTGATGCTAGATAAGAGATGTAAACTACCGTTGATCGATGGATCGATTGATTACAGTATTTTAGTGGTTAGAAAAATTGCTTCGTGTGATTTTATTGCTTGCTTTTGTACTGAATCTCCATATGATCAGGTTGAATTACAGGTAATAAGAAGCCTATAGATTGGTTTGTTTGGAATAGTTCTCATTCTGAGGACAAATAAGCATGTGCCATCTCCAAAGAGGTAAGTGAGGATTTGCATAGGCTCAATAGCTCAAATTATTTTTTGTACATCAAAAATAATTGGCAAAAGGCATTTTATGATGGCGTTTATTTTATTTTATTTTATTTTTCCTATGGGTTTTGACAACAAATGTATTCCTAAAATTCTCACATGGACAACAGCGAAGGCATATTCAATGAATAAAAAATATATGAGGATGTGCTGATGCAACTTATTTAAAATGATAAGAGAAAATATTTAAAATTTAAAGGTAATTACGTTTTTAACTAAGCTAAAATTAATTCATGTTGCTATTTATTATTCTAGTTTTATTTTGATTCTCATTTCTGATATTAATTTTATCTCATACTTAACATCCGATTTGGTGCTTCTGCACGTTATGGTATATTTTCGGTACGTATTTAAATGTCAAATAAGTTTTGTGATATATGTACTTTATAGATAATATACTAACATATTATTAAATTAACGGTATTCAAAGATTTAATCATTTACTCAAAACTGGACTTGAATTGAACCAGATGAGTTGATCTGGAAGCTAAATTCTTGCCTTTAAATTCGAAGTAATGTATTCCGAGTATTATGTGCATATTAAATATTTTTTAAATTAAAAAAACAAGAATAATAATAGTTTTTAGCAGGTAAAATCTGAAAATTAAGTTGATTTGAGCCGAGTCAATTTGAAATTAAATCCATTTCAATTCACCCCTTGAACGGCTCAAAATAATATCTTTCACAACTCTATTTGCACATATTTGATATTTCCACGATACAAAATGCATGCTGAAGGAGACTAATCATAATGAGCCACGTCACCCGTATTCAATGAGATCTCGATACTGCTAAAATAATGTATTTTGATTGATCTCCGGATAATATTTTATCTGTATAGAATAATTTCTCCAAAGCTGTTTGAAGCCAGGGTCCTCGTCTCGTCAACCCTTAACCGGTGGATATGTGTGGCCGACAGAGCAATGTATGAAGGGCAAACATTATGGTGCTAAATGGTAAGTAAACTAGCAAAGTCATCAAAAGCAACCCACTTCACAATCAGAACAACCTCAAGAGACGACGACAGTTACATCATAGAAGAAGAACTACATTTATTCGGCACATACCGAACATTCAGAGAGCTATTCAAAAAACAAATCACTAAATTAAATTAAGAGAGACCTCACCGCCCCTTCGGATTCATTATTTGAGAGAAAACCGCGCTGGGCGTGAGCCCTTCCGAGTCCTCGCTGATGATGCTCCGATCACCCATACTCATCGTCGAGGTGGATGTGACCGTCGTCGTCCTCGACTCCATCGAAGGGTCATCCACATCCTTCTTCCCATCCATCATTACCGGACCTCCATCCACATCGGAGATTATTTCATCAGCCATCAAATCACCCACCTCCTCCGCACTCACCTGCAGCTGCAGAGCAAACTCTAGGTTCCAGAGAACATCGCCGGTCGCCGGACGATCGATTCCATGATCGGAAACACACTTCTCCGCCGTCTCCGCAAACTTCTTGAAGCACTGCGGCGCAATCTTTCCTTTAAGGTATGGATCAATGATCTGATCGAGAATTCCCTTTTTCTGGCAATGCAGAGCCCATTCGGCCAGACTGACTTGCTCCTTGGGGAGGTTTTGGTTCAGTGCCGGCCGGGCGCAAATGACCTCAAACAGAACCACTCCGAATGAATACACGTCTGATTTCTCCGTCAGCTGCTGCCGCCGGAAGTATTCGGGATCAAGGTACCCGAAGCTACCCTTCACCACCGTGCTCACATGAGTGTTGTCAAGAGTAGGACCGGTCTTGGACAGACCAAAATCGGAAACCTTAGCGACCCATTTGTCATCCAGAAGAATGTTCGTCGTCTTCACGTCACGATGAATGATGGTATGCTTCGCGCCGGTGTGCAGGTAGTGCAGTCCTCGAGCCGCGCCGATGCAGATCTCAAGTCGCTGCTTCCATGGCAGCGGCGGCTTCTGCGTCTTGTAGAGGTGCTCGCGAAGAGTTCCGTGCGCCATGTAATCGTAAACAAGGATCATCTCCCTGTTCTCTTCGCAGTATCCGATCAAGGAGACGAGATGTCGGTGGCGGAGCTTCGAGAGCATCTCAATTTCGGTTTGGAACTCATGAACGCCTTGCTCGGACATGGGGTTTCCTCGCTTGATCGCAACTTCGGTGCCATCGTCGAACTCGCCACGATACACCTTTCCAAACCCACCTACTCCAAGCAGAAGCGCCTCATCGAACTTGTTTGTGGCAGCCTCAATCTCGGCGAAGGAGAAATGGCGACAAAGGTTCGATGGCAAGGACGAAGCATAGCTCCCTGTGGTGTTCGTCTTGGCCGAAGCTGCTGAATGGGAGTTTTCATAGAGTGAAAGAGGAAGCCAACCTGAAGGGCCATCACTTGTGCCAGCAGCATCCTTCCCCTTCTTCTTCTTTCTTTTACAAAGAAAAAGCACCAAGAAACCAAGACCGATAATGGCCGCCGCGCCGCCAACTACTCCGCCAACAATCACAGGAGTGCTATTGAAATTTGATTTCTTGTTTAAAATCTTGTCAGGTTCGAAGTCTGGCTGTGGTGGCAAGTCAGGGTTTGGCCCGGCAAGATTATTTTTCCCGTCCTGCAACTTGAAAACCTCCATTCCATTCAAGATTGCATCGAAATATTCTGGCTTGGTTTGGAGATCTGGATGCAGAGCTACCCACAAATCCGTCATCCCAGATCCTGAGGTCAGAACAACATAATCCTCATACACAGGCACACCAATCCCACCACTCCAAGCAATCACATCTGCTTCTTCCTGTGCTGTCTGATTATTGAGATAGATGTCGAAGACTCTCTGATTCACTTTGGTTATCGGGTACTGTATCTCACAGAAATGAAACCTAACAAGGTAGTAGAACCCATTATCGACGCTCAGAATCCAGGTCAAATTGTAGTTTCTGTTTACAGTAGGATCAGGCCCCATGGATCTCGCTGTCGAATACACATCAATAGGCGCAATATACTCCGGTAAAGTAGTTGGGTACTGAATTGTTACATTTGGATCAGCACGGTAGGTTACCCCAAATGCAGCTCCATAAATGTACAATGAATCATCCGCCCATGATCTATACAATCCGGAATCTCCAGACGGGGATATCGCCTGCCCTCCTACATTTAACCTATAAACAGTTTCCATTGCCCAATCGTCTGGAATCGGGTACGGAATCGGTGTTCCACCGGAAACTAGCAGAGGAGTACCTGTAGAAAATATATCCGGCATGGAAACAATTTCTATGCCGTTGATGAAAGCATAGGAGTTGGAGTAGTTCTTCGACGGGGTGAAGGTGAGGTTGAGACCAGCAGAGGACACATTGACTGAAAACTCCCGAATCAGATAATCCATGTTGAGGGCCGCCGCAGTTTGATAAGCAGAGAAATTCTGGAGGAGAGTGATGGGTCCGGCGGTGACGGAGAAGAAGGCGTCGGCGGCCTCATGGTTGGAGTAGTTGGAAGGGTAGAAGTAGAGGCGAACGTACTTCCGACCAGCGCCGAGGGGGAAGGTGTAGGTGAAAGGAGACGTGAAGACACGAGCCGTAAGGTATGGGCACTGAGGAACGGACGAGTCCTGGTTCGGCGCCTGAGAGCTGACCGAATTCAGCCATGAAGGAGCGTACTTGGATCCGGTGTCGCCGTTCCAAGTCCGGCCATCCTGATCTTTGTTCTGCCCGGAGGATCCGCAGTCGAGGAGTATGTAGTCACGGGGTACGTAGCTGGAGTTGTCTCCGGCGGCGATCGCGGCGAGGAACAAAATCAGGAAGGGTAGCGACTTCATCGAGATCGGATCTAAACCTAGGGTTTCAACTACGAATAACACTGGATCAGCTCATCTTAGTAAGTAAGTTACCCGATCTATCGATATCATCAAATATTTTGTTCAGAAACTGATCGGTGCCGAGATTTCTGTGGATCAAACCGAAGATCTATGGAAAGTTAGATCAATCGATAAGAAAAGAAAGAAATTAAGTGGTAAAAAAAGGAAGATTAGTTGAAGATCTACATAGGAGATCAGAGGAGACTCGAGAGGAAGAGAGAGAGGGAGAGTAGTATTAAAGCACGGGTAGAGAGAGAGAGAAGCTGCGCCGGAGGAAGCGGGATGCTGCGAAGACTGGAAGAAGACTGGTGACGGGGTCCGTTCTTTGGGTTTTTGTAATTAGAAAATAATAAGTAGATTTTTTCATTTTTGAGCTACTTAACTAACTAACATTTTCTTGTTAAGGGACGGACGCGGTATCGGTGCCTGATCGTCAACGTTGAAAGTCGCTGTAGAATGATAGTCTGCGGGGCCCACTGGAGGTGGTGGAAGCGATTCTTAGCCGTTCGATGATGGGATGGAACCAAGGCGAGTAGACAACTCTATTAACCCGTTCGATCTAGTTTAATATTTTATTTATATTTATATATTAATTTGAAGTGATAAAAGTAAAATTTCAAATTAGTCTTTTACCTCGCCTTTTCTTTTACATAATGCATTGGTAGAATAACGAGAAATCTCGAGTTATATCGACGAAGGATTTGGTGGACATTTTTAGTATATTAATGTGTGAGTGTATGTTTAGATATTCTGATTGTCCGCTTGAGCAATTGGTTAGGACTAATGAGATTTTCAGATGTTGCATGTATATATGGACTGAAGATAAGGATAGTATTCTTTAGTGTTTGCATGCGGAGGCAGCGAAGGTAGATGGGAATAGAAATGAAAATGAAATTTTTTTTAATGATAGAAAATGGAAATATGTGGAATCTAAATTTTTTTAGGAAGGTCGCCACCTTGTTAGTGCACATTTTCTCCAAATGTGTTTTCATGAAGTACGCCGTGAAAGGGAAGTTGGGAGTTTGAATGTTGTTGGATGACCGCCTCGTGATCTTCAAGATCTCATTTCATTACGGCCTTCATTAAAAGTGAATGAAGTTTTTAAATCTGGTTGATTGGTTTATAGTACAAGTTTCATTTCTACTTTGGTATGTCTCACACAAACATAACTCTAGGGGTGTATATGCCACCTATTGAAGGAGCTATAGTAGTGTAATCACCTTTATTTTTCTTTTAATGTTGTAGGTTTTTTTGTGGTTGTTCTATGGATGTGCTTTTTTCTTTATTATTTTTAATTGTACTACATCTCCGTTTTTTAATTAAGTAGTGCTGATTATGTTTTAAATTTTCATATGTTTAAAAAGTATGATTTTGCATAAGATTTCAATATAAATTAACAGAATTAAGTTAACAAAAGTAGCAGATTCAATCAATCATAAACAAAGAGAAAAGGCTAAGAAATATATGTGTAAACAGATACATATTGCAATATAATAGACCCAGTCAATACTAACAAGCCCACAAAAAAAAAAACAATGTAACAAAAAATAGTGTCCAACAACTAAACATTTTCTTCTTGGCTTGTGCGACAGAGGATTAGAACCAGGTGTATAGTGCTGGGGTGGTCGAAGAGGTCTATCCCGTAACTCATGCTGCTCCACTGCACCCTGTGACTAGCTCTTTAACTTTCGGTGCTATAGTGCATGGAACTTAGGGTGCTATAGTGCATGGACGGCTTTTTTATTGCTTTCTAAAACGGAGTTTTAATACAATTTTTTTTATTTTTGTACTAAAACTCCGTTTTAGAAAGCAATAAAAAAGCCGTCCCAAACGAAGCCTTAGTCAAATGTGTATCATGCTGGCGTGGACTGCTGTGTCGGCTGATTAAAGTGCTCCTGAGATAGTCTCGGGTCTTCAAACGATGATGGTTCTACAGCCATAGAATGAAGATCTACAATCGATGGAATAGGATTGATGGAATAGGATTGAGTGCTGTTGACTTAGGAATGACACTATTGTACATGTAATCAACATCGAGGCCCTCCAAGCTAGCGTGTTATGAGGCATGAAGTGCAGGATGACCAACATGAATTCGTCTATAACAGATATGTATATATCCTGTAATGTTTGTCACCTTAGAAAGTTTTCTATATAAGTTTGTCAAAACAACAACCCCTAAAGAGTACGTGATGAACAAACTCAAGTCTTCTAGCAATGGAAAGTATCTCAGATGTATCTCACAGCATGATGTATCTGATAGAATGTAATATTCCAATAGAAACAAAACATATGCACAAATATGTCACAAAAATTCAAACTCATTCAGGTCTATGTAAGAATCCTTGCAGAAGGTCTATCACAGCCATCTCAGGGGTAAGTTTTGATTACTTACTGTGTTATATGCTCATTATGTGATTTTATATGATTTCAAGTAAAGGTAAAGAACTTGTAGTTTGAGGCTATACAAAGATGATACTTAAGTTTTATTTTGAGTTCTTGGGTTTTATATATTTTTTATAGCCGACAACAACTATTACATATATTATTTTGGACTTTGAACCTTATAGTTAAATATAAACATTAACTACTAAAATAATGAAATTTTGTATTCCGCTGGTTATATTTATTTATATTTTTCTTGAATAGCATTAATCAGTTTGGTTTGTAAATGAATATTAGGTGTTAATTAAACATAATTAAACATATGATATGAAATAAAATTCTTCCACTTTAGATCCTAGGGTATGACTAAAAGAGATGACATTGAAATGAACTATTTTGAGAGTGGAGTGTATCCTACTATCATTCGACTGAAACATAACCTACAAGACACCTACATTATAGATACCTACACGAGTAGTCATGGATGTACAAATATTCCCATCTATTTACAATCTATTTGAACAATTGAATCGAGATGTTTAAAATGTGTAGTCTTATTAAAATTTGATCGCCTAAAGTCACAATCCTCTCACTAGATCTATTATTATTGAAATTACATTATCCAATTTATTTTAGAAGTACTCAAATGAAAATCTTTAAACTCGAAAATTAACCTCTATAATCCAAAGTTTCTTTCAACTCCCTCGTCTTATCAATAAGGATAATATTATAAGCAAAAAACATACTTGAGGGAACACCCTCTTGCAAATATCTAGTAAATATTAAATCAATCAAATCTTCATTAAATAATCATTTTAATGAACTCTGATTAATTATTAAATAATAATCCATCATGCTCAAAAATAAATAAATAAATAAATGAGTATATGAATATCTAAACTTTAGATGTTCGTAAGTACATTCGCTCGCATATTTAAAAAAAAAACGACAAAAATATAAATATTTTTAGCTTTCTGATGAACTAAATTTTGAAAATTAATTATCTCAAACATATCCTTAAATTCTTACCCGATTCTTTTTTTCCATATACATAAATTCAAGAATAAAAGAAATTATATGAAGTAGCGGAGAAGACTATATAGGATAACTGCATATGAATTCAATGAAATTTTGTCTTGCCCTAATTTTTTTTTTTAAAGAGATTTGCATACATTCTATTTTATATCATTTTATTTACATATCTAATACACATACTTTAATATTTCATGACTGTGTGGAAAAATGATTCTGTGTGGACAACGAACGTCATTCGGGGACTAATAAAAATGCATCACCGTCACCCTTTTTCTGTACCGTGGCTCGGTACCACGGCATCCGGACGTAGAGCTGCGTCCAGTGTCCGCACAGAATAATTTCTCACTATTCATAGATCAAATATGAGTGCAACAAATAAAATAATAAAACTTATAAGGCGGCATGAGTAATAAAACTGAAATATATGAATGACATATTTAATATTAAAGTTGTTGGCATGAAATATTAAAGATGTGGACATTAGATGTATAAATAATATGATATAAAATAGTATACATGTAAATACCTTTTCTTTTCAGTTGTCGATAGTTCCTCCCAATGCAGAATGTATCTTGCTCTGCAAAAAGCTGGGTTTCTGAAGGAAATTGCTGGGCCTCACATACGAGAAATTAGAGAAGTCGCAGTCACCGGCGACCGGACTGGCAACCGGAGAATCAAGCAAAGGCATGCTGGTATACTTCTTATCAAAATTTGCAATGCATAATTGGTCAGCAACGTCTGGTCTGAAGCTTGGTTCTATTTCCCTGGCATCTAGTTTCCTCCAGTTGATTGATTTAAACCACTTGTGATTCTTTATCTCATTGCTTCCACCTGGTCCATTGCCAAGCCTCCTGATCACTTCCTTTTGCAGCAGCTGAGAATTCATAAAAATGAAGGGTTTCAGAGTATGCTCGTCCAAGTTTCAGCAAGTTTGAATCCATTTTTTGGCTGGGATTGAGCAAGACAAATTAAGAGAAATTATTCTATGCGGATGCCGAAGGCCGTCCGGAGATCAATTAGAATGAGCCACGTCTGTACCACGGCTCGGTATTGCTGACATCGCTCATTCTGGTTGGTCTCAGGATATAGAACTGTGTTCAGCATTAGTATAGAATAATTTCTTCAATTTTGAGATGGGACTTAAGCGGATTGAGCCAACTCAAAAAATAAATAATATGTACATGCATATGAAAAGCATTTAAAGTTAAAAAGGGAAAAATTAATGGTTAATTCGAGCTGGATTAAAACCGAGTTGATTCAAGCCGGCCCAGATCAAAATTGAAACAGATCAATCCAAGACTCAATTCCAAGCCAGCTTTTTTATGGGTTCGGCCGGATTTTAAGCCAAACATGGACCAGCTTAAAATTGGAACATTCAAGGCCCTACTTAAGGAAAAATTATTCTGTGCGGACATGGAATGTCGTCCGGAGATCAATCAAAATGGGCCACATCAGCCCCTCGCTCGGTAACGCTGACGTGATGCATTATCATTGATCTCCAGACCGAGTTCCGGGCTCCGCACAGAATAATTTCTCCTACTAAAGGGTTACTAAAATAGAAAACGTACTCCTTTTAACAGAGAGTGGGCTTCAGTGGACAAATAAGCTGGAAGCTTCATCTTTTCTTTAACTATTTTCTGCTGAATTTTATCTCGATTACCTCCAATAAATGGTGGCTGTTAATGAGAGCTAAATAGAGTTAGATAAACAGTAAAATAAACACTCTATATCTAAAAGGAGTGGTAGAAATAGCTAGTACCTTTCCTGTAAGCATTTCAAATAAAAGAACTCCAACGCTCCACCAGTCAGCAGCCTTATCATGGCCTTTCCCAGTAATAATCTCCGGTGCCATATATTCTACAGTTCCACACATAGAGTTCGATCTAGCATTCTCATCAAATTCCTTCGCAAGCCCAAAGTCCGTCAGCATCACCTAAGCAAAAAAAAAAATGGTATAAATCATAAGAAACCATCCATGCTTGTTCAGACAAGGGGAGTAAACAAGTCAAGCTTGAGATTGACTAAATATTATGAAAAAGATAAGAAAATTAATAATAATAGATTAGAGGAAAAATAATATGAATCAATTGAGATAAAAAATATTTTTTGTATATTTTTAATAACTTTATAGTTATTTCATTTTAATTTAATATATTTTAAATGTATTTTATATTCGTATATTTAATAAGCCAACTCATAAGTTAACCAATAAAGTCGGAACCACCTCAAGCTAATCCAAACTTAGCTTGTGATCTCTAGTCGAGCAAGCTCAAGCTGACCCAACTTAGCTTGTCATCTCATTGAGCTAAGCCTAAGCATGACCATCAGTCAGCTTTGACTCAATTAAACCCCTAATCCATAACAAATTATTCTGTGCGGAGTTTGGACGTCGTTCAAAGGCCAATAAAAATACGCCACGTCTCCCCAAAAGTGTACCGCGCTCGGTATCGAGTATGGTACCGTCGTACCGACGCTCGGTACCGAGCAGTACTGAATGGTTCTCCCGTCCGGTGTCCACACAGAATAATCTCTCCTAATCCACAAATACAAAGCATTTAGGGTTTTGCCATAAAAGGAGAGAAGGAACATACATGGCCATCAGCATCCAGAAGGATGTTCTCAGGTTTAAGATCTCTGTGCATTATCCCATTTGCATGAAGGTGGGAGACAGCAGAAACTATCTCAGCTGCATATATTCTTGCCAATTCCTCCCTGTAATAATTGAAAAAGTTAATTTCTATAAAGGTGATTATTTTAATGCATTTAACGAGACCAAAAGGAAAGGAGACAACACCTGAATAAACCATGATGATACAGTTGAAAGAATAGGTGTCCCCCATTAACAAAATCTAGCACAAGGTATAATCGGTATTTTGTCTGGATATTGCATGCAAGAAAGAAAGTTAGATTGAAACGATGCTTCAGCATAAACCAAACGAACACACTAATATGGTAATCATAACATGTGAAAGAAAGTTAGGATGCCGAACACTGTCCGGAGACCAACCAGAATGAGCCACGTCACCCCTTCGCTTGGTACCGCGGCTCGGTACCACTGACGTGGCGTTGATTGGTCTCCGGAAGGCATTCTGTATTTGGCCTCCGCATATAATAATTTCTCCTCGATATGTGCCCAAGTAAGTTCAAGGGTCAAAGAGACAAATTCAATATATGCTTACCAACGACAAAGATCCTAATGTTCTAGATGCCAGCCCAATATACTAAACGAATGATTATTTTGGTGAAAACATGATTTGAAATAGAGTTTATGAAGTATAATTTTAACAATATTTTACTTAATAGTTCATTCTCTAAATATGGCCAATTCGGCTGATTTTAAACAAAATCAGCGAGAGAATTAAGTCCTGCTTTTAAACAAAACTCAAGCACCACAAAAAAATGCTGCACTACAAACAAACATGATTAAGTATAAATTTGCTGGACTGCAGCAACTACAACCTATTTCGGCCATCAAGATTCAAAATAACATTGTGCCAAATGGCGAACGAACCATACCTGAAAGGAATATCTAAGCTGGACAATAAATGGATGGTCAACTTTTGTCAATATATCCCTCTCCGCTTTCATGTAAGCGGCATGATTCTTTTCAATTATCTTATCCTTTCTCATAACTTTCATTGCAAATATTTCTGAAGTGCCTTTTTTCCTCACTTGAAAAACTTTGCCGAAAGCCCCCTGTCCAACAAGTTTCAATACTTCAAAATCATCAAGTCCTACTCCTGAAACCTCCTCTGTTTGGTTATCTTTCTCTACAACATCATTAGTGCATGCCTTCTCTTGGTGAACTTCAGTGTCAATTGTGGAGCACTCTACAAGATCCAGTAAGCTGTTTTTTTCAAGTGAAGTGAGCTGCAAAAGCTGGCTAATATGAGATGGCCCAACTAGAGCATGCGACCTGTTTTGAATGACCATTGGGGTATCATAATTTTTAACATCAGAAGTTGCTCGTGGGACAAAATTATCTGAGGTGGGACCAAAAACATCAGAAAAATCTAAGTCCTCATGGTCAGCTGAAATAGCATCAGGTGGACCCATCGGTAAAAGTATTTTCATGGTGCAGAGCCTCTGAACACCATTCTTGGTTAAACCAGGTATACCAGAAGAAACCATCTCCAGGAATGACAGATTGGCTAATGGAAAGAGCTCCAAGAATCTGAAGGCACACAAGCCAGTAACTGATCCAGCTAAGGCAAGGACCCTCAACGAATACCAAAAACAGCTGATGAATATGTGTTCCTAACAATGGCCTTTAACAAGTGGAAGTTAACAAAATCAACAGAATATCCCAGGAATCCTGGGAGCAAACCAACCAAAACTCCAGAGCTTTTCTTGTTTCCCGATGCACAGGAAACAGCAGATGCCACTGTACTTCTGGAATACATGAATATCACCTTGTTCTGAGCTGTTAGCAGAAAATCATAAAGGCATTGTCAGTAGCGCACAAAGTAAAAAGGATACTAAAATACGGGCTCCTTTTGATAGCCCAGATGTGCAAGAAAGTGGCACTTCCCACTTTGCCAAAAGGTAAGTCAGGAAGTCACTTCCAAGTGTGTCTCTATTAATAGCATGACACTTATTATTTATTAAATTCTAATATTTGAGCGTTTGATAGAAAGTTAGGATGCTATCCTATTTGACGGATAGTGTTCATTCTTCTTATGCATCTTATACCCTCCTCCCTCTCTCCCTCCAAAGTGTTCCTTCTTCTTATATCAGTAAGTCACTTCAAAGTGAAATGTTTCATTGTCTATCAAGGATATGACGCTTCTTAATCTCAATTATTTGAGAGTTAAATAGGGAGTTAGACTCGTATCCTTTCAAAAGGATAGTGTTCATTCTTCATATATGAACTATACCATCGATTAAGCCCTCCTTCCCTTCCTGTCAAAATAGTATTCAGGAAATCACTTCTAAGAAAGTGCATAATTAACTAAGGCTTTGTTTGTTTTTTTGGTGCTTTTGTAAAAGGCAGTTTTAAAAAACACAGGTTCAGAAAATGGAGTTTTCTAACTGAGAAGCATATATAAAAAGCTTTCTCAAAATTGCAGAAAAATGAAGAAAAGGAGTTATTGGGAACGTAATTTGACGAACCAAACAACACAAAAAAAAATCCTCCGTTTCCAAAAACGGAAAAAGCAAAAATACGCTCAAACAAACAAAGCCTAAGAAACTTGTCAAAATGGACACCTATGCAACACTAAACAATAAAGTAACATTCACTTGCTCCAAATTAACTCAAGCTCTCATAATGAGAAATAAATATATCAATATATCATCATCAAAACCTTCTTCAAGATTATCTTCTAATGTTGCAGAATAACGACAAAAAGGTCAAATAAATCCATATAAAAATCCAAGCTAGGCGGAGGAATAAGTGTTAGGGCATCTCCAACGGATACGCAAACGCTCGTTTGCCGTGGAGAAGGTCGCTCCAACGGAGCGCGAAATCTTACGGCATACCGTCGCCAATGAACAGTGCGACGCCATATTTGGCGTCGCACTGTTCACCCGCCATTTGGTTTTTTTTTTTTTTTTAATTTTAAACTTAATTATTAATTTTAAAGATTAAAAATTAGAATTTTTTTTATTAATTAAAATAATAAATTAGAAATATCTTATTTTTAGTAATCTATTTTTTTTTTACAAAATTAATTAATGTAAGTTAATATTAAGAAAAAAATTAAGATAAAATTCTCATACATAAAAGATATTGAGAAGAACAATTCCAAAAAAAAATCAAAATATAGATTACATTCGAATAACAAAAAATTAAAATAACAAGTAACAACAATCTAATAATCAGAAAGATTGGCATCGGCTCCGCCAAAATCACTGAGATTTTTTGATTGATCATTTGTGGGATCAATATACTAATAATAATGTTTAGTTGTCTTGTATTTTTCTCAACCGTATTTATTTGTTCTAATGTAATTTTCAATTTATTAACTTAATATTTATTTATGACATATTTATATTCCAAATTATTTCATAGAGCAAAAAATATTTATTTTAATTATATTAGATTTAATTCAAAAATTCGATAAATAATATTAATGATTAAGGAATATACAAGGAATATTCTTTTTTTGGTGTTAGAAAATGGAGTTTGGTTGGAGACAAGTTACTGCATTTTGATGTATTACTGCATTTTGGAGTGAAAAATGAGTTTTTCGGTTGGAGATGCCCTTAATCAGTTTATGTAAAATCATAAAAGTAAAGAATAACACTTCTGGAAAAAAAAAAAAATCTGTGATCAAATTTACCACCTAGTCAAACTTTTTCTATTGCTGAGGATAAATACCTTATCTCTATTATCACCAACAAAACTGACAGATTATGCATTTTTATTATGATAAATCTAAATAATAGTAGCTTGATTAGCACAAAAAACCTGAACATTTTGTATATCCGTTACCAATCCAGTAAATATAGAGCTAGTTAAAGCTTTAATTGGTACCAGAAGATTAACAAAATTAAAGCCCTTGGCTTCCTCGATCCATAACAAAACAACCATGACAAATAGAACCAATAAAAGATAATAAACTGGCAACACAACGGTGCAAGGGTGAAACAAACCAAACCGATAAATGCAAATTCAAATATCTAAAATTTATTAAAGAAGTCAAAGAAGAACATAAAAAAGGAAGCACTGAATGCGGTATACATTCCATAAAAGGTATGCACGGAAAAAACAAACTCAAATGCATCTCCAACCGAAAAACTCATTTTACACTCCAAAATGCAATACTACTCTAAAATTAACTCATTTCCAACCGAACTCTGTTTCATAACATCAAGAAAGAATATAGGCCGAGAACAATGCGACACCACGTCGTGCAAAATATCGCTGAATATGGCGTTTGACTGGAGCTCTCGACGACTGCAGACGCTCGTTTGCGTTAGGTTGGAGATGCCCATGTTTTTGGTAAATAGTTCAAAATTGATTTTAAAAAGTATTTTATAAGTCGCGTCTTTGGCAATGATTCTCCTCCAACCTTAATTGAAAACATTACATAGATGAAATCAGATGCACATAAATTGACCTCTTCACACAAGCATCATCTCTCTTCTTCCATTTCCCCAAGCTCCATATCAATGCCCCTAAATCGCAGCTTGGTCTAGTCGGCTCCATAAGACCAAAAAAAACCCACAATCAACAATAAAATCCCTCACCAAACGTCTCCCAGTGCCAACACAACCTCCCCTCATATCCCATCTGCCTAAATAACTCTCACAAGTTCCCCATAGGCATCCATAAAGGCAGAAAACCAGAAGTAAATAAAAGCAAACCCTAGCGATGATAAATACAAATAGCAAAGACTACCTAGATCATATCATAGCTGCAAATGAGAAACAACAGCTGCAAGGCGCGACGATTACATAATCAAATTCGAAAAAAAAAAAGCCCTAACGGAAGCAAGATCCATAAGCAGGCCATAGACCTCAGAAGCAAGATGAAGGCAAAGAAGAAGGGAAGCCATGGAAACGAAATCATAGGAGATTAAAGGAGGGAAATAGAATGGGATTTCTTCTCACCTTGAGAATCAAAGGAGCGACGATTTTTTCTGAAGGAAACCGGCGATCTGTAATTAGCGAGGTCTTTCAGGAACTACTATGAGGCCGTTATAAAGACCCGGAGGGGAACCGATACCGGGCAAGAACGTGTCGGTAGTTGTATGGGTGGTTTGTGGCGCAGCAGGGCCCGCTACAGGGAAAATTCCAACACGTGGGAATATATTTTATAAGAATATGCGCGGGACAAAATTTCATTAGAATAATGAATTTTAAAAATTTTAATTTATTTTTAAATAAATAATATTTACGATTAATTTATTAATTTTTACGATATATTTGTCTTAAAATAAATTTATAAATTCGAAATTCATTTTAATTAAAATTTAGATAAAATTTCCTAATATTTTTTTACTGTGCTACACATCAAAAACATAATTGATAATTCTAATTCATTTATAAAAAATAAAAATTTTGAGGTTTTATGATCCACTTAAAAGTTTTTTTTTCTTTTTCTAATTCACTATAATATGCTAAAAATTAGCTAATACCAACAAATATGTAAGGCTCTCAAAATTATAATAAACTATTTTTTATCGACAAAAAATATTCTATTATTATGAGCCAATGAGAATAAAAAAATTAAATAAAAAGACAAAATAAATTTTAATCTTTTTTTATTAAAACGTTAAAGTTCATAACACAACCAAGATTAAAATATCATTATGTCAAAATTAAATATATCTTATTTATTTTTTTAATTCCCTAAAGACATTAATAAATATAATTTTTTTAACTCATAGTTAAAATACACCCTATATGTTCTCCTTCACATCGCTAACTGATATCTACATCACCAATATCTCCTTACCCCTATTAGGATCCCGCCTTCGTGCTAAACCTCAGTGGAAGGCCTTCATTCCCTTGGTCGCACCACTGGTTATGCGACCTCTGTATTCACTCACGGTGTTTTATCGCCTCATTTTTCAGAAGTGATCCATATGTCAATCGAGAGCTACTACCCGCCGGAACTAATGCAGGAAAAGTCTTCAATGCTTACGCAATGGGGCAGCAAGTTCGATGATATAAAATTCTCAACATAAAACGCAATTTCTCCTTCAAAGATCTAAAAAAGGAAGCTCTCACACATTTTGGTCGACATGTGTGCATGTTCAAAGTAATTTCAATAGTTTCTTTTCAAAATAGAGATTTTTTTATGAATAAGCAAATGCATAAAGCCTTTTCTAGCTCTAACATGTCCTTAAAATTTTGACCTTTTTTAATAAAACTATTTTAACAAAAGTCAAAGAGGTTTTTTAGAACTTGTAAAAAAAGGACCGTGCACGTTGGCCCATGCAGGTCTCGAACCTGCGACCTTCGCGTTATTAGCACGACGCTCTAACCAACTGAGCTAATAGGCCATCTGATTGTTTGTCTGTATCCATTATTTATATAGATACTAAATTTTGTTACTCCATGAAAACTTGCTTCGTTTTAACACTTGATTGATGTCACCCTGTAGAATATATGACCTGATATTTTATTAATTAAATTATTAGATACTTTCATATTATTATTAATCTCGTCGCATGTTATTTACTTTAAAATATTTTTTTGGTGAAAATTTTTACCTAATGAGTTAGCTCAAAATGTTTGGACAATAAGCAAGGCTTTGAAAACCGGACAGGTCAATGAACCGGAAGAAGGAGAGGTTAGCGGTTTGATGGTTCAACCGGGGTCGAACCGGATGACGTAATAAATATTTATTATATTTAAATATTATAATAAAATCATATACACAAATTAAAACCCAAGATAAAAAACTACAACATAGAAAAATGCAAGGTAGAAAACTATATGGTAGAAAACTGCAAGCAAAGCTTTCTTTTTCAACTAACTTCAAAAATTCTCAAAGAAGTGAAAGAGGGGATGAAAGAACTTTCCAAAAGCTACAACAACTTCATAAGAAGCATTCAAAAATCAAAACTATAAACAATTTTAAAGTTACCTCACTGACTGCAGGATGAGCATGCCTAAAAAAATTGGGAACGAGAGCAGGCCTGCAGGAGTAGACAAGGTTGACTTTTTTTTTCAGTAGAAATAGATTAGAGAAAACTTGTTTGCAATGGAGAAAACCTTGCTTCCGACTTTCCCTACATTTGAAATTTGTAGAATACAAAAACAGAAAACGTTCAGATCCAATCCGGTTGCAAAGAAAGAGTATGCAAACATAATCACTAATTTACCAAGTCACAGCAGAACGAATCTTGATCGAAGGCAGTCGGCTGCCTGTGCGCGAAACCGAAGAAGGGAGACGCGAGCAAAGGTTCCGGATAGATCCAAAAGCGAATCTCGTAACCATTGACGAGGGCTGGACGGCGGATGCAACTGCTGAATGAGGCAAAGGCGATGACTAGGAGAGCCTATGAGCCGTGAGAGGCGAGAGCTTTCTGAAGCGGTGAAGCCAGAGCAGGCCAAACTTAAAACGGTAAGAATGGGAAGATCATCGAAGCTTGCTCTCGCTTCAGGTTTTCAAAGCCATTACCTTTCCAGTCGGTTATTTAAAACCGGGACCGGTTCGGCGGTCGAACCGCCGGTTTGAGCGGGTTTATCCCAGTTTTCTGCAAAACAGGTTTTCATTTGAACCGTAACCGGCCGGCCGGCCGGTTCGCGGTTCAACCGGTTGAACCGGCCGGTCCCGTCCGGTTTTAAAAGCATTGTGTCAATAAGGATTATTATGAATCAATTTCAAATTTTGGATATAATTGCATTTATTCATTGATAGAATATATGCGACTTGTGTCAGTAGCTGATAGAAATTGTTAGTTGAATACTTGATGTCCCAATGAATTTCTCGTTGTAAGAAATTATATTAAGAGAATTGCATACGCTATTTGCCATTTAATTCCTTGATAGTATCTTCTTCGCCCAAAGATAATTATCTAGCTACTTCGAACATCTCTCTGAGCATAATAGAACATTTCTTCATATACTTGGCATAATTGTAACTTTTAGATTAATTCTCAAGTTATTCTATAAAGTGCAAGACAACCCTATTATTTAAATCATAGCTCTCCTATCGACAAAATCTCAAGAACACAAATCCTGATTGTTGTTATAATACACACAACTCTATTCATCGATATCCTCCCTCAATGAATAGTTACTATAACATCATCAATAACCTGAGATTAACCCATTTTCGACTCTCTTTTTTCCAGCAAAGTGGAGATTGGCCCATTTTTTTGACCGAAAACTAGCAAATTTTTCACGACCATGGGTCATTCGAGTCCATGTCGAGTTGACCCGGACTCGAAGCGGGTCGGGTTCAGGTCCAAAAAATTGACATTTTTTGCAAAAATGGGTCGGGTTCGAGTTGACCCGAATAGTGCCGGGTTAGTTTCAAGTTTGACCCGAACCCGACCCATGACCCAAAATTGACACCCCTAATCAAAAATGAACTTCTTTCATCAACACCTAAACTCACTTGAATCACACAATTCAATCAGATAAATGCATAATTCATTACACTACATTAATTAAAATATAAATGAACTCATTTCAAAATTTCACAAAATTCTATAAAATTAAGCCCCAAAATAAACTATTGTGCATAGATTTACTCTTTAAAATTGTAACCAAATTAATAGAGATTATTCAAAATACTATTTAAATACTTCAATTGTATCACAACAATTTTTTTTTGAGTCATTATTATTTTCTAATCAATTAAAATAGCATTATTCCCGACATTCCAAGTGTAAACTTTCTAGAAAAATATCTAAATGTTCATAATAATTGTCTCTATAACATATAAAAAGTTACAACGTGAAAGTTTTGCAGATATAAAGTTATCCTCATTTTTCAACTGTGGAAATATAAATAAAAAAAAAAACTCTACAATTTTTTTTAAAAAAATTAAGATAGGAAAAAATGTCACATACCTCAATCCGAGCACCTTCAAAAAGCTGAGTCATTAGCTTAAAATGACCTGAATCAGCCCAAATCCACCTTTCTCTCTCTAATATTCTTTCTCTATAGCTAGAAACCACCTTAGGAAAAATGAATGGGATTTTTTAATTTGGAATATAATATTTTCTTATTAAATTTGAGCATAGCGCTGCGACGCCCGATACGACTCTAGCTACCTTAAAGAGCCCACAGCACTGCAGCTTTGCCCCATCACCGCCACGTTGATTTATTTTCCAAATTTCCCGAGATCATAGGCCTCAAAGCGCCACCAACCTCAACGCTGCAATGACCAACCTAGGGGAAAATTCAGACATTTCAAATATGGAAATTGTTGAGGGCTAGAATATACTCGGCGGTAGAGTTTGTAAATTCACGTCTGAGCGTTGTACGAATATTCAGCACACAAACAGAAAAGAAAATGAACACCAGGATTTTTACGTGGAAAACCCTGGAAATGGAAAAAACCACGGGGCCGCGTCTAGTTAAAAAGTTGCACTAGTGTTGTGTAAATTACAAGAAGCTGATTCGTCCCACAAGTTAGGACGATCAGTTTATAATCAGTTTCTTCTGAATTGAAACAAAGTTACAAAGTTCTGACAAATTCCGGCGTTTCCCGAAAATCCGGCAAAGTTCAAGCGTATTCAGGCGGCGGAAGGAAATTCCAGCGGTGGTCGAGGAGGAGATGATTCTCCTTTTCACCTTCTCTTCTTCTTCTCTTCTTTTTCTCTCTCTTCACTTGAGTCCCTTTGTAAAGAATGAGGGCTCTATTTATTGTTTTTCTGGAGTAGCATAGCTCGTAAATAGGCGTGCGATCAGGGGCGAATAGGAAGTGGTCGAATGGACGGATGATGTCTAACCCTTCGATCGTGCACCGTTCGTTGGACATTTAAAAACCTTAGTGATGTCAGAATTTGGCGATCTTGGGCTCGTTGGATTCGTCTCATCGAGCCGTTCAATTCGAGTATAAGCTCGTTAAAATCGGAGACCTTTTGGTAACTCAAATTATGATTCGAACCTTCCAACAGTGCTTCGGGTCCTTGATTCAGACCCATTTGGGCTCGGATTGGGTTGAATTTGGTGTCATTGGGTTCGTGTTTCCGAAACGCTCAGTTTGATTATAAGCTCGCTGAAATCGGAGTTCATATGCTCCTGTATTTAATCTTTGAAATTTCCAACTAGCTTTTTGCCTCGAGATTCGTGCACGATCAAGATAAATTTGTGATGCTGTATCAGAAATAGACCCCCATGACCCATTTCAGAACACATGTAAACTATCACATGCTCATAGAACATTCCCAAACATATGAAAAAGAGTTCAAATGCAGAAATATAATGAGTTACTTTATTCTGTTTGAGTCAAAATGGATTGAACGGTACACTGACTTCCAAGTTCCAAGTGCTACAATTCTGTAAGCCAATTGTGAGCAAAAATGTCTCTAAACAAACACCCAAAATAATAAATCTATAGATGCAAAATAAAAGTTTTTAATCCAACACATTCTTTAATGTAAATTTAGGACTTGCTAGCTGATCTGAAACTTCTACTCCATATATTTTAATGAACATACATTCAATATGTTAGCGAGAAGAATATAAACAAAAACCTTCAAAATAATAAATTCTTCAGTAAATTTTCAACTGCTAATTAGAAAACAAAATTACTAAAAGATTTAGAACATTCTACAAATTTAAAGACATGAAATAACTCATTTAGAAAATCATATATGATGAAAAGCTGATGAAATGATAGTTTAGGTGTTACCCATTGTAATGTTGCAACTTAAGGCTAGCGAGGGACTGCGCTCGGAGTGTAGAAGCCTGAGCAGATGAATGGCGATGGTAAATTTGATGGTGATGAGGGATTCAATGGCGATGGTGGATTCGACATCGGGATGAGCGAGTCGGTTGCAAATGCTCTCGGAATAGAGCTCTCGGGCGAGCAAGCATAGAACATAAGGGAAAGAATTGAGCATAATGTGTTGATTAGGGAAAGAATTGTATGTAATTGGTGTGGTATTAGCAGCAGTGAAAACCGCCGTCTATAGCACTCTATAGCTGTTGTTGAAATATCATATTTTTGATAGTGCACTTTGAAATTCATGATAGACTATCATATCTTTAGTAATGACAAAAGCACAAATGGAGGCATACAAAGGGAGAATAGCATTTTTTTTTTCAGGAGGTTTCTGGGGTGGGTGACTCTTCTAGATCAGTCGAAGATTAGCGAAATCCTGTGAAACTATTTGGCAAGATAACTACTAAATCCTGTGAAACTATTTGGCAATATAATATAGGATTTAAGGCGGTTAATTTATTAAAAATTTAAATTTAAATAAAAATTATTTATTAATTTAAGTTATAATTATCTTCAATAAGTTACAATTATAAATAATATAATTAGAAGCTAATTTATTTATTAAATAATTCAATTGTTATGTAACTATTATTCAAATAGCTTTTATTTACTAAATATACTATTAATTATCTAATTAATTATTTAAGTACCCTATTACTAACTAATCCGCTGAACCATATGACTTAATAAATAGGTGATTTATGATAAAAAGGGGAATCGAATATTTTAATTCACCATGAGATTTAAGATGTCCATTTTTTCTATTTAGCAGTATTTAACGTAAGTCCTGTCTCAAATCCAATACCAAACAACCCCTTAATCTTACAAAAATAGCATAATTGATAAAAATAATTAATAAGATGGAGAGATGTTTCTTTACTTAAAATATTAATTTTTAAATTTGTACAGTTTGATATAAATATCATATAAAATAGACACCCGGGTTTCTATCGTACAATTGTTACTTGCAATCTGATCGCCCTTAAAGGCGAGTCAGCCCATTGTAACCGACTCAAATTCTAGTGGAATCATTTTCAACTGGGCTAGGCCCCGTGGTTTTTCCCCTTTCAAGGGTTTTCCACGTAAAAAATCTTGTGTTCTCTGTATGCGAGTTGGATATCCGTACAATATTAAGCGCACAATTGAAACTCTATCGCCGCGTATATTCTAGCCTAGAACATATATGTATATTATTTTTTTTCATTATACACTTAATAATGGTTTTTTGTTCTAAAAGATGTAAATATTATTAGAAGTTCATGAAAATGTCAAAGGTCAAATAAATTATTGCCTACTATAGGCTATCAAATAGGAAGAATTATTTTGTACAAACATCGGATGACGTCTAGTGACCAATCAAAATGCGTCACGCCATTTTTTTGTTTAATACCGGTATTCAGTATTGTTGTGTATAGGGTGACGTGACAAGTTCTGATTAGTCTCTGAATTGCCCGATGTCACAAAATAATTTCTCACCAAATAGATCATTTTTAATGATTAATTTTCCCTCGTTGCTTGCAAAGTGATTCAAATAAGTTTATAACCCTAAACATACAGCTATTAATCATCATAAATTCGCTTAAAATAATAATAATAAAACAAAACAAAACCACTTTTTACTTTTAGAAATATGCCTCGCGTCTCTGCCCTTACTAGCAAAACTCCGTCACTACCGCTTGGGATGGTGGGCCCCACATGGATGTCATGCCGCCAAATGCCGCCGTCCGACGAAGAAACAGCGCCCGACGGCTTTCTTCGGCTGACCATTTCGATGCTCGCCGCTTCAACAGCCTGTTCTATAAACGAGAGAGAGAGAGAGAGAGAGAGAGAGAGAGAGAGAGGATTCTTAGGCTTCTTCGAGTCTTTAGAGGCGGACCAGCTGGTGATCGCCATTTCAACATCGTTCTTTCGATCTGAGTTTGGTCGATTTGAGGGAATCGGTTCTGATCGATTGGTTTAAAAATTGGAGTCCTGGTATGTAGGATTGTTACCTGTTTCACTATGGTAAATGTGTAGCTGCATTTTGTTTCCATTTGAGATGCTGTTGAAAATAGAAATATTTCTGTTGTGGATTGATGTGTTCGTTTGCTTTATTTTTTAGGGGATTTTCGGAGAACTGCCTCTTTAGGTTTATTTCGTTTTAGATGAGAATAGGGAAGTATTTGAATGATCTTTCTTATGAAGAAGATGATTTTGATGAGATCAGCTTTCGGGGAGGGGAGGCCTTTTTTTATCTATTTTTTAAGTATGTTGTAGGAAATAAAAACTGCTCAATTTGTAACGTGAATTATCGCTTTTGATATGAGATTTCCTGGTCAAGGTTTCTGTTTAAGATTGTTCTTATAGTGCGAAGTTGTCAAGAGGAGAATCGTGCTCTATGGGGCTGTTTGGCTACAAGTAGGATTTACTTCAAGTAGGCTTAGTAAATTCTCGAAGTGTTCAATCATGGCAATTGTTTGGTAAAATAGAAGTTAAATGAATGAAATAGAAGCACAATGAAGAGAGTGGTGTAAATGTCTTAAATCGTACTTCCCCATGGATACACTAAAATCCTAAATTTAGCCTAAAAAAAAGGATTCAAGAAGGTGGTAGAACTTATATAGCTTAGAGAACTATTTGACAATTTTTAATATGAATTCTAGCTACATCTTGACCAAGGCTTCCTCTGGGACAACTTTCTTACTACTTTGTAAAAGTGTTGTAGAAAAAGTAAATTTTTAAAACTGATATATTCTTAAAAAATTATCTTGATCGGGCACTAATCTCGAGGCAAAAAGCTAGTTGAAAACTTCAAAGATTAAATTCAGGAGCATTTGAACTCCGATTTCAACTAGCTTATAGTCAAACTAAGCGTCTCGGAAACACGAACCCAATGACATCGAATTCAACCCAATCCAAGCCCAAATGGGTCCGAATCAAGGACCCGAAGCACTGTTGGGAGGTTCAAATCATAATTTGAGTTACCAAACGGTCTCCAATTTTAACGAGCTTATACTCGAATCGAACGTCTCGATGAGACGAATCCAACGAGCCCAAGATCGCCGAATTCCGACACCATTAAGGCCTTCAAATGTCCAACGAACGGTCCACGATCAAGAGATTCAATATCGGCCGTCCATTCAAACCACTTCCGATTCGCCCTTGATCTCACACCTATTTACAAGCCATGCCACTCCAGAAAAACTATAAATAGAGCTCTCATTCTTTACAAGAGGACTTAAGTGAAGAGAGAGAAGAAGAAGAGAAGGAGAAGAGAAAAGGGAAAAAGGAGAATCAGCTCCTTGACCACCTCCGGAGTTTGTCCCGCCGCCCGAACACGCCGGGATTCTGCGTGATATTCGGGAGAATGTCGGAATTCTGCCCAACTTCCACGTGATTCTGAAATTCTTCCCAATTAATGACAGAGTTCCCTCCTGACGTCGAAACTCCACCCAAGTGAAGCAGAGTTCTTCTCTGCCACCAACAGACGTCGGACTTCTACCCGACGTCGGACCTTCACTCTTCGCCAAGTTTCTACCCGACGCCGGACTTCTACCGGTTATCGGACTTCGCTGGACGTCTATCCGAAGATGGATTTCTTTACATTTTGGACTTCTACTTGACGCCGTCCTTCTGACCTTCATCGTCATACACAGTCCTTCCAGCCTCCGTCGCAAGACAACGATCCTCCCGATCTCCGTCGCCCACCAACAACGGTCCTTTCAACCTCCATCGCCCGCCGACTACAGTCCTTCTAACTTACGTCGCCCGCCGACTACAGTCTTTCCAACAAAGCGAATACGCCAACAGTGACTCTTTGTGTTCCCAACATGTAATGTACTTCATATAATGTACATCAAACACATGCCTTCCTCAAAGGAAGGGCCTCATTTGTAATCGACTACAATACTAGTGGATTCATTCAAACTGGGCTAGGCCCCGTGATTTTTTCTCCCTTTTCAGGGGTTTTTCACGTAAAAATCTTGGTGTTTCATAAATGTTAGACCCTATCTCTTTATCTGATTGCGTGCCGGATTTTCGTACAACGCTAAGACGTTAAATCTTATATTTCTCTACAGCCGCGAATACTCCTAGACGCAACAAAAACTATTGTAGAAAGTGGTTCCATAGTACAAAATATTTTGAAAGCAGTAAAAAAATAATGATCAAATAAAAATTATGGTTGCGATCTGAAAAATAAAGCAGTAAAAAAGCTGGCCCAAATAAAGCCTGAATCTTGTAGCCAATCAACCCCTATACGTATTTGTTATTAATGACTAATTAGATGGATTTTTTTAAGGTTAAGCTTGAGAAGGGATTAAGTTGGGTGTATCCAGATAAGTAGTGATTAAGGCTTCGTTTGAGACAGCTTTCATACTATTTTGTTTTTCAAATCGCAGGCACAATTTTTGTCTGGCCATTTCTTTTCATGTCTTTCATGAATTTTTTATGCTAGAAAGCTACTTTATATAACAACTTTATAATCACCTTTATAAAAAGATGTGGCTATCCCAAACGGACCCTAAGTTGCTTTATCAAAATGTAGGCCCAAATTATGACATTGGCTAATTATTTTTGAATTTAAGATGTTGATTATACATAGTTCAAATTATTCAACGTTCAAAGCAATAAGTAATTTTGAGTTCAAAATGCTGATCATCTCCTTTTCTACCATAGATGAATAGGCCAGACTAGTTTTTGCCAACCAACTTCTTTGTCTTTTGATAGAAAAAAATAGTCTCTATTAAATAAGAAATGCGTTAATTGAATTTAACAAAGCATCTGCACATCTTTAGCTGAAACTAGCTCCTTCCATTCTCTCTCATGTTAACTTGTAGAGCTTAAATTTTATCCTATGAAGAAAATGCTTTTTACAATTTATTGAGGGTGGGAATCTCCCTCCTAGGAGTTCAGAGTGAAGCCTTTGAAAGGTTTATAATATTTGTGGATTATTTTATTATGTGTATTTTGCTAGGTTGGCTTTATTGATTAGAAGAAATAGTAGCTGCAACTAGTATCAACTTATATATATATATATATATATATATATATATATATGAAACTTGAATCAAAATCCAATTTATGTTTCTCTTTTCTCGTTTCTTTGCAGAATCAGAAGCTTTATTTTTGGGAAATTATGGTATAAGTTTCTTTACATACCTCTTAAACAACTAAGTGGGATGGCAACTAGTAAATCTCATTCATGGTGGTGGAACAGCTATGTCAGTCCAAGAAATTCAAAATGGTTGTCTGAAAGTCTTCAAGGTAAGAGTTACAAAGAATATCAATTATATTTATTTATTGACAGGCTTCCAGAGGTGGTATATTGTGTATCATCTAATTGAAATGAAATTCTGCAACTTTCCACTTATTAATTTAAGACTTAATATGTTATATTTGATTGATCTACATGATTTTTAACGACATTGCATTTTTTTTTTTTTGCTTCAGAGACTGATCGCTTGGTTAATGCAACGCTGAAACTGATTGAAGAGGATGGTGATTCATTTGCAAAAAAGGCTCAGATGTACTACCAGAGGCGACCTGAGTTAATCGCCCATGTTGGGGACTTTTACCGCATGTACCGTGCGCTTGCAGAGCGGTATGATCATGTAATTAGTGATATCTCCAAGAATATTCCCACTGAACTCCAATCTCAAGGTTCAGTTAATGGTTCTGAATTTGGCACAGAAGCAACTTCACTATCTGTAACTTCCTCCCCAGATCGAACATCAGAACATAAGCTGAACCATCTCAAGCCACATTGGAAGTCTTCTAGCTTTGAATTATTCCTTGGGAATGGGGAAAGATATGATCACTCTAAAAAGGGTTGTGATGAGTCATCATCAGAATCTAGTTCTTACTGTGATAATGGCAATGTTATAGATGATTTTGAGAACTCTTCTAAGCTGGAAGAAAGGATAATTGAATTGGAGCAAGAGCTTTGTGAAGTAAGGGAGAAGCTTCACAAGTATAGGAATGGACACGAAGAACAGTGTGAAGATTTGGTTAACAATGAACATTTAGATTTACCTTTAACAACTTCATCCTTTGATAACCAACCTGTAGTTGCTAATAAGATCTTCATGGAGTTGGTAAAACAAATTGAAAGATTTCAAGCAGATTTTCCGGATAGTAAAGAAGAGCTTGAAAATCTCAAAGATGCAATGGAGGCTGCTGCTAATCAGTTCGAGATTGAAATTTCGTGCAGGAACAATATTATTATGAAGTACAAGACATGGCTTGATGAGGTATTGAAAAAGTTCGAAAAAGATGAAGCTGAGCAGATTTCAGAACACAAATCAAGCCTAGAGATCAAAACTGTGGAGCAAGAGGAAATGATTAAGGAACCGAAGGCCTTGGCGACACAATCTTCTAATCAGCTTCTAGAAGAAAAGTCTTTACTGGAAGCTAAAATTTCCATACTTATGGCCTCAAGCAGTTCCTACCAGTCAAAGATTCAGTTTTTTGAGGAACGGGTAAAGCAGTTAGAAGCTGAGAATAGTGAAGTATGCATGGAGAGTGAGAAGCAGATAAATGAACTAAATCAAAATCTTTATAAATTTAAGATGAAAATTGACATGTTGACATTAGAGAAAGAGGAGCTCAATGCTGAAGTAATCAGGCTTATTGAGGATATTGAAACTTGGGATGATGAGTCTCGTAAGATTGATGAACAACTGCGTGAGCTGCAATTAGAGCATGAGAAGCTAATCCAAGAAGTTGAGGATGCTCGAAAAGCCTCAATGGAGCTAACAAATAGAGTAAGGGAGCTTGAAGAAGAGGTGGAAATGCAGAGGGGAGTGATTATTGATTGTGCCGAGGGGAAGAGGGAGGCTATCAGGCATCTTTGTCTCTCTCTGGAGCACTATCGCGATGGGTACCAGCAGCTACGGCAGATTCTGCGGATGAAATTCAAAGGCCTGCAGTCATAACAAGTAAAAAGCTTTTGTTTGGCGTTAAAGCTTCCATCTTTGCACCTGGTACTTTCTTCTACCTGGTTAATATGGTTTCTTCTGAAGTGCTTCTGAAGGAAAAGCTGAGCAGAAAGTTCTTTTGGTTGCGTTTGTCTGTTCATATGTGGGTTGAAAGGCCTGTCTGCTTTGTAGCAACCTATACTTCTTTGAAGGAGAAGCTTATTGTTATTTGAAGCGGCGGTCGCACTGTCTATACGGCGAAACTTTGCAAGATTAGAAAGGATTTTAATGAGTTTTCTCGCTTGTTATCTGGGAAGATCTGTATTTCGTTTCCAAAAGGTTTGTTACTTGTTAATATCTTCATAGTTGATTGAGGCAATGCTGAGTTTTTTATATGAAAAATTCAATCTGTTGGAGGGAAAATTATTACATGTGGCGTCCGGATTCGTTCAGAGGCGAATCCAAACGTGCCATGTCACCCGGGGCCCGGTGTATTCAGGTGACATAGTTCATCTGGATTCGCCTTCAAACGGTCCGAACACCGCACGTAATAATCTAGTGGCTCTTTTTGGCTGCTAATAAAAGAGTGCTATCTTGGATAGATTATAAGAACAGAACCATGAGCCTGCTGTGATGAGAAAATGAGAGGGGCGCTGAAAGGAAGAAGTAAAGCTAATTGATACAGAGATGATTCAGCTCATGGATAAAGGCATGACGTTTTGGGCTTTTGGCTGGCTGAATTTAGAACAAAAGAGAGAGACCAATGATTTAACTTCTGCTTAGTTTTGGATGGCTTTTTTACTATTTCTTAAAATAATTTTTTAGTGAAAAATTTGAAATTTAATTTTATGTTAAACAAATTTGAAAATTATTAGATTTTTTAATTAGTATAATGCAAACTTTTCATGAATGGCATTAATTTTAAAATAAATGTAATGATTTTCAAGTCCAATATATTATGCATATATATTTTTTCATCTTTGAATCTGTGTTATAAGCATTTGAAGATGTTTTCATGAATTATTTGGTTAGCATCGACCAAGTAAATCAAGGTTTTGTTTTGGACGATATTTTAATTAAAAAATTTATAGTTCTAAACATTTTTATCCAAAAAAATTCTTTTAGAAAGCAATAAGAAAACCGTTCTAAATGAAGTTCTAAATGAAGCCTAAATGGATGTTAATGTTTTATTTTCTTACCGTTTTAAATTAAAACATGAAAATTACATTTTCTTGAATTTTAAAAATATTTTAAATTATATTGAAATTAAATAATAAATGAGTGTGAAAATAAAAATGTAAATATGCCAAATGAAAGTATAAATATAATTTTTTAATACTTTTAAAGAATAAAAATACTAGATTGTTGAGATTATAAATGGACAAATTATGAATGAATATGAAAATAAATTGACAAAGGCAAAAATATGAATATCGATCAAAATAAATATATGACGATGGCGGGGCTCGTTCTAAAATAATATATATATTTTAATTCTAGTTGTTTCATAAAAAATATTGAATAAAAATATAATTTTCTTTAATTTTATGATATTTTCACGTGTAACTTTTAGTATGTTTGTGTATGCTTTATTCTGAATATTCCGATTATAAGAAATTGGATTTTCGCATGTTGGTTTTCTCTATGTTTATTTCTGTACATATTAAATAAATGAGGCATTTTTTGTTATCATAATAATTATATAAAAGGCTTAAAATATTATTTTATTTCTCTAGAATTGTGATTAGAATGCAAATTGTACAGTGAGTAGGTTATTTATATATGCAGTGTGGCTTATTGATGGCAATTATGACACTCCATAATCATGTGTGAAAGATTTAATAATCTACTATTACATATATTATTCATATCATGACATTGCAGGAGTTCTGATATCTCAGATGTGATAAGTACACACTCTAAAATGATACAAAGGTCATGTATGTTTTGTTCTGATTCTGACCCCACTTGATAAATATGCGTGTGAGAGGTTATTTTGTTATGTCATAGCCTCATTTGTTGTATGCAGGTATGAGAGATTAAAGAGAGCTGTAAATATAAGTGGAGTTATAAGGACATGTGAATCATGCATTACATATTCTGAATTAAGTTCAATTAATATTTAAAACATATTTTTATAACTCTGTAATCTCTCTGAACACTAATAAAATAAGAAATGCAAGTGTAAGTAAGATTTTGTTGGTCATTATTCTTTGACATCTTTTGTATTTTTTTAATAGTACAAGTGATAATTCTGAAACTAAATGCACTCTAATAATGACGAGAAAACTACTTTTAACACTCTATGTATCCATTAATGAACATTTGAAAATTTTGTTATTAGCAATTTAAAGGTTGTTATATATTATACAATATATAAAAACATCATATATGTTATGACCGCCAAGAAGTCTTTTTTTTTTTGCTTAATATTATATGTCTATGATGCTAAGATATGATATTTTATATGATACGATATGATCTCACATGATATTAATGTGCATAAATACACGCTATGATGAAACATGAATACTCTAAAGTTTTATCTTGCATATTATTTCATATACATGTCAATTTCATTTTATGATAGTATTACTATATATGATGATAAATTTAATATTAATTGAAGTATCAAATGATCTTCAAATCTTATGTGCTTAGGATCAAATTGTGCCACTCAATTAGATGAATTGAAAGAGCCTATGATCATTCAATTATAAAGTTAATAAAACACTATTATAGGTGATAAATGATATATGATCAAAGCGATCAATATGCACAGTTATGTTGAGCATTTTTTATTATGACAAAATTTTATCAAAACGCCCCTTCTAAAAAAGCTACAAATATGACAATATTTTTTATATGAATAAGTTTGAAAATTGAGAGATCTTAAAAAATCATTGCATTACCTTATAATCATTGGGACACTAACATTATATTATCATCTCCATCCTACATTTTTTTTCTATAATCTCTATAATAAAAAAGAAATAACTTTTCTCCATTATATAATACTGTCTTCTTCAATTATGAGAAGAGTGGATTTGCAAATTTTTTAACAAATATCATAAAGCAATATTGTACGACTTTCATGCTTCTTATCACATTTCTGTTTCGTTTAGTTATTTTGTAATTTTTTTAAAAGTAGTTTTAAAATTATTGTTTGGGAGAACATAATTTTTTAAGGGAGAAATTAATATCAGAAATCTTTAAAAAAATAGTAAAAAAATCCAATTTTTTTAAAAAATATTTCTATAAAAATGTCACATACAATACAATAGGGGTGTCAATTTCGGGTCAAGGGTCGGGTTCGGGTCGGACCCGGAACTGATCCGGGTTCAAACGGGTCGACCCTAACCTAACCCGGATAGGTAAACGGGTCGGAAATGTGAACCCGAACCCGACCCGGCGGATTGCCGGGTTGACCTGACCCGACATCGCGTGCGGGCGACGCGGTGCGCGCAGTGCGACGCGGGCGAGCGGTGCGACGCGGGCTAGCGACGAGGTCGCGGGCTAGCGAGACAGTCGCGGGCGAGCGAGGCGATCACCGGCAGCGACGCTGGCAGGGCTTCAAACCCGTGGGTTGACCCGGAAACCCGCCGGGTCAACCCGAACCCGTCCCGTTTTTTAAACGGGTCGAATCCGGGAACCCGAACCCGACCCGTTTTGAAAACGAGTCGGGTTTAACCCGAAAATTCCGGGTCGGGTCCGGAACAGTTTTCATGTCGTGTCAAATATTGACACCCCTAATATAAACAAAAGCTCGAAAAAAAAAAAAAATCTGACATTTTTAAACTGAAAAGTAGAAATTAAGCGGTCTCAAATTCATTTCCTTTTAAGCCACCGGTGCATTGCTTGGCGGACTTATAAATCCTCAATGACAGGAAAGCCGTCTTTATATATTTAATTACCAACTCGTGCCTGTTAGGGACTGAACTCTCGCGCCTCCATACCCTGCTCAGATCGATCTCTTTTACGATTTTCTCAAATTTACTTGACGGATTCCTCTTCCAAGGTGCGCCCCCTCCTCGTTTAATATTCAAATAACCTCAACACAAAATTTACACCTTTTGGCATTATTAATGCTATTATCCTTGACGAATTTGGTTTTGCTGGCCATAGAAAGGAGCAATTGGCTTAGGGCAAAGCTAGGGTTCATCAAATGGAATTTCATTACTCATAAAAATCGACATTTTAGATATCAAGGGTTCTACAATTTTCACTGAACGATGTTTAATCAGTTTTAACTGTTTGCTTTTGGCTTCGTCATTCTGTTTGGCTTTTTTCATGATTCAGTTTATTTTGAATTGTTTTAGTTGGAACCTTGCTTGACTTTTTGGAGGGTTTATGTGCTTTTACAGATTTTGTTCTGCTGAATTGGAGGTTTCCGAGCATAATATTTGGGTTTTTTATTTCCTTTTGGATGCAATGGGTAGAAAGAAGAACCGGCCAATTCGTTCTGGTTCCCTTGTATCAGAAGTTGATGATCCTCAGAGTAGTGGTGTTGCTGAACAAAGTTTAGTGTCTGAAGGTCTCTCTACGACTGCCGGAGACAATGCTAATTTTAGGAAGCCATTCTTTATTGAGATTGAGTCATGCACTTCGACATTTGATGAGCATTTTGACGTTGCAGAAGTATCACTTGACAATGTGAGTTTTTTTGATGGATTTACTAATTTACTGGTGGAAGATAGTTGTGTAGACGGTAATTTTTCTCTTCGGTTCTGCTTATTGGGTGTAGAAGAAGGTTCCCTAAGATTGGGCAATTTTCCTGTGCTATCAGCTGATAGTATTCTATTGGAGTACATTTGGTTGGGAAGACCTGACTCAAATGGTTGCAGAGAAACTATTATTCTTTTCTCGGGACAATTTGATGGCCCAAATGAGTGTATTTCTGGTCTTGTGCACTTGGTGTTATTTAAGTTTCTGGGATTAAGGCTTATGTTGGATTCCATACTTCCCAATAATTCATCAGCTAGGGTCAGGATTGAAGTTATGAGAAGTGCATTTGATGCTTGTGGGTACCCTTTGGAGGTTGCAAGACAGCCTTGGAGAAGAAGTATGATGAGCGTTATGTCTTGGTTGCGCCCTGAAGTTGTGACATCTGAATTTATATATGGAACAGGCCAATCAGAAGTGATAGATGATTATAAATGTTGTGAATCTAGAAGTTCTGGTTCAAGGAACGTTTTTGAGTTTGATGCTGCTGGCTTTTATGAAGCTATTAAACCCTCAAAGTAAGTAACAATAGCTATTATTTGTGCATTATCAACTAGCTTATTAATAGGCATTTTGCAATGTTTCATGCTTTAGATTCTAGGAAACTTGGTTGTTATGATGTCTAATTTAAACAACCTATTGATACACTTTTCTACCTAACTGATACCTCGCCATATATTTCATGAAAATGATTGGACATCTAAACTGGAAAACTGGTTCTTTTCTTCAAGAATAACTAAGCTTTATGTACATTAGTTGCTAAGTAATCCAAAATTTTGTTTGTTTGAATCAATTTAGTTTATGGGATTGTAAATGAAATCCTTATATGCTTGGTGTTGTTGAAAAGTCATTATTTAAACTTCATTCTTTTTTATTGTCTCAAAGTTTTAATAAGTTTTCTAGAGTTTCTTAAGTTATTATTTATTATTCTTGCTGATTACAGAGAAGAGCCAAATTTGGAAAGTGATCTTCCTGATCTACTTCCTTGTCTTAGACCATATCAACAACGTGCGGTTTACTGGATGGTTTCTAGAGAGAAGGGATCATCTGCTGAAAAGTTTGAGCAATTTTTGTTAGCTCCGTTCTCCGTTCCTGTTATGTTCTTGGAAGGAAAATCCAAAATGTTCTACAATCCATTCAAGTACGGTTCCAATAAAAAGGAAAACCCTTTTATGTTACTTTATGCAACTTTTTTATTTACAATAAATAGCATAAATGTAGCAGATATCCATTTAGATTTAAGACTGCTATTTGTTATTGTTAAAGAAAATGATGGATTGATTTTTACTAGTTTTGGGAGTATACAAGTAATGTGACAATCTGATGTCAAAATTGTTTGAAGATGGCTTCGATAATTCATTTTAGTTTGATGTCATCTCTGATTAACATAACTTTTCCTTGATATACACAAGGGATTCCATAACTTGAAATTGTATGTTGTCCATGTGGGTGTATGCATACTATTCTTGTTAAAAGTTTCACGTACTGAGGACTGACAAATCTGTGATAACTATGCATTTCAATGATTTATCCCTTAGAAGATGCTCAACTAATTATCATCAGTAATGTTTAACAACATATCCATTGGTTAAGTGAACCTTGAACCAATTTTTAATTTAAAGGCACAGCTCCAATTTGAAAAGACTTGCAAGGGAGTTGACTAATTTCTACAACTATTATTATTCTATGTCAAGACTCAACTCCTAGTGTCAGTAGTTCTACAAGAAAATATAATTTTCAAATTAGAGAGGTTCTAACAATCCTTTTTATTGGAAAATTTTATTTAAAAGTACTGGAACTGGTTTTATTTTATGTGGCTTTCGCTATGTACACTTATTCAAGCTTTGCAAATGATACATATCAAGCTAACGGTCAAGAAAGTCCCATTCAAATTACCGTTGGAGAACCTACACGTGCGATAAGTCACAAAGGCAGAGAGGAAGTTAGTAGGATGTTTACCCAAATTTTGGCCCATGAGGACCTGAAAGGGCTTGTTAATAAGAGCCTAGTAGGACCATTAAGTGTTAATCTCTTTCAAGTGATTGATTAATTGCTTTAATAGAATTATTTTAGTTATTCTTGTATTTTTTTTTTTGAATTTGAAAAGTTGGAGGGGCTTTTATGTAAAAGTGTAAAAATATGCTTATTTAAAGGCCTTGAGAATAAGAAATCACTTACTTTTGGTTGCTTATTTAATTTGTAATGTGTTCTTAATTACTGCTGCCTATTGGGCCCCTCTTGGAGTCTCCAAGAATTCTTTTCCTCTTCGTCCAAGTCTCAACTGAGACCCTCATCTTTCTTCTAGCTTTCAGCCGCCAATCCTTAGGTGCTGCCTTGGTGTCTCTAAGAACTGCACACTCTGGTTCTGTTCTTCGAGTTTCTAAGAGCCACATCTCATCTTCCCCTCCAACTCTCATCCATCCAGCCAGGCGTTGCATTCTGGTAATTCTACCGTGAGGATTCTAGATGATGGGCTCCTTCCGATCCAGTCAAGCACTTGCCATCCTTCTTGGATCAAGCACTCACCATCCTTCTCGGTTCTTGCCGTACACGGACAACAGCTCTTAGAACTGAAGGCTTTTGGTTGTTCAAACGCCAACATGTCTCTGAAAGTTGGAGAAGAATCTTTCTTCTCTCGGAATTTTGAAATAGATGGAATTCCAGATCACATTCTCAGTTCTCAGATCTTGCAAATTTAGTAGTCAAGAACTTTCTCTCTCCTAAGTTTTGTAAACCGGTTCTCTGTTTTTTCCTAAATCCCTGATAAGGTTGTATCATTTCACTTTTATTGGCAAGAATGCGTGATTTTTCTTTTTGCTTTTGTTTCTAACCTGAAGTGAATTCCCTCCTTTTGCTATCATATTCTTGTTTTAGCTTTAATTGATCCTTAGCAACTTGTTGGGGAGTTAATGACACAAGAGTGATAGGTCGTTGGTTAAGCATACATGAATATTTATTAGAAAAACAATCTTGTAAAATTTATCTATCAAATTACCATGGACAACGTAGAAGTATATGCTCTGCTTGCATAGGAACAACATTGCATAAAACTTCATCTTCATATCTTTCAATTTTAAAAGCAACTAAGACTTGTTTATTTTCCTTTATTTCTTCAATATCATTTAACCATTGTAATTTATATGGTTTAGGATATTTAAGTGTGGATAACCCTAATTTTGTGATCATTATAGTGCTAGCTACATTACTACAATTACCACCATCAATAATTAAGCTACATACCTTATCCTTGACAAAACACCTTGTGTAGAAAATGTTCTCTTGTTGTGTTTCCTCCATTTCTTTGGTTTGCACATTAAGAGCTCTCCTTGCCACCAACTAATCTCCTGGGACAGCGAATTCCTCCTCACCATTTAGCAATACAACAATATTTTCTTTTATGTGGTCATCTTCTTCATCTATCTCCAGTTCCCAATCATCTACCATTACCATGAGACGTTTGTTTGGACATTGAATAGCAATGTGGCCCCTACCTTGACATTTAAAACATTTTATGTCATGATTACAAGGCACAAAATGTTCAGTTTTACCTTTAGGATCGTGTGAACGACTGCTCTCCACTTTATGTTCAAATCGAGGCTTGAGGTGTAAAGGTAGCTGTGGCCGATCTTCCTTTCTAGAAAAGCTGGGTTTCCAAGAGTGGTGGCCGGAATTGGAGGCTGCTTGGGAGTTTTCTTTTCTTTTGATTTGCCTTTCTACCTTTATAGTCATGTGCAACATATCTTCGATTTCCACATGATGTTGTAGTTCTCCACTTGTTCTTGAATCCCTGGATTCAGGCCTTGTAAAAATCTAGCCATGGTGGCCTTGGGATCTTCCTCCATATTAGCTATAATCATCACTTTTTTCATTTCTTGGAAGTATTCTTCTATATTTTGGTTTCCTTGCTTCATACCTTATAATATTTTATATAACTCCCTATAGAAATGACTTGGAACAAATCGTTTTCTTATTATAGTTTTCATTTCAAGCCATGTTTCATTAGGATGCTCTTGATTCCTCTTTCGATTGAACACCATTTGATCCCGCCATACCAAGGCATGATCAGAGAATTATGTGGCGTCAATTTGTACCTTTTTTAGTTTGAAATAATTATGGTAGTCAAAGATCAATTGTACCTTTCTTTCTTGTTTAAGATATGTTTCTGGATAAGCTCTACCATGGAAAGAAGGGATTCTCATTTTGATATTTACCATATTATTATCTTCCCTTATTCTAGCTTCACGATTTCCAAATTCATGCATCCTTTCTCTATTTTGTGGTGAATTTTCTGATTCGCCTAAGTATTCTTCTTCCTCATCAGCAAATTGATCCCACATACCCCTTTGTGGCATTGGTCCGGGCTGAATGGGTGAGTTCCTTTGATTTTCCAGCTCCAATCGGTCCAACCTTTCATGGATCTGTGCATATTCAGCCCTCATTATCCGCCTAACTTCACGTTTTCCATTGAACCGTTTAATATGTTTGTCGAAGCATGTGCAGGCATTTTGATTTTGATACTTCTAAACATTTTTTGATGTAGATGCTTGATGCACTTGCACATATCTCTGCATTGCATGGTGCACTTTCATGTACTTGAGAAGTTTTCATGCAAACTATAAAATCCCTTGAATTGGAAGCTAAATGAACTAATCACAAGTCACAATTTATGAGGATGAAAAGAGCAGGGGAATTGCATTGAAACGCATCGATTCAAAAGTGCAATTTTTCAACTTTGGTCGATATAAGTTTCGTATGGATCAAATCGGGATCAAATTTGACCAAATTGAAATCCAACATATAGGAAAGATGAATAGTTACATCCATTATTCTCTTCTTTTTATGTCATTTTTGTGAGAGGCACAATTCTTCTATGCTATCTAGTCATAATAATTACCTTTGAGTTATATTGCACTAGTATGGACTATTGAGGATAAAATGCTCCTATGTTGGGCCTACTTCAATTCATTATATTAAGTGGTTATTTGACAGAAAAAATTGGCGACAATTCCAACTCATTTTTTTAAAGTAAAAAATTGATATAGATTACCTATCTAAACATTACTCAACCATTTTCTTTCATGTTATCTTATCAAATCTATCTTAGATGAATAACTTTTTTATCTTCTCTCATGATCATGTTCTTCTGTGTTCTTTCATATATGCTAAATTTGAGTATGTTTTCCTTCTGGGCAAACCAAGAGAGTTACCTCCACATAGGGATTAGGTTAATTCTTCAAACATAAGAAGAACATACCAATATGCAAAATAATTTAAGGAAAAAATATTAAATGGGTTACTTTTGGGTCAAAAGCGGGTTTGCGAGTCAACCCAAATATGATTTGTTTAATAAACGGGTCAGAATTTCAAATTTGAACCCAACCTGCTAATTAAATAGTTCAAATCGAATCCATATTTTTTTGGTCGGGTTGGCATGCTGGGCCATTTATTGACACCCTACGCAATGGGTTACAAGCTTATTCATATCGTGATTTATTAAATAAAAGTAAGCTCTCATATAGAAATAGAAGCAGCTTCATAACTTCGTATGTCAATCATTAAGAAGATACACATGCAATGAAGCATTTTTAAGCATGTTTCTCATATAAAAAAAATAATCAGGAAGAAAACCAACTGGATGAATCCTTTCCGGCCTATGTTAAGAAAGGTAGCGATAGATGTAAAAAGACTTGGTTACAAAGTATTAGAAATGACTTTTTTATTAGATTTAAATGAGAATTTGACTCTTAATTGGACACAATGGAGAAAAATGATTCATATAGTGTGATTAAGGCTTGATGTTGTTGTCGCATCAATTAATCATTGCAACACTCAAATGAAATGAATGAAGAATGGAGGTGCTTAAACCCATCCCAAATAAATCTAATGATGATGCTTGTCATCCTGTTAGTTCATGGCATCCTTTACTAGCTAAGAAGCTTATTGTTTATATGAAATGTTTCTTGATGTGTGCTTGTCATCCATTTTCTGTTTGAATTGAGTATTGTCATAATCTATCATTTTATGTTTTTAACACTTCTTTATGTATGTATAATTAAAATATATGTATATCTGCATTCACATTGGGTTTGTTTGCTTGCAGTGGAAATGTTTCATGGCGTCCATTACAATTCTCATATGTTTCTGGTGGCATCTTAGCAGGTTAGCTATGACTCCTTTAATTTACTTTGATTTAATTCTGTTTTGAAGTTGTCTTGAAGCTGCAAATTATTATTATTTTTTCATGCATTTTTTTATGTTGGTCTACCAATAAAAAAGATGAGATGGGCCTTGGGAAAACTGTTGAATTGTTGGCTTGCATCTTTGCACATCGGAAGCAATCCATGGAAGAATGCATTACTGATGATGAATCTGAACAGATGGGAAGCCAAATAAGAAGACAGAAAAGAGAACGTGTGGAATGTATTTGTGGTGCTGCCAGTGAGAGTCGAAAATATGAAGGAATGTGGGTACAATGTGATATTTGTGATGCATGGCAGCATGCCGATTGTGTTGGATTTTCTTCCAGGAAGAAATCATCTATTTCCCATGATAAGAAGTCTTCTGAAATGATTTCACATATTAAATGGAAGTCTCAACGAAAGACAAAGGGAAATAGCTATGTTATCGAAATGGAGGGAAATTTTATATGCTCTTTGTGCACCGAACTTGTGGAAGCTACCAAGATTAAGATATCTACTGGTGCAACCCTTGTAGTTTGTCCAGCTCCTATACAGGCACAGTGGTATTCTGAGATACTACGGTGGGATGATCTTTTCTCTTAATTCTCATTCTACTTAAAAGACTTCCGAAACCTTTTTTTTATGGTGTTCAGCTTATTTATTGCAGATTACTGTCCACAATTATTTGTATGTTGGAATAGTTATCTAAAATATGCTCGCTACATTTCAAAGTTGCTATTACACATTGTTAATCCTGTGCACCTGGTGACTGCATAAATTTTGGTACGCATGATTTAAGAAAGATATTGAATAATTCCATTGAGGAAACAATATAAAAAGCTTTTTAAGGGTCATAACCTCATCTACAACTTAAATTGCTTTACATTGTTCTTCAAAGTAGATCTTTTAAAAGTTAAGGTTGACGTTGCCAATTCCATTAACCTACCAAATTTCAAAATATATATGTTACACGGGGGATGCTTAGTTAAGTATATGAGCATGCGTGGCATGCGTGGCATGGTTACTAAAGATTAATATGTATAGCTATCCATTAGACCCTTTGACAGGACAGGTCATAACAAGCTCTTAATTTTAATTCAGATTATTTTAGGAAATCTTTTGATTGGATAAAAGCAGGCCCAACTTTGTTTTAAGCTTTAAATTTGTGAATCTTATAATGAATGTTCTAAGCGGTCATTTGTACGAGAGATTAGTCTGTGCGTATACCGGACGGGAAAACCGTTCAGTACCACTTGGTACCGAACGCGGTACACTTTTGGGGTGACATGACACATTTTTATTGGCCTCTGGATGATGTCTGGACTCCGCACAGAGTAATTTGTCCATCTGTACATGACCAGTCTGCTGCAGGTAGTCTGGTTCAGTTGATTTCTGTAAACTTCGTGTGTTCAAAATTTCATCGTTTTAGTGATAATGAGGTTTTTGACTTAGTAGCAAGGCTTTGCCCAAAGGCTATCTAGTGATTAAGCTGTCCGGCAAGTCAGAAAGCTATTTTAATTGTAGCACTTGCTGTCCATTGAATTTTTCATGGTCTGAAGGGTGAATTTCTAACATAATGTGCAAAAGAAGCTAAGTGAGATTGTTGGAACTTTGAACTATCATTCCTATTTGAATTATAGATGTTGACCAAGATTGCAATCCTTCACTTGAATATTAAGAAGTATTTCACTAAAAGTTATTTTGATGTTTTGACATAATTAGTGTATGGACTTGATTCTTTTTGAAATTTTTACAGTTTGTATTACCTCAATTATTTTTAGCCAACTAATATTCATCGATGGTAAAGGTTATGATAAAGGTTTTTTTCCGCTGACAACTCATTTATGGGTTTATCCGGAGGTTAAAATACATCTAGATGTCCAAGTAAATAAATGCTATTACGAATTCAGGATAAATTTTAAAAAATTTCAGGATAAGTATCCTGTCGCAAACTAGCTAATGAACTGTTTTTCAACGGATGGTTATGAATTTGCGTTGTTGCATATATTATGATCATTATTGCTTCTTGAATCTATAGATGAAGTATTTAGAATTCATGAAGTTTCATTTAAAAATCTTCATCCTTTAATTTAGCATTGTTTTATTGAGTCACATTATAATGTTCACTACTTAGTTATTAAGATTTAATTGCATTAAATGGGTTATGATGTGACTTGTGACTCATTCTCACAGTCACACGAGACCTGGTTCGCTGAAAATTTACATCTATGAAGGTGCTAGGAACATAACAACAACAACTGCTCTAAAATCTACCATGAGTGAACTGGCAACAGCTGATATTGTATTAACCACATATGACGTCCTAAAAGAGGATCTATCGCATGATGCTGACCGGCATGATGGTGATCGTCATTTTTTGAGGTTCCGAAAGAGGTATTTGAGCTCTCTTTTTATCCTTTTGCTACAGCACTGGCGATTTCTTATTTACCATCTTTCTTTTCTTTCTTTTGGTAAATAAATAAATAGTTACTCTAAATAGAAACATTTATCTGTAGCAAAGCTAAGTAATAAGTAGGAAGTATGGAGCCTTTTTCTCTATTTAGCTATCGTGATATCCAATTATTGCTATATCTCAATGATTTTTTTAGCATAAGTTAGCTGCATTTAACAATTCTTATGTAGTTAGGGTGCTTCACATCCCCACTACTGATGATTTAATCTAGATCATACACGTATGGTACATTGGATGTAAAAAATCAAGGTATCAATCATCAAAGATGCATCAGAAAGGTATGAATTGAATCACCTGATTGAGTTAAGTTTGTTTGTCAACCATCTCAATTAGGATTTGTTTGGATGATCTGCTTAGAAGTCAAAATTCAACCATATGGCAGGTGATTCTCTTTTCAGAACATTTTGATTGTCAAAAACAATTAGAAGTGCACATGTTGCTCGGGTTCTTGTACCTCCCTTCAATTACACATGCAGTCCACAGTCAATCTATCAGCCAAACTGGTTTTTGCAGAGACATTTCGTAGCACACATATATGAATTCATTAATATTCTTAGTAAATACGAGCAGTTTATATCATGTCACATCAATGCATAAAAGTTTGCATGTATGATCGGGTTCAGATCAATCTGTGTACTTGGTTTGAGATGCATGAATTACATAATACGACTATAGACAATATTTATAACATTAATATTATGCTATCAAGATAACAATCTCAAAATGCTGTACAAAATACAATACTCGGTAAAGATTCAATATGATCATACTATATCACATAATAATTATGGCATTAATATGCAAAAAATTACTCGGCGAAAGTTGTCAAAATTTGAGATATCCAAAATTTTGTAAAATCTATCCAAATTAAGTACGAAAAATCACATGAAGAGAATTCACAAGAAACAGAACAATAGCCTTCCTCAAGCTTAACAATTTTCCCAACTAGCTTGCCTTATAAAAATGACTCTAAGACTTTCAATTCATAGCTTTCTCTTCTTTTCTCTTTTTCTATCATTCTCTCCGTTGCTCTTCTGATGGCCATGTAAAGGATGCTTTAGAGATTTCTAGATAAGCATTATACTTATAAAAAAAAATAAATGGTTGGCTTGTAACCATATAAATTATTTGGCTTTAATCATAGAGTTCATACAAATCCTTTTATATCTTGAAACCTCTAATTTCAAATTTTATGGAAGCTTAGTCAATAAATACACAGTTTATTTGAAACTCAACTGATAAAGTTTGTAAAACGGACATATGATAGTTCAGAAAAATATATTTTTATAAAGACATGATAATTCCTTAAGAAAAATAAATTAAATAAAGAACATTCTATTTTCATACCTATAATGCCCATAAAATAGAAAAAAAAAACTCATAAAATAGAGTACACAATGTAAAAATTGTAAATATAGTTTGTCAATTGGATATAAAACAATAGAAAAAAATCGATTGAATATAGTAAGTTAAATTTTATCTAATAATAGTTCAGTGGGTCATATCACTGTTCTTAAAAAAATCTTTTGTATGATAATCAGGGGATCAGAATTATTTAAAAATAAATTCATATTAATTAAATCATGTATAGAAAACTAACTTAAAGCAAATAAGCACTCAATGGTATTGTGGTGGGTTTTTTTTATTTTTTTTTGCATAAAACAATACCTATGGATATTATAAAAAAATTCCTTAATTTGCAACATATGATTGGTTGCCTTTGTATTCAATTCATCTAAGAATGATTGGGCTAATAAATTATCTCAAAAGTCTTAATATTTACTATAACTTTGGAGTTTGGAAGAAGTGGCCGAAGTTAGTTTTATATATATATATATATATATATGTATATATATATATATATATATATATATGTATATATATATATATATATATATATATATATATATATATATATATGTATATATATGTATATATATATATATATGTATATATGTATATATGTATATATATATATGTATATATGTATATATATATATATATATATATATATATATATATATATATATATATATATATATATCAACCACACATCCCAGAATCCTAACGTCCATACCCAATCCTGCGGCATGTTGCAAACAATGCTTAGTCATTGCTATTTCTCCTTCAATGCCTCTCCTCTTATTGTTGAAAACCCATTTCTTTAGTTTTAGTATGAGGGATGATAGAAAAATAGTTATCTAAAATGATGATTTTAATGAAGATCCTCTAATTGATGAGATTAGGGGAGGTTTAAATTCATAAATTATGACATTAGACTACTTGTTTATATTGAATTAAAAGTGGAGGAGATTAATTTTTTAGCGTTGGTTGTAACTTTTTAAAATTTTTAGTAAACTTTGACTTTTTTATAATTTTATAAATATCTTACTTTCATGTTAGTATGTTATTTGTTATTTTATCTTTTTCATTAATTTAATGGTTTACTTCTACGGCTTATGCCTCAAAGCGTCTTGAGGCTTACGCCTCATCATATGGAAAGAAATGTCTCAATGCCTGACTGTGCAATTTCAAACCTTGGTATGTATATTTAGGTATAAATCAACTTACTAATGTTGACCTCTATACATATTCTACGATCAATCAAGTGCATCAAGGAAGGCGAACAACAGATATGCTGCTTATTACGAGCATCAAGACACCGCGATCACTATAAAAAAGCTCAAAACTTTATCCGATCATGAAATAGATTACGCTGTTGCGCTCAGGACATTGAATTTGCTAATAAAATGTCATTTGTGCATAACTTAATCGAAAATGACGACGAGCATGACCTTTGACAGACACAACACTACCTACAATTATTCAAATGACTTTTGATCGTTAAATGGATTGTGTCGATATATTTAGAACATCAAATTTACCTAAGGGGGACCCTTGTAATCGAATAGAGTGAAGGTGATTGAAATCGACGGACTACAAACAGAACATTGTGCGACATTGCCTGTACGTCATATGTTTGCAATACGAACTTCGTTGTTGTGTCTAGAACATCTAAATCATATAGAAAAGATTGTAATATTGCTTGGGTCTTTGCCCGAGCAAAAAAGCTTGAAATCAACATGAATTTCGAGGTGGCGATGACACGTAAATCAAGATGCCAAGTCACGAGGAGCTGCTCGAGAATCAATTCACACCTGTTTATCTATTTGAACACTCATTTTGCTTTATTTTATGTTTTATCTCTCTCTCTCTCTCTCTCTCCAAACGGCTGCCCCATCCTCAATCTCCTGTCAAAACCTGCTCAAATTCCTGCTACAGTTGTCCATGCTAGCCAAAATGAAAATATAATATATATAAAGTAATAAAAAAATTCCTAAACTAAAAACCTATCACTTTTTTTTTTTCCCTCCCATATCCTCTCCCATCTCTTAGATCTCTCTCTATTTACTCACACAAGCTCCCGCTCTACTCTCTATTCTAGCACTGCTGGCCCCCTCACCTCTCGCCTCTACCATCTCTCTTGTGTAGCCCCAACAACATCTCCACTTCTCTACTCGCAAAGCAGCAGCAATTGTAGCCCCATTCCACTCATCAACTGATCCCTTGCCGGTTTCCTTTTCCAAACTGAGTCGTCGCCAACCTCCAGATGTCCCCGTCATCTGCTCCTCTGTTCTGTTTCCCATCCCGCCTACCTCCCATCCAACACAACCAAACAACAGCCCTCCAATCATCCTTGTCCAGGCTAGCCACCCCTCACAGCGGTCTTGCAAGCACTTTTTCTCCTACTCACGTGAATGCCACCTGGTGCCGTGAAACTCCTCCAGCAGCCGAACTCCAAGCCCATCATGCACCTTCTCAACAACTCCATGTCTCTACTCCACTGAACTCGAGAAGCCATAGCCCACATCTGATCTTCCATCTACCACCTGCCCTTCCCCTCACTGATCACCCAAATTGCTCCCAGCCTCATACCTTGTAATACCCTAGGGCTTAATTTTGGAAGAATTGTCAATTTATCTATTACCAAGAGTTATTTTCTTCTTTGATTCAACGATTTACAAATAAGATGAGTTAAGTATAAAAAAAATGATTCATTGAAGGAGAGCAAGGAATGCATTTTCATTTCAAACACAAAGTATGTATCATTGTAAATGAGGGGAAGTGGCGAGAATGTTTCATATTCCTGATTTAATTTGGATTGTACATGTATCTTACACTGGATGCCAAAAATCAATTTACTAGCTATCAAATTTATTGGGCATGCAAGAATTGAATTAATTGCTATAGTGTAGTTTGCTAGTCAATCTACTCGGTTAGGATTCATTTGGATGATCTGCGGAAGTCACAAGCCCTCGTCAATACAATCCAGTTGACATGAGGACCAATTCTACTTAGCAAGGTAGATGATGTGATATTAAATGTAACACGACCATTCACTTATTGGTATGGTTCTTATTTATAAAGTCATGGTCATTTGAGGGATCTATTCAATGTTGAATAAGAACTTCTGGTTATTAAAGGGAGAAATGGCTTGGAATATAACAATTGGAAACACACTATAACGTCATTCAGGACACTAAAAGGAAGATTGAAGAATGGAGGGAAAGCTCATGATCATTACGCAAAAAATTTTCATCCTCTACTTATTCTCAAAATATTCTAATTTTTTATACCGAGGAGAGATCTTATAACAACTTTATTAAGAAATAAAACTTTCTTCAATCTCTGCACAGTGGATGTAGGGTACAAGACTAAACAACTATAAAATCTTGTGTCTACGTTTTGCCACTACTCGCTTCCACCTTATTTTCTCAAACTCGAAGTTACTTTAAATGCAATCCTCTTCTTACTCTATGAACTTCAAACAAAGCAAAATCAGCAATTCACTCTGAGATTGTTTCTAATATTGACTTGAGCAAGTGTAGGGTCATTCTTTTTAATTCATGCTAATTAAAATTTTAAAGTTGTTCTGTTTCCAACCATCACTTGCGGAAATGTTAAATTCCACTTTAACTCATGATTCAGCAGTTTGGAAAAAAAATTCTCTTTTTGGAAGCTGTTAGCATGTGCTTTAATCTGTGGCAGTTTTATTCTTTTTTTTTTTTGTTAACCAAAGGCTATCCTAGAGTGGCTAATGGAATTTCCTGTAAGACCTTTCATGAGATAGCCTATGATTGAAGCAAAATGTCTGACCTATTCATTTGACGTGCAAGTGTCTTTCACATCTATATAGTGAGCAGTTTTAATATGAAATAAATTGAACTTAATCTCAACTTTTCAGGAGTTAAATGTTATTATTTCTTCTGATGTTAACTTTGCAGGATAAAGTCAGGAGGGGTGACATTTTTGTATTTACTTATATAAAGCTGTTTATTATTACCTATCTGAACTTCAGATTATCATAATGTATGATACTTTTAGGTATCCTGTTATTCCTACTTTACTTACAAGGATACATTGGTGGAGAGTGTGCCTGGATGAGGCTCAGATGGTTGAGTGCAACACAGCATTGGTAACAGAGATGGCAATGCGTTTACATGCTCACCATCGTTGGTGTATCACAGGAACTCCAATTCAGCATCGACTTGATGATCTGTTTGGGCTTCTGCGATTCCTTAGAGCTAGTCCTTTTGATGCCTATAGATGGTGGGTTCAAGTTGTCAGAGATCCATATGAGGTAGGTTACTTTAATTGTTTTTTTGGGCCTTGTCTTATTGGTGGGTCTTGAGAATCACTTCTTATTGTTGGCTCATGGATAATGGAAGATATGTGAAATATGAAAGCTGTAGATGAATATTTTTTTTTCAGCGTTGACTTAGGTAATTTCATTTTCCCGATCTGTTTGTATCATTTCATCTTTATTTAAGCCAGTACACATGGGTGCTAATTGGTTCAATTGGTTAAGGTCATTGAAAGTTGCTGTTAAGGTCCTGAATTCAAATCCTAACTACAGAAAAGAATCCCACCACTTTGGTTTGTGAAAAAAAGAAGCTGTTACACTTCATTGTGGTTTGGATTGTAGTTACTCATGATATCATTTCATTTTAAGTCTAATTGTGTGCTTGGAATAAAATACAGACAAGAGTTTCTAGCTTTTCTTTCTCAGAGTTAGAATCATGAAATTTACCTTAGAAAACTCATTTATTGAGCCTAACTGGTGTAGATTCTGCCTTATCGGGAGTATTACTATCAATTCTAGCGTACTTCCTATTTCTGTCATGTTGTTAGGTGTGTTTTACATACATGCATCTTGTCATAGTTATCTGACTGCAGTAACTGTAGGATAAGCTCGTGGAAGAATTATATGCATTTCTTTATGAATTTATGGTGGTTTCAATTTAGTTTGGAGCTTTTTGCATAAGATTTAATTGTACCCGTGCATACAGTTTTTAATTTTTTAGTAAGTTGAGCTTCCGAAATGCATGAGTTGTGTTCTTGTGGCTGGAGAATGCGGAATCATGATCAATGTGTGGCAAATCATCCAATGAGGATTTGTTGACCTGAATAGTGCTCATCAGGTTGACTGGAGCAAATGATTTTTCCTAGTAATTTCATCATTTGTTTTTCAGAGGGAAGACAAAGTGGCCATGGAATTCATCCACAAAATGTTCAAGCAAATTATGTGGCGTTCATCTAAGATTCATGTGTCAGAGGAATTGCAGTTACCTCCGCAGGAAGAGTGTTTGCTGTGGCTGACATTGTCTCCTGTTGAAGAGCATTTCTATCAGAAGCAGCATGAAACATGTGTAAGATGTGCAGAAGAAATCCTCAGAAGTTTCAGAAGTAATAGTGAAGGAAGAGAATGCATTTTGGGTATTTGCTGTTTTGAATTGAGTACATAGTACAGTAATAAATATGATAATATTCCTAGAATTTCAAATCATTTTCAGGTTCTGAAAGTTCATGCAATAGCTTTCTCTCTCATGATGAAGTTGCAAAGCTTCTATGGCCACTTTTAAAACTTCGTCAGGCATGTTGCCATCCTCAAGTTGGAAGTTCTGGTCTTTGCTCATTGCAAAATTCTCCTTTGACTATGAAAGAGATTCTTGAAGTGAGTATGATAGGTACTTTGTCCAACTCAAGGTATGCTTATTGGATTGAAAATTCTAAATATAGGAAACTGCTTGTGTAGGTTCTTATTGGCAAAGCAAAGATTGAAGGAGAGGAAGCTCTCAGAAGAGTTGCTGTGGCACTGAATGGATTAGCTGGGTTGGCTGTAATCGAGGAAGATAATGAGAGAGCAGTTTCACTCTACAAAGAAGCACTGGTTGTAGCGGATGAAAACAGTAATGATTACCGTTTGGACCCTTTGTTGAGCCTGCACATTCATTACAATCTGGCTGAATTGCTTTCTCTCACTTCTGAACTCTCTTGTCCATACATGGGAAACCATTCTGAAACTAATGAGAACAAAAGGGATGTTACTGGTAAGTATGAACGACATTACGTTAAGAGACAAAAAGTTGGTGCAGACTGCAAACCTAATTCTATCAAAGAATCCTTGGAGAAGCATGCCATCCTAAATTCATCCACTGTCGATGATAATGTATGCGAAGCTAAAGAGAACAGAGCTAATAATGAACTGCCATCTAGGTGCTATGCAGTTGGTTGTTTGAGAAAAACATGTGAAAATATTAAGCAAAAGTACCTGTCTGCTTTTATTTCAAAATTGTCTGTAGCTCAGCAGGATTTTAAAAGTTCCTATAAGGAGGTAACTTTTCCATTCATTTTCTTTTATTTTCCTGTTGTTCCTTGAGCTAGATGAAGTTATTTTCTTGATTTATGTTGAAGTAAATGAAAGAGCTGTTGTTAAAATCCAATCCTCCGAGTCTGCATTTGGTACTTCGAGGTGTGATATTCTTGATTTTGATTAAATATTTCTTATATTGATGCTAGATATGGCTATTTTTTAACTTGTAAGTTATTAAGAATCACCTATCTTACAAATAACAAATAATTTCAGTTTTTTCAAGACGAAGTTGTGCTTGAACATGTTCTAAGCAAAACTAATTTACTGGCATGGTGGAGCAGATATTAAACTAGAGAGCATACTTTGTATTCCAAGTATTTAACTGTTAACAGTACAGTAGACTTTTCTTTCCAATATGATTTGATAAGTATTAATGATGATCAACAATTGCTAAGTTTTCCAACTTCCTCCTTTTCAAATGAGCGTTTCCCTTAATTAATAAACTCGGTTACCTGATGAGACAGCTAAATACAATGTTCCTTTCCTTCTACCTTACTTGTCCATTTCTTCATTTAAGTAAAAGATTTTGTTTCATTCGCCACTATGAACCTGTCTAGTGTTTATCCTGCTTTGTTGAGTTTATGTTATTATGTTATTTTTGTTCTGTCCTTTACACATGCTTTGTATATTCCCGCAAAGAAAAGGCTAAATTTAACTCTTTTATTTTGGCATTGAAATGCTTGTGTAGTTTAAAGTTTTTTTAGGTTAGGAAATATTTATTTTTACTTGTGATTTTGCTTAAAAACATTTCCAATTTATTCTGTCCTGCTCTTTGTTTTTGATATGGAAACTTGTTATCTTTTCATTGACTTCCAGGTTTGCAATCTGACCAAAGAGTGCAAAGTTCAGAATATGAGCTGGTGGGTGCAGGCACTTGACATTATAGAACAGAAGGAAGACTCATCTCGTGAATTGATGAAAAAGATTGAACAGGCTATTTCCAGGGTTGGTTGCAACTCCAGATCATTCAAAGTTTCTTCAGGGTTAGTTCTACCTCACTTTTGCTTAATGGCCATTTTCCTAGCTACCTGGTGACATGGCTATGTGATGCGTAAGTTATTATACATGATAATACATACATGCATTATACTATTTATTTGCATAACAGTACATTCAATTTATATTTGAAATTCTCCTAGAAAAATTGAAATGAAATATTGAACCTACTCCAATAGTCTATAAAGGTCCAAGAAAATCAGTTAGTTAGTTTTTTTTGTATGTTTTTGAATTGACTTGAAGAATGAACTCGTGATTGAGTTTTCACTTCTGTGTAACCTAATACTTCATGCTATTCTAAACCCAAAAATTTATGCTATATTCATTAGTTATGTACTTCTCAGACTATTAGCGTTTTCTAAGGTGGTTGGCTCCTTTATTTTCACATATTTTGGAGTTTGGCTAAAATATAATATTTGGTCGATTTGCTCTTCCGAGATTTTTAATTTTGGCTTCAATCCCATTGCACAATTATGGTTTTAGCGCTTTTGGTGGTTTTCTAAAGTTTGGGTGTTCTGTTTGAGCCATTCCTCTCTTCACTTTTAACAATACTTTCAACTGTCTTCTCAGAGAAAAGTTTTATCTCTCATGGTGAAAAGACTGAAGGATGATGTGCTGCAGAGGTGGATCTAGCGCCTATGAGAGCGCTTTTTTTACTACTTTGTAAACACACAAATGCCTACTTTCATCTGCTTTTGTCAAGAAATCATCATTTGGATCTTGTGAATCATCATCGTTGTATTTCTCATCTTTTGTTTTTCTTCTCCTATCAGACATTTATGACTCTTCGTACATTTTTTAAGAAAATTTGTTGGCACTGATATAGGCAGCGTGTGTGAGCTTAAAAGCAGACGTTTTCGACACTAAACAACATTAAGACTATTATGCAACTAATGGACACCGTAAAATATTGACGTAAACATTACGAGACCCTTCTATCATGAAAACAATTTCAAAAACCTCACTTACCTAATAATAATTCTTGCTCCTGGAATTGAATCCTTGCACTAGAAATTGAATGATAGGTTCCAACTGGTTTGATTTTCAAGCTTTTGGGGTCTTTAATATCTTCAATCTGATTTTACGCCCTTGTCCAGCCAAGGGAAATTTTAAAGAATGATTGTTGGCTGCTGCTTTTGTCCCCAAATGGTCCAAACTCCCTGCCAGCAGGTTCCCAGGTCCTCTGTAGGCTGCTTCCAGCTGTCCTAGGTTGCAAATGGCAGATTCTAAGGTTTTGCTGGAAATTCCAGCAATCTGCAACTCAATTCTGGGAAAAACTAGGTAGATTAATTGCTACTTAAAGGGAAAACTGCATCAACTAACATAAGAAGACAACAGAGAACTTATGTAGAATGTTTCTTGGTTCAAGAAAAAGATGGCCAGTTGCTTTCCTGAGAATTACAACCATTGAAAGCTTGCTGCCTTCCCTCTATTCTCCCCTCTTTAGAAACTCAAGATGTGAACATTTAGTGAGTCAATTTTCATTTTTGAGTTAATTTTCATTTTTGAGTTTTTATTTTACATTATCTATTTTTATTTTTTTGTTTCCTGATTAAAGTGTTGATCCTTGGACCTTACTAGAACGTGTTTTGTTCTCTAAAAGCCTGTCTTAGTTTGAGTTTGGTCAACCATTGCTTCCTTGGTTCAGTTGTGAAGGTTTGGTTTATTTCCCTATTTTGTCTTTAGTCGGGCTAGTTGTTATTAAGTGATCGGTTCTCTAGTTTGTTGTGTAGTTCATAGATGACTTCTTGTTCTGCTATTGGTTCCTTGTTCGGAGACATGCTACTCTTGCACTATTTTCACCATGCAATTGCTTTCCGATTTAGTATTATTTGCCCGGGCTGGAATCAACATTTAAAAATTGAGACTTGCAGTTTTAGCTTGATTTTATTATTCGAAAATTACTTATTATGGGTTTAGTTTTGATAATAAATAGGACCTAGCTAAGCATATAAAATTCAATCTTTGTTGAATGATTTTCTAATTTTTTTTCTTAAACTTGTACGCGCTATTGTATGTGAATATTTTTAGTGCAATATAAGTGCTGACTACAAGTTATTGAGAAGCTTCTCCTAGTACCGGCATGAGGCCTGTATGACTTCTATCATTCTTCTTTATCATTTACTCTGTAATTGATTTTGCGTGAGTTTCTAAGATTTAGTTAAGTTTGCTACAATCTTATGTTTTTTCTTGCGGTGTTAATTCTAATTATTGTGATTTTATTTTGATCTCAAGTCTCTTGCATAATGTTAGTTATGGACAATCTTTAAATTATCATTTGGTATGAGTTTTGTTTGTATGATTTTCTTTTAAAGATAATTTTGCATGATTTGAAGATTTGTGGATTGTTAAATTTTGATCTTTTGTGTTTGTTTTTGCATCGCTTCCTAGACTTATGTGAGAACCCTATACCCTACGACGTCTTACATCATATTTGGTATCTAGCCCATGGTTGCTTCATCATGTCATTGAGAAGTAGGACATTAGGCATAATAATTTGGTAAATCAATAAAATAATTAATGTTCAAAATTTGAATTAGATTTAGTGGATTTAAAAGTAAAATGTTACTATTGTGAGGCTCATAATTATATTCTTCGTATTGACAAGAGTTATAAACTTAGTGAATTTTTAAATTGGATTGTTACATTAGAATTTTTTGAATGTTGGAATTTGTTTGATTCTAGAAGATCTAAAGTTGTTAAAGAAAATTAGTTGGGTATGCTCTATATTATTGCCAAGTATTCCAAGTAAAACAATGCAACATAGGTTGATATGAAATATAAACTGAAAGTGCAATTTTTGTCATATTCAGAGAATAATAGCACCAATTTTTTTAATCAATTTAAGACTTATAAATAAAATGAATATAATATGCTTGATATTATATAAGTTTTACACATCTTGTTGTTAAAGCATTACTTACTTCTAGACTATTCTAGTATTATTATCTATTTCATAAAAATGTCTTAAATAAGTTATAAGTTGGAAAAAAAAAACATCAGCTTTTATCTAATTTTTTTTCGTATTTTGGTATATTAAAATCATTTTGTTAGAACTACAGTTTTTGTGTCTAGGATCCCTAGGAAAAAAATGTTATAATTTTCTCTAAATCTTGTCAAACATATTTTGGCATTAGGGGTGTAAGTGAGCCGAGTCGGCTCGAGTTCGACTCGTTAACGAGCTCGCGAGCCAAGCTTATCGAGCCACGAGCTTGGTGAAGCTTGGCTCATGAGCTCGCGAGTCGGCTAGACTAACTATTAGTATTTTTTAAATAATTATTATTTTTATTAAATTTGAATATTAAAAAAATAATAGTGAAAAAGACAAAAAAACAAACTGCAACTTTTAAAATATTAGAGTTGAACATTTAAAAGTATATAAATTATTAATTTATATTTCTAATCAGCCACCTGATGCAAGCAAGAAATTAAAAAAAATCTAATTTTTGCTTGCAAGAAGAAACACTTCCTAGGATAAAAGAAAATACATAAAATACCTCAAAATAGACAAAATACAACAATTTTTATAAGATTAAAGACTCTTACAAACACTGACACAAACACAAACATAAACATACAGCTAAAGTTGCTTGACAATCGTCGAGAAGAAAGATATAGGTGGGGTGGACACTTGCGGAGAGAAGAAAGGGGTTCGAAGCTAAGACGAAAAATGTATAACTTGCAAGTTATCCTAGAAGAATGAAAAGGGGATACATAGCTCGCAAGCTATAAAAGAAAACCCTCAAGTTTCTTTCCAAAAATCAGCACATATAACCTTTAAAAAAAACTCTTTAAAACAACCACAAACATCTCCTATATATAGGATAAAAGGGGCAACCAAACAATCACTATAACACTTTCTTTAAACCAATTAAAAGGCCAGAAATAATCCCATAACAGCACCCGAAAAGACAGCACAGGAATCGGGAAAAGCAGCCACGGGAAAACAACCAGGAAAGAAATCGAAAAGGTAGCACATGGGACCGGAATCAGCACCCAGCAAAGGGAGGTAAAGCACCCACGGGACCAGCACCTGGAGGAAACCGAAGGGGCAGCTCAGGAGACCGGAACCAGCACCCAGCAAGGGAGAACCAGCCAGGGGAAAAACAACACCAGGAAGAAAACTAAAGAGACACAGGGAAGGGAAAAGGAAAAGGCAGCCAATGGGGGAAGAACCAAGGGCCAATAGAGGGGGAGGGGGAATGAACTTCTTTAATATAGAGAACTTATTATAAATTAAATCTAATTTTAACGATGAACCTGAACTTGTAATAAAAACTCTTGAATATGAATAAACTTTAATAGAAATTAAATTTGTTCCTGAATATAATCCTTAACTTCTTAAAGATACTGAATCTACTCCTGAATATAAATTTTAACCAACTATGCCTGATGGCATTTATAAATTAGTTGAAGAATTTGATGGCTTAGCTTTTGATCAAGTTTTTACAAAGCTATGTCTACAAATTAAACTCAAATTAATTTTTGTCCTGATTCTTGATTTATGATTCACAAATACATAAAAAGAAACTTATGGTTGCTGAGATAATGAAATTGTATCAACATTTCAAAAGATTCATTGATGATGGTTGATGTAAGCACAGTAGATAGAAAAGCTAAACAAGAAGAACAATGGACGAAACTAAACCAAACTCGATTCAAATAGTAGCAATCATCTATAGCATCCAAAATCTCACGAAGAAAACTAGAAGAGAATTCAAAAAAACAAAGAAAATAAAAACAACGCTATCCTCAGACAACCGTCAGAGCGGGTTCCTCACATGCATCGAAAAGTAGGTTAAGTAAAATAAGTGCTTAGGGCTAGCAAACCGATGGTCCACCACTGCAAGATAGTCCAACTGTCCAATCCCAAACTCGTTCAGCAAATGCTCCCAAATCAGCCAACAAACATCACCAAAGCTCAAGAATAAGGATACAGATGAAGTGGAACTTGCGGAGAAACGAAAGAGGTTAGAAGCCGAGAAGAAGGGTGGAAAGAACACGCAAGTCTTTCCTAAAGGAGAAGGAGAATGGAACAAGCTCGCAAGCTTTTCCAAGAAGAACTCGCAGGTTAATAGCAAATTTGCTCTCAATAATCAACTCCTCTTCCTTCACAAAACATCTCATATTTATAGGCAAGAGAGGAGAAGCCTAATAGCCACAATGACTTTTCAAATTCATATTATAAATGAGGGAATTAAAAAGCCAGCAGTTAACTCCAGGAAACAAAGCACCAAAGCCACGGAAAAGCCCCCAAAAAGTCGTGGGAAAACAGCCCAGGCGGAACCCGAAGAGGCAGCCGTAAGAACCAAGGAGGCCCGCACGGAACCGAAGCACCAAGGCACGGGAAATGCCACCCAACACGGAAAACAGCAGCCAACCGGGGAAACCAAGGGGACAAAGGCTCAGAATTTTAAGAAGAAGATGGGAGGAGAAGGGACAAGACCACTCCATAATGAATCCAACTTATGAGCTTACCTTAGAACATTAATGAGCTATGTAGTTCTCCCAATGAATGAACTAAACTTCAGCTCATCATTAATGAGCTAGCAACTAAGAAAATAAGCTCAACTCCAATGAACCATCTTCTTCCACACATCACCATAAGCCCCAAAACCGTGGACCATATGCCAACCCGTGAACCAGCAGCAGCCAAGGACCAATCGAGCCAGCAAACCAAAGGTCTACCAAGCCCCAAGCACAATCTACCATGATCATTTGATGCTTTCCCATCATTGGATAGCTAAAAAAAAGAAAAGAATATAAAAACATACTAATGTTCAATATAAAATAAAAATATAGAATATTTGATAGCATCAATGGTCATATTAAAGAAAAAATTCTAGCCTTATTATTGCAAAAAAAAAAAAAAAAAGATTACTTACTTTAGGGGAGGGAGTTGACAGGGGGAGAAAATATTGATATTGGGTCATTTTCTTTCTTTGGGGCGGTGCAAGTTATGCGAGACTACTGTTAGGTGGTCAGTGCTAGAAGAAGCAGATTGGACTTAGTTGGATTGTATCCTAGCTAGTGTCGGAATAGAAAATAGAAGATTATGAATGATTCTTTGTGAAGGAGTGGAATGGGTAATAGGGGTGCAAATGAGTCGAGCTCGAGCTCGAGTCAGGCCTAACTCGATCTCTACTCATAAGCTAAATCCTGAGCTCAAGTTCAAAAGGTGAGCTCAAACTCGGCTCTTGCCACAAAAAACAAGCTCGTCGAGCGGCTCAATTTCGCGGTTTGAGTGTCTATGTTCGCGGACGCAGTTCGCATCCGCAGAGGTTTGCCCATGCAGACGCATGTAGAGGTTCGCCCATGCAGACGCGTGCAGAGGTTCGCCTTCCGCATGCACATAGGTTGGCAGACGTGCTCTGCTCTTCGCCTTATGCGCGTTCAATAGTTTACGTCTGCCTAACAAGCCGCTCGACGAGTAATTGAGCCAAGCTTAATTTGGGTCGAACTTGAGCTTGATAATCCAACGAGCTTGAAATTCTGCTCGAGCTCGAAACTTGATAAGCTTGACTCGTAAGCTCGTTAACAAGTCGAGCTCGAGCTGGCTTGACCCATTTGCACCCCTACCGGTATATATGGGTACAAGCATCAAAGATGTTTGCAATGTTGATATATGGTTTTAAATAGAGTTTTCTGCAATAATCCCCTTAATTATCTTAAGCATGAAGCAACAAATTGGGTAGAACATATAGATGCCATCAGCATTATCAACGCTATACAACTATGAAACGAAATTTACCTATCAATCAGGTGGGGTGGCTATCAATTTAGAATTTGCAACAATTGGAATCTTTTACCAACTGAAATATCGTCTTTAGAGACATGGTCAAATTTGAAGGATGCATTTTTCTTGAATCTAATTTCAAAAGTTAGGTTTTCTGCTGCTTCCTTACACAAGTTTTGGTAATCTACACGGGTGTTAGCCATTGAAGTGGATATTTTCCAGCTTATAAATCAGAAAGTGTATTAGTTTTTATTTTCTTGCCAGCTTATACTTTATTTTATAATTTATAGCATACAGTGCTGATGGGCATCTAGTAGTGTTGGTGCTTAGTGCCTTTGAATGATGATCGTCTTAGTGATGTATCACATGGTGCATTCTCTTGGCAAATTCTTTCAACTAGAATGATCGAGGATCATGTGCTTTTAGCAATTTTTCAAGAAAACCTGGACAGTGTTACTCTTGCTTTGAACCGTGATAAAACTGATTATTTGGAGGGGTTCACACACTTTACAACTTAGCTGTATTTCTCCAAAAAAATTTGTAAGTTGATCTTGGGTAAATATAAGAGATAAGGATCAAAATGATCCCTCGACTCTTTACGATGGACCAAAATGATTTTCGTCTATTTAAAAGTCCTACTTTAGTCTCTTGATTTTTTAAATAGGGATCTAAATGATTTCACACAAGGACTACTTCAGCCTCTTTTTAGAAGTTAAAAGATCAAATTGATATTTTTATATAATAAAGAACTATTTTAGTCTTTCAGAAAATATTTGAGGATAAATTCAATAATTTTCTCGTAAATATAAATCTAAGGAAGACTTGATGCTGAAAACTTTTCCAATGAACTTTTAATGTAACACCATTGACCTTGATAGCGAATTTAATTTTTTAATCACATGATATGCAAGAAAAAATGAACCAATTGCAAACTCTATTTTGCTGAAATTTAAAAAAAAATATGGAACATGGAAATTTTTTCGTAATGAATTCTAAATTAAGAGGTTATAATCATGCAATAATTACTAGATGATGGTAAATTCAATAATTCCTTGGTGTGTGTAACTCTTAAGATCTAGATTTTCAAAAGATCTAGAGAGGTGTTAGGGATTATGCCTTGCATTGTCCTTACTCCAGACGTGACATTCCGTTATTTAAAAATAAAGCTTCTGACAACAACATCAAACCTTTATCCCACTCCGTGGGGTCGGCTACATGAATCATTTTTCCTCAATTGTGTCTTGTTAACGGTCAAATTTTCATTTAAATCTAATAAAAAAGATCATTTCTAATATTTAAAAAGAAAGCTTGCATTAAAAAAAATTAACTACCTGATTTGAAACTAATGATTTTCTTGACTGAAATCGTTTCAAAGAGAAAAAGAGAGAAAAAATAAGATGAAAAGAAGAAAATTCATGAAGAAATTGGTGTTATTGATAACGTATAATAAATTTCTTATAGATTGTATGTAAATTTCATCAATGGCATAAGAAGTTTCACAATGCCACTTGAAAGATCACTATTTCCATTTATAAGATGTAGAAATTTGTGTGAAGCTCTAAGGATTATTCCCAACATGAACTTATTAGTCTACTGGAACATTGCATAGGAAAAAAAACAAAAAAACAAAAACCTAAATGGCTGCCCCTCATGGGTGTCATGATCATCCTATGCTACAGTACTACGAGGAGAGGAGCGGTACTGGTGCCATAGTTGTCCTGGTTTCGCTTGTTCTCTGTGCATCTTTGGTGCTTTTATAGATGGTTGATGCTCCACATATTGATAGCATTTCCTCTTTACCCTGGATAAACCTTGATGTTGCAGTTAAGATGTTTACTTCAAGTTTTTTCTTTGAACCTTCAATAGTTGATTAGAAGTTAACAATGAAATAAGGGATGCATGCTATTAACTTAGGGATCATTTTGCATCATAGATTGTCATTTTAATTGTTGTTATCATTTGACTTATTTTAAGTATCAGCTGTACCATAATTCTCTTTTTGTATTACACTCTCACAAGTGAATATCATTGAAGATTTAGATTATACAATTGCAAAACAATTATAATTAGAGACTTCTAGGCAATCTCTAGGCAATCATTGAGTATCGTTTTACAATTGCAAAACAAAATTATAAGACTTAGAGACAATCTTTATCTGTTTACTAGTTATATTATTATCTTAGAACAGTAACTTTACCTCCATTTTTCAAATCAGCATTCTGTGAACAATCAGAGTATATAGATGTTGTAACTTGTAAAGAATTCCCTCTTTTTGTTGCTTTTCTTACCTTGGATAACCTAAAAGATCTGTTAATGATGCAGGTTTCGAAATATGAAAGGTTTGAGATACACCATGCAAGTTGGTCTTGATTCTTTAGAGACTTCTAGACAAGCTTTAATTACCCGACTTTTGCAAATTGATCAAACTATGGAGATGCCAGATAATGCTGATGTTGAACGCAAGAGATATTGCCCTTATTGCAGTGGCGGCGATGGTAACTTGTGCACTCATTGTGAATTAGATTTCGTGTTTCAGGTTTGCAATATTGCATTTTGCTTATCATTCCCACTGGAGTACGTGTTACAAGGTTTTTGAAGGTAATAAATTGCAATGCTAGAAATATGAGGCGAAGCTGTTTCTTTTGAGAAAAGGAAATGAGATTGGTGACATTGCATCGGTTGAGGAGGCATTGGACCATCAAAAAAGGAAGTATGCATTAAATAGTTTCTTTCGTAATGGCAAGGATTGTAGCGGATTGAGTGTTGATAATGGAGAAAGAAAACAGAGGCACGCCAAAGAAAATATTGAGGTAAATTTATATTTACACGGTCTATCCCTTTGTTCTGCATTGGCTAGCTCATGTGTTTGCATAAAATTTATCCTCCAAGTGAAAGATGATGCTTCTATGCGTCTAAAATCAGAATCAGTCCATGAATTCTGATTCAACTTTTTTATCTTATCAATTTGGTGGAATTGTTTTGAATATGAAGGTGAACAAATATCTGATCTTGCATATTGAAAAAATCAATGAGAAGAGAAATGTATACAAAAATTAATGCGTTTTACCGCTTATAGTAATATCGAAGTTATGGGACCAAGTACCCTGTGCTTGTTTTTCTGGAATTGCGGCTGCAACTGAACAAAGCTTCAGAAAAATATGTCAATTTCCGTTTCATTAGTATTTATGGCTTCAAATTATGTTTTCTATCTGATGTTCTCTTTAAAAAATAGAAGCTGTAATTAGCAAGTTCCTTGCCGACAGTTACTAGATGCTTCCAAAGGTTACACTCCTGCATTTGACAATTTTTTTTCAGTTCATATCTTGATTTAGCATGTTTTCATTTGTGCAGGTTTTGAGACATCCTTCAGAATTGGAGATTACTCTAGGGGTCATTAGAAGTTATTCGAAAACAATTTTGGGGAGACAAGATTATGCATTAGCTAGAAGACATTTACTGCTCTTTGAGGTGCGTATTTGTTGGTACTGTTCTAGCACTACCCTGCCAAGTCCCTATGCCCCCCACGCACCTATCCTGATGCATTTCTGTCTCTCTCTCTCTCCCCCTTCTGATGCCCTTCTTGCTCATGCTGAGAGATGCTTTTGCAGAATATATGGAAATATTTGACTAAATGTTGTTTTATGGTTTGTCTGCAATTTTAGGCTTCATGCGTAGAGAATTTACATATATTGGGTGCTCAGGCCATGCGTAGAGAATTTACTCAAGCAAGGCTATTATCTTCAGAATTACTAATCTTCTATTGGGTTAATAGAAGAACGTGATAAAGCCTTGCTTGAGTAAATTTATTACTTTCTTCAGAATTACTAATCTTCTATTAACTTTCTACAGGCCATGCGTAGAGAATTTACTCAAGCAAGGCTATTATCACGTTCGCAAGCTCAGTTATTAGGTGCTCATGATGAAATCAAGCTGTCTACCTCTAGACTGCGGCTCAAGGAAACAGAGGATGAACCAACTGCTATAAATATTCTTTGTAGAGAAGAATTGATTCCTTGTAGCTTGCAATTTTCTAGTGATAAGTTTGCATCTTTGTCTTTGTTATCACGCATGAAAGGGCAACTTCGCTATCTGAAGGTATATCGACATTTTCACTTGTATATCAAATTGCTGTCTTTTTGTTGGTTGAATTATGTCTGCATTTAAATATGAAGTATTCAAGCTCGTTTGGCAAGTACTAACCAAAATCATGTTTAAGGAGGCTAAGTAAGTGGTATAAAAAGCTTAGACTAAGATGCTTACTACGAGTCAAGAATGTATTGTCTCTGTGATAGGAGGTCAAATGCCAATGTGGTTTATTACTGCAGCCATACCATAGTTTTGAACAACTTAAACAGTGTAATCTTAGCCTGCTATATAACCATCATGCAGGGAAGTTGGCTTAGACAAAGTTATTTGCATTGATCTACGAACATTATTTTCTAGATCATAAAATCTAGTAAAACTCCGTAGGAATTTAAAAAATGAAACTATAAAAAGAAGTTTTGCTCTCTCTTCATAGAAGTGTTATTTTTAACTAATGTTGTAGTCTGCTTCTCTTTCTTATTCTACATTTGTTACTCTGACCAAGGCTTCTAAAATAAAAGGCATTCGCAAGAAAAATTCAGGGACTGAGAACCTTGCATTTATGTCTCCTCCATCTGTGTTGTTTGAAAGCAAAGGTGCAAGTGAATATGAAGTCTTAGAATAAAGTTTGAATCAATGAAAATTGTTTTGCTTCTTTTTTGAAAATTTATCCGAGCCATCATAACATTTCTTCTTACAAAGTTTAGGTTACAATGGTTATTTGTTTTCTTATGCATTAGTTTGGATAAGTAATGTGACCTTCACCTTTTACTTCTTTAGGGATTGGTGGAATCTAAAGTGGAAATAAAGTATCGAAGCCAATTTCCATCTTCCAGGGATCACGATGGAATTAACATGTTAAACACTACAGCATCTGATGAAATAGAATGCCATTTCAAGACTGAAGATGACCACTGTCCCATTTGCCATGAAAAAATGGACAGCAAGAAGATGGTATTTGAATGTGGGCATGTTATTTGCTGTAAATGTGAGTACCGGTTCCTTTTTTTGTTCAAATTAGTTTCCATTATGAAAGTATGGCTTGGTCAAGATTTCAAGTTTGTTTTGATTGTGGCGTTATTCCAATAGGAAATTAGGGAAGAGGCCCCATGAAAGAAAATAAAAAAGTTTGTTTTGATTGGGTTAGCGGGATTTTGTTTTGTCAAGGGTGTTTGGGATTCTTGGAATTTCCAAGAAAATTTCTTTGAGCAGGATTTATATACCGTTTGTATCTTTTCAGCAAACTAAAAATGGTCATCATCATCATCATCATTGCCTTCACAACATTTTTTATTTTTTTCATTGCCTCCACAACATTTTTTTTTTTCATTGCCTTCACAACCTTATACCAACTATTTGAAGTTATCATTATGAGTATCAATCTTTATTCATTATTGTTTAATGCAATTTTAAGGATTTATTTTGGTTGGTGAAAATATGTTTAACTAACTTCTAGTCATGCTACATTTGGTTTAGGGGTGTAAGTGAGCCGAGCTGGCTCGTGAGCCCGCTCGAACTCGACTCAATAATGAGCTTGTGAGCCAAGCTTATCGACCCGCGAGCTCGAGCTTGAGCTTAAACTCGAGCTCGATTGTTAAACGAGCTCGAGTTAGAGCCTGATGAGGCTCGGCTCGCGTGCAGGCTCGAATGATTATTCAGATTTTTAAATATTTATTATTTTATTAAATTTAAATATTTAATAAGGTTAATGATTAAAGTTGATTCTCGGAATATTAAAATAAATAAATAAATAAAACACAAAAAAAAAAAATTTGCTTTTTTACTTCGAGCGGCCACCTATCCACCAACCCCTAAAGCATGCCAACTTTATTTGCCAAGATTCACTGAAGAACCCACCTTGTAAATGCTATCAAATTACTAATGCTTTAAACCTTTGAGACACATTGTATTGGATTCAACTCTTAAGTTATTGTTCATCATGCTTCAATTATCCATACCTTTGAGTCTAGGAGCGGCTTGTTCGGCATGATAGGTCAATGATTAATGCAACCCTTGACATCTATATCAAGCATGTATATGCAGATTAATTTTATAGAGATTAAACAAATCTATTCCATGGAGGTGTGATTCTCCCTTCTTTGCATGGTCACCCTCCTCTCTCTTACGGCAAGTACATGATGAACAAGATCAATCAAGAAGGCTTCCATTCTCCTTTCTTTTGTACTTGTCCAGGCCCTCCCTAAGAAGACAAGATCAATGAACATTCAAAGAGTACTATCACCTTCCTTTCAAGGCGTGTTCATCCCTCGTATGAAACTCGAAATTTGATGAAGCATGGTTCTACTCTCTTTTCTACTTAGCTTGGCTGGTCCCTCTATTAAATGTATGTGAAGATTGTAATTAACAATATTCCAATGGTTAATTTCTTACTTTGGCTGACCCCCAAATGTTAGAATGTCTCTTTCTTTGTCACCCTCTTTGTAGTTCCAGAAACACAAGTACTATATAACCCTAATGATCAATCATTGAATTATTGAATTATTTTTGCTTGCACGTAAGTGAAGTTGATGGCTCCTTTTTAAAGTATATTGGTGAGATCTTCATGCTATTTGTTGGAGAAATTCTTGGATGAGATTTTTGTTACACTTTATTTATCTATTTGAGAGCACTAGTTACTTAGTAAGTTTAGTTCTATGAAGATTTTCCCATTATATGTCAGGTAGGTTGGTGCCTTTTTGTTTATTAGGAACAGTTAATTCTCTTTTTGCTAATTATATATAAAAAAAAAATGTTGGTTTGTGTTTGTAAACCATTTTTTCTTCTTTCATGGTCCTCTTTGTAGGTTGTTTGCGCTTGACAGAGAAAGTAATCCTTCACCCAGGAAAGTGCCAAAATTGGCTTATGTGTCCAACTTGTCGCCAACGCACGGTGATAGAGCATGTTGCTTATGTTGATGAGAAACAAAATAAAGATTGTGGCTCAAGGACCCGAAAAGCTTTACATGCTCAAGACTTGAATGAGTGTTCGATTGTTGTTCAAGGATCTTACGGAACAAAGGTTTTGTTTTTTTGTATCACCTATGAGAGTTTTTTAATTATTGATGGCGCCTAGAGATTGACCTATTTGCATGTTAGGTCTCATATTGGAGACATATATCATATTATACACAGACGTGTGTGCGCATACAAAGCTTGTTCATGGATGGAAAAGATTTTTTTCTTTTAAAATTTCTGATTTTTGCTCTTTATTAAACTATCCCAGTTCATCGTGGGCCATAATTCATTATGTTCTACTACTAGTTGGCCATTGATAATGCTTGCTCATAATATTTTTTATTGGACGAACAATACGTTTTCATAGTAATTACAGATTTTTATACCAAAAAATTGCTCAAATCGAATGAAATTTAAGGTGAATAACAAACTTAGTGCTAAAACTATAGCTGAAATACCAGTGACTTCTATTTTTAAAAGGCATCCTAAAAATTGCTGTTTGGCATTATTAGTTGTTCTTCATTCTGCATTTTTCTATGGCTATTGTCTTAAGCCATTGTGAAATATTTAAAATTTAGTTTATAGTCATCATTGTCCTATGAACTGAAAGGCAAAACTTACCAATTTTCTTTTCATTGGCCTTTGATACAGATACATATATGTAAAGATGGAGTTTGGACTAGAAGATGCATTAGCTCATTGATTGCAATAGTATCTAACGTGGTTTGTGTTACCCTAAGAAATATCTCTATGGAAATAGCAATCACTTAAATATACTATTTAGAGTTAGGACATATTTGTTAATGTACATTCAACTGCATAAACTTCCAAATAATAGCAAATTTGGAATAACCGAATAACCAAGAAATATGGAATGAACATTTATTTAGAATCGTTAGCAAATCTTGAACCTTCTTTACTCACAACAGTGTAAGTACGTACATAATAGGCTTCCAAATTAGTTAAGAAATGAGCATGACATTTCTTTTTGGTTAGCATTATTATTTTTGTTAAATCTCAACCGTCCCTTGTCTCTTGATCCCTCGACCAGCATGGAGATCCGTGGGAGGTTCAATTGGATCACGCTGTTAAATCTCAACCGTCAATTATGCATTATTCCGTAATTATTTATTTCTTTATTAATATATATTGTATAAATCTATAAATAGGAATAGTTTTGTGTAATAAAATTAAGTCTTTACCCTCTCCAATTCTTTGAATTTAACATGATAGCAGAACATAAAGAGATGTAATCTAGTTTTCCGCCACCGACTTTCATTTCCGGAATCGCTTTGATATACGAATTGAAGGAAGCAAAGAGGAGCAAGTGGCCTTTATTGCCATTGGAGATTGAACGAGAGTCGAGCAGTCCAAACTGCTCGTGTCCTTTGTTTCGTTCCTGCGACTAGAAGAAGCGGAAACAAGAGTCTCTTGTGTGTCCAAGACAAAGGAGAGATTGAGCGGGAGGGCCCCTATTGCGTGTGTCTGGGGTGGAATAGAGCGGAACCAAGCTAAAGCCTTCTCTAGCGCACGTGCGACTGCACGAAATGAGAAATCATGCATCTGGATAGTGGCCAGGACCTCTTGGGAACGACGGCATCGGGCTTGGTCTTCGTTCTTGCGTGTGACGTCCAGATTCGACTGAGCATAAGTGAGAGAAGTCGAGTGCAGGACCTCCTCTTGCGTGCGTCTGGACAATGGCCAATACCTCCTCTTGGGAATGGAGGCATCAGGCTTAATTTTCATCCCTACATGCGATCGAGAGAGGAGCGGCATCTTCTTTGTGCGTCTCTTCTTGAAAGTCGAGCGGAGAGGAGCGAGCAAGAATCCTCGTTCGTGCGAAGGAGGCCAAGCATTTGTGCGTTCGTTCTTACCTACGCAGAAGTAGAGGCGAGCATCGGGAGGAGTCGTGCAAAAGTTTTTCTACCTGCGTGCCTGAGTAGAGCCAAACACTTGGATCGGTGGTATTGTGCGTGTCTACAAGGGACTGAGAGCTTGGAGCCCTTATTGTCGTACATTATGCCTCTCGTGCCCATCTGTGCAAATTTGCCTGATAATTTAATGTTGGCAGATGGGGTCAAAGACATTGGGAATAAGTTGGCATCTCTTCCATCTGATTTACAACAACTTCTGCTACTTGATAAAGCTGAAAATTTATTGTCAAGAATGGAACAATCTCTATCTACTTCAATGTTGACTGCTGTTTAGCCTGCTATAAAGGCATTGATTGCTAAGGATCTCCTAGGGCACTCAAACATGGATGTGAAGGTTTCCATTGCATCTTTTCTTATCAAAATAACAAGAATAACATCACAAGATGCTCCATATGATGATGATATAATGGAGATATTTGGGCTGATTGTTGGAGCTTTCATGAATTTGTACGAGGTGTCAAGCCATTCATTTTCGAAGAGGTTTCATTACTTGAAACTATTGCAAAGGTCTGATCCTGTATTTGCATATTAGATCTTGATTGTGATGATTTGATATTGGAAATGTTTCAACATTTCCTGAAGACAATAAGGTCAAAGCATTATAATATTATCTTCTCCTCAATGGAGACCATCATGACACTCGTTTTGGAGGAGACTGAAAGTATTTATGCATAGCTTATGTCATGTCTATTGGATGGTATGAAAGTTGTTGAAAAAAATGTTTTGCACGCAGCCAAGAAGCTAGCTGAGAAAGTACTTGTTAACTGTTCCTTGAGGCTAAAGTCTTATTTGGATAAATTATTTAATGGTAATGGTGCTCTGTTAAGTGATTACATCAAAATTGTTGCAGATGTATTTCGGGGGAAACTTGGCACTTCGATACATAATGAAATGAATGCTTTTGGTAAAAATCAAGAAGCCGATCATAAATTATCTGAGGGGTTCCTTTCTGATGACTCGACTCAGAGATCTGTACAACAGGAAGGTGAAATTTTTTATCCTGAAAAATTTGTTGTTGTTGCAGGCGAATTTTTCAGACCGGTGATGAATAATGGATCTTTTCAGAATGGGAATTGTGATTCCATGGTTGCAAAACAAAAGGCTAAATTTCGCCTTCATAGTGGTAAATCTAGATTTAATACTGAACATCGCTTGGATTTAGGTACAACAATGCTCGCTAGAAGGTTAGATCTAAGTTCTCGCAAAGGAGGAAGAAATGCTTCAGTGCAGTTGTCAATTAGCAATGATCATTATGGAGATGGTAATAAGAAAAAAGCTCGGAGTAATTATGAAAAAAAACTTCGTAGTAATGGAGGTAGAAATGAATCTCAAAGAAAAGTTAGTGATGTGATACCAGGAATTGGATTTTAGAAAATTAATAAAATTTGTTAAAATAATGACAATACAATCTTAATGATTTTCACAATTGAAGCTTCCAAGAGATCTTAGATTTTAACTACGCTTAGGCAAGTTATTACCACTAAATTAACAAGATCTATAAAATAACGACGGTAATAAATAGTAAAGCAAAATGTAAAGCCAACTAGAATCCGGCGGTTAACAAAGCGATTGTCTCACCTTGAGGCTTATGCTCAATTGTCTACTTCTAGGTTTGTCGGAAGAAGAAGAACCACACAAGTGATGAAACCACTCCGAGGGAGATGACGTCAATGATCCGTAGCGGTGGAGAAGAAAATGGCGGCGGTGGAAGTGGTCGGCGGCTTACAATGGTCCAACGTCCGGTCTCGAGGTGCTCCTCAATTGATAGAGCTAGTGGGTATCGGATTCGATTGGGATAGTCGTTGATCGTGAGATCCTAATCTAGGTAGGGATCAAAGAAAGGAGAACATAGGATGTCAGTTCTCCCGTTGCTGTCCTCTACGAATCCATGATCATTCTCTGGATCCGCCATTCATGACTTTGAAAATTCTTGCGGCTGATGAAGTCGTGAGTAGAATGTTCCTCTCTTAGTGGAGCTCGGCCCAATAGATTGGAGAGGGGTGGACTCGGGTAGAGAAGTAGAAGAGAAGGGATCGGCTGGGGTGGAAGGTTCAATAATGCAGAAATCTGAAATTTTCAGATTTCGGGTAAGATATGGAGGGAATTAGCTTAAAATTTCAAATTAATTCATATGGGGAATGGGGCGGTCATGAAGGAGGAATTTGGGGCTGATTTCTGTGGAGGAATTGGGCTTAATTGGGGAGAGAGAAAGAGCCATGAGGGGGGCCGGCCAATATAGAGAAGAAAGAGAGGAAAGGGATTAATTAAGTGGGGCCCACAGATTTAAGTAACAGATTTTAATTAAAACCTGTAGTAAATTTAGGTTTCAATAAAAGGAAAATTTCCTTTCATAGGTTTACGTAATAAGCCGCCTTTGGAATTTCAAATTAGCTTTGAAATTCAATTATGACAATTGCCAAAATTCAAGGATTTATTTTAGGTAAGTAATCAAGGCCTCATGAGAACTTGGAATTTCAAATTCAAATTCCCAGGAGAGAGGGGGGGCGGCGGGTGGAGAAGTGGGGATGGAAAATTGGGGGGAAGAGGCCGACGGCTTGGGAGGAAATTTGGGGTGGTGGCCGGTGGCTTGACCGCTTGAGTGGCCCAAGGTGGCCGGCGGCAAGGGGTTTTGGGACGGGAAGAGGTGAAAATCTTAGGATTGTCGTTGCCTTGATTCCACTCGCCTCTTAATCTTCAATACTCGATCTCCACACACAATAATCTTTGGACTAAATCTAGAACTCACAAAGAGATCTAGTTTTCCTGTCAAACTCACTAAGAGATCTAAGAGAAGTGCACTCACAAAGAGAACAAAGGGAAATATCTTTCATTCATCAATCAATAATCCAAACAATACAAAGATCAAGCCTATATATAGGCTCATCGAATATAAAGAAAATAAAAGACGACATTGCCCTTGGGCTACAACAAACACTAATTCCCTCATAGGGGTACAAATGGAAAAACAGGAAATACAAATGACATGAATAAAATAAAACATCAAAAATAAAGCTGCTGAATCATGGCCGTCGCTCGACGACCCCTCCGATGGTACGTATGTTGGAATCTTCTACGGATGTCCTCATCAGTTAGAGTGACATTCTCGAAAAACAAGCAAATTGCTGGCACTAAGAAGCAGAAAGGAATTGAGAATGCTGAGGATGAAGACAAAGAATTGAAATTAAAAGAAATTCTCTCCTCTCAAAAGTCTACGATGAAAGATTTAATTAAAGATCATAACAATGTTAAAGATATCTGTAAAACAAAATCAAGATGGAAGCGAGCTGAAGGTGTACAAGAGGCTTCTGGACCAAGGAAGTGTAGGAAAAGCTTGAATGACACAATTGTTGGTTCAAAGATATGAATTTGGTGGCCAGATGATGAGGTTTTATGATAGCATTGTTGATTTTTTGATCAAAAGAAGAATGTATAAAATTTTGTATGATGGTGATGTAGAGGTGCTACTACTAAAGAAAGAGCAATGGAAGTTTATTGAAGGGGAAACCTAGATGCACCGGGTGTAGGAAAAAGGACAAAATCAATGTTGCAGACATTCTTAACAAGGGACTTGATAATTGATTATCAAGTTAGGAATGACAGATCTGTATTCCCTAATTTGAGGGGAGTGTTAAATCTCAGCTGTCCCTTGGCCCTTGATCCCACGGCCAGCATGAGGATCCATGAGAGGCTCACCTGGATCACACTGTTAAATCTCAACTGTCCCTTGGCCGTTAATCCCACGGCCAGCATGGGGATCCATGGGAGGCTCATCTGGATCACACCGATCTCTTTGGGAATGATTATATTAGGGCACTTATGCTTGATTCCATAGTTATTTACTTTTTTATTAAGATATCTTGTATAAATCTATAAATATGGATAGTTTTGTGTTATGTAATTAAGTCTTTTCCCTCTCCAATTCTTTGAATTTAATAATTTTCAACAAAGAAATATTAAAATAATTTGCTATTAATTAATCATTTGTTAAAAAAGTTTTACAGATGGATCTCATGTCATTTTTACTCTTTCAAGGTTAGTAATTTCTCATTTCAAAGCATTGTGACTCATTGCTGACATGGAAAAGATTGTTCATACAATTTTATTATTATTATTATTTTTCAACCACAAAATATCCAATAGCTAAATCAAGAAAGTGCATCTTAGTTTACATCAATAAAAGTTATATGATGCCACATTTAATGACATTTCAAGATGACATGTTCATGTATCAACAACATGGATGTAGCACCTTAATAGATAGTCTCAATAGTGAGATAAATGATTCAATATTTTGTAGTAGAGGAAAACTTATTCCAACTGAAAATTTTTAAAATCAATAAAGCAAAATAATACAAAATTTTCAATTAATTTCATTTCATAAAAATATACAGTAAGTATTATTAGTGAGGATTAACCTTTCTTAGATGCTAATCAAATTAGACCTCGAGATTGTTCCTAAATTGTAGATCAATGTTTCATCATAATGTATGATCTTTGTAGAAGTTGAACGTTAAGGTTGGCTGTGCCAATTTACATAAAGATGGTAATTGATATTAATAAAAGCTTAGAAAATTATATGCATAGGCAAACCTAAGGGCATGTTTTACTTTTTTTGCCTTCGCATGACTATATATCCATGCCTTTTTTTTTCCGATCTAATCTATATTAAACAGAACCTTTGTACATGCTTGTTACCAGATATCATCTTATCTGTACTTAGCCAGGTTAATTCGTGAAACAGAGAATGGATTGTGCCATTTATTTTCTTCTAGTTTCATCCAAGGCTAACTGGCTTGTAAGAATGCTGATTCGAGCAACGAAGTACATGCTTGCTTCTTTTTCTCCCCTTTTTGAAGTATTTGAATTGTTAAATCTCTTAAAATAATTTCAAATTTTCGTATATTACAATGTGATCTAAGCTTCATGCATTTTAAATATTGTTGTTTTTTATAGAAAACCGAAGCCCTTATATCTATTTCTCATCTTTGAAGATTGAAGCTGTTACAAGGAGGATTTTGTGGATAAAATCAACTGATCAAAAAGCTAAAGTACTTGTTTTCTCCAGCTGGAATGATGTCCTTGATGTATTGCAGCATGCACTGGATTCTAATAACATTTCGTATGTTCGGATGAAAGGTGGCAGGTAAATTTTAAGGGCCCAATCTTCCGTGTTGAATTTTAAAATTATTTGCTTCTGTTTACTGGAAGACAAGGCCTGTATTGAGGATGGGCAAGTTTATGAAAGGATTAGTTATTGTTCATCAACCTTATAAATAATTGACAAGAACAACTTTTCTCTCGCATAAATGTTTTTGACTGTTTACTTTGCTCAAATTGCGTAGCTTTTAGTTTTGAATTCTTTTTTTATTGAAAATGTTCATAGTGATTCACCAATATTCCATTGACCTTTTCAGTTCATAATCAAAACCTAATAGATATGCTATTCTTCTGACATATAATGTTGCTATTTTGAAGGTTTTGTTTCCCCCAAATCATTTTCAACATCAAGTTCTCTTTTTTAAGTTGTTTTGTTTGGTTTCATTTCGGACCATGTTGTAACTCTTCTGGTCTTAGCGGCTGTCAGTTGGATTTAATAAATAATGTAAAATCAGATTTGGGTAATCTTGAGAAGATTAAAATCTGGATATTATTTTGCTTGACAATTGCTAAGTCTTTTTAAATCCTGATAAATTATTTGTCTATTTATTTCCAGATTTTAAATTTGTGAGAGAGAGAAATTCTTAAATCAGTTAAATGCAATGAATGACTAGATTTAATAATCCTTGATTGAGCCAATAATGGAATTAAAACGGGTTTAACAAAACAATAGGATTTAAAGTCCCAAAAAATCTGTTTGGTTTAATTGAAGCTAAATCTTAAAGTTTACCTAAATTAGGATGCCATAGAGCTCCTAAGAATATAGAAGATTTCTTTTTGTCCCAAAATATTTTCCGGCATCAAGAAAAACTCCAACTTCCATTCTTGATTTACTGCTTGTTTTAACTTTTATTAAACACAGACACTGTTTCTTTTCAGTTCTAAACTTCTCATGAAGCTTTTAGAAGATTTTATTTTTTTGGCGTAAGCATTTACTTGCATGATGGAACGTTTATTTGGTTTACTAGCTCTTTTAATCTCCTTTTTATCATGGGAGCAATTTGTTCTTTAGATCATTTGACAAATTGCAAGCCTCAAGAGCAGTTTACTAGTTTCTTGATTATTCAAGAGTAATTAAATAATGTGGCTTGCAACTTATCTAATATCTGCCTAGACTTTTATTGCATTGGCTGAAACTAAGAACAGAAAGTTAACTCACAGGAAATCACAAGCTGCGATTGCTCAATTTAAAGGAGAACAACCCTTGAAATCCAAACACATTCAAGTCCTTCTGATCCTAATCCAGCACGGATCGAACGGGCTGAATCTCCTGGAAGCCCAACATGTCATACTTGTAGAACCTCTCCTAAATCCAGCGATTGAAGCCCAAGCAATTGGCCGTGTTCACAGAATTGGGCAGGAAAAGAAAACATTTGTTCATCGGTTTATAGTAAGTGTGGAATCTTCATCCCTTGTGGTGTTATGTAGGATTTTGAACAATCTAATCTCGAGTTGATCCGATCACAGATTAATATCTGCTTAAAATCATTTTATTTGATCTCAAGGCAAGCTAGGTTTGAATATTGGCCATCTTGATTAATTCTTAATTCTTGCCAAGATTGACTCATTCATTTCTTTATTCCTGCCAAGCTTGACTCATTCATTTTAATTCGAGCTCGATGCAAGCCAAGATTGATTCTCTTTTGATCCATCTTCTAAGAAATTTCTAATCTAAATTGCGGGCCGCTCACCAACTCCCTCCAAAGTCGACGATTGTTACCCTCCATCACCGATCATTATCATCGTTGAGCTTTTCATTATATTCATTTTACTTCAAACTAAACAAAAAAAAAAACTAGTGATATGCATTTATTTTATATTCATCCAAACAACTCCTAACATTTCAAATACATTGCATTATTTTTACATTATATTTTAGTTTACTTTGCATTTCTTTTTCAGTAAAACAAATAGCTCCTAGATGTTAGTTTTTTTAGAATACAATACTTTTCTATTTATAAAGGCACGATTATGTTAGTAAATGATTGGACTGATATGATAAGATAATTAAAAATAAACTGAGGTAATTTGGATACGCACCTATTAAATAGTTAGCTAAAATTAACATTGTAGAACTAAGAAGGAGAAGATTAGACCCTGTATCCTCGGGTTGAAATGATTTGTAAAAAATAGGTATACACACCTAAGAAAATTCTCAACGAGAACAAATAGAAAATGAGGATTCATAAAACTATTGATATTATTATTGATGATAGTAAATATAAATATATAGAAAAATATATTTGTTCATGCATTCATACATATGCATGCATTTACAGTATAGTTTGATCTCAAGCTAGTTCAATTCTCTCTTACCCTAACTTCAGTGTGACCCAAACTTCTCTCATTAGTTTGCTCAATGGTTCCAATTCAAATCTTCTAAGCCAAAAATTCATTCGACTTTAGAGTGATCTTAAAATTTAGGTTTCGTTTGGGACGGCTTTTTTACTGCTTTTTATGGCAGCTTTTTAGTACAAATTTTTTACTAAAAAGCCGCTTTAAGAAGCAGTAAGAAAACCGTCCTAAACGAAGCCTTAGTCAAATTCATAGCCCATGTAATGCAGTTGTGAGGCTTATTTTTTATTTTTTATTTTTATTTTTGGTGATTACAGGTGAAGAACACTGTGGAGGAAAGCATATATAAGCTGAATTTGGGCCGGAGTGGAAATTCCATTGTTGGTACTAAAGCTAATAAAAAACAAGATCAACCTGTGCTCACAGTGCAAGATGTAGAGAGCTTGTTTCCTACTTCGTCCATGGTCGAAAATTCGCCGGAAAATTTTGACGATGTAAATGTAGCTGAACAAAGCCTCGGGCATTTGCCTGCTACTGTTGCAGCTGGTCTTGCTGCTGAGAGGAGATTCATGACGTCTCATAGCAACCAACAATGAGCTTTAAGGAAGCCATTAATTGTGACTGATTTTTGATCAGATCAAAACTGGGCAACTTTTTTCTGCATCAACTCTTCTAATATGAATTAATAATGAAGAGGCAGAAACCTGAGATGAAAGGCCAGTGAGTCCAGTCTGATATGGGATGCTTCCTCTGGTATTTATCTTGTAAATTTAGACAAAGTTAGGTCATTCTTTAGGTATAGAAGTATTTAAATGAATTGTTTATGATTCCTATTTGTTTCAATCTTAGAAATATCATATAATGTCATTATATACCTTGACATGTTAACAAGTCATATGGTTGTCAGTAAGCCCATTGCCCTATTATAACTTCATTAGCATGTCATGTTTCAGAACCGTTTGGTAACTCAAATTGTGGTTCGGAACAGTTTGGTAACTCAAATTGTGGTTCGAACTTTTTAAAATATTTTTTTAGTATAAAAATTTTTGTATTGAAAAATTGCTTTAAAAAGTAATAATAAAGCTGTCGCAAACGTAGCCTTAGACTTCGTTTGGGACGGCTTTCTAAAACGGAGTTTTAGTATAAATTTTTTTATTTTTGTACTAAAACTCCGTTTTAAAAAGCAATAAAAAAGCCGTCCCAAACAAAGCCTTAGAGTCGAGAATCACTTTTTTGGCCTGTGTTAAGGCTTTCTCTGGGACAACTTTTAATTATTATTCTTTTCATTGATTTCAAAAAAATTATAATAAAAATTACTTAAAAAAAATTCAAATGAAGTCTAAGATTTATCTCTAAAGAACTTTTTTTCACTCTTTATGCACGGCATAATAATCTGCTAACTTATCTCAGTCAAACAATTTTTTATAAATTTTATTTACTTTTAACTTCCTCATTGGATATCTTTTTTTTTTTAATGGGCATGCTATCAACTTGTATGTAAATATGCCATCAATTTGTAATATATATATATATATGAATATGTATTGTATATAGTAAGACTTGCACTATATGAAAAGACTATGTGTAATATCTCAAACTTTCTAATAATATTAATTATCTTTAAATTGCTCAATATGAAGAAATTTATCACATAACAGTCCAATTTTATTAGACCTTCCATGTATTTTGTTATGGGACTGAAGGTTACATGAAAAGGAAACCATGGATTGGTTGGTCAAGGTTAGGGTTGTTAATTCGGGTCAATGGGTCGGATTTAGGTCGAATCCGGAACTGCCCTAAATCCGACCCATTGACCCAGCACTGTTCGGGTCAACTTGAACCTGACCCATTTTTAAAAACAGGTTAGGTTTTCGGACCTGAACCCGACCTGATTCGGGTCCGGGTCAACTCGACTCGACACAAATGACCCGAAGTGACCTAAAATTGCTAGTTTTTCGGTCAAAAATCGGGTCAATCTCGAGTTTTTGGGTCAAATAGGAGTTTTCGTGTCAATTTTCGGTCATTTTTGGGTCAATTTCGGGTTGCTGAGTCAACCTCAACCCGACCCGTTTTCGGGTCCGGATTGACCCTAACCCGGATTTTTCCGGATCGTGTCAAAAATTGACAACCCTAGTCAAGGTTCTTACTTATATAAGTAATAGTTATGTAACATATTTTAATATCCTTTTGAAATTCAAAAAAAAATTTGTTTTTTTTTAATTCAAAACTATCTTCTTTCTTTTAAGTGTAAAATATTTTAATATACTTTAATAGACTATACTTTAATTTTTGCAATATATATATATATATATATATATATATATATATATATATATATATATATATATATATATATTCATGATATTTTTTTTAATTTTCAAGTTTTTTTAATGTCATAAATAAGCATAATATCAATAATGAAACTTATTATCTTAATTAAATTAATTGGTGTATATTTTCTTGTGCATAAATAAATAATTATGATTAAAAATTGCATCATTTTAGTATGACAATATATATATATATAAAATAATTAAGTGAATCTAAAATATTTAAGAGGACATCTTTAAAATAATAATATTTTCTATTTCAATAACAGCCCCACTATCCTTCCCCCGCCTTCAAAACTCCCCCACCGTTACTTTCCACGTAAGTAGCTTACTAAAATACCCATGCCAGCGAAACAAATTACCAGCCAATTTTTCGTGCTAGATCCAGCGCCAAGGACATAGCCGTCAATTCACATAAAGGATTCGAAACAGCAAATGTGAAGAACTGGAACGCCTTCGAATCTCGTCTTCTTCCGGTGTCCGTCACGAGAACAGTGCGGAGGAGAGAGAGAGAGAGAGAGATAGCTATAAATCGCTGTGAACGGCGAATTTCGCGCTCCGCCAATTGCACTCGCCTCTTCCGCCTTCTCTCTCTATGCGCAACAGAGGAAAGAAAAAGGGCTCGGTTTCCAAACCCTAGCCTTTCTATGCTTCGTCTGCAAACATCAGGGAAAGCTGATTTGGCTCAGATTTGTGTCAGAGGCGTCAGATCTGTGGCTCTGCTAGCGAGAAGGCCTTGATATGCAGCAATGGCATTGGAATCAGCTTGCTAGATAGCGATTTTTGGCTTTTCTTGAGAGTTTAGGGGCTTCCGTCGGTGGCCGTTCGCGGGCTCTCAAGCGCCGCCGTTGATATCCTCCGGAAACGAGAGGTGATTTCTGATTTTATTTTTATTTTATTTTTCTGATTGCAGCTGACTTTTAAGGTGTTTATTTATTGTGGGACGGGACTGTGGGCTATGTGTAGGATGAGATCCGGGGTCTGTGTTCTGTAGTTTTGCTCGTTGGTTTAGGATTGTGGAAGATGATTTCTGAGCTTGATTTTCTGGAATGTCTTCTTTATTTCTGATATGTTTGGTTTTTGGCTTTTCTTAAACTCATTCCAGCTATTGACGTCTAATATAATGGTTATTTATTCTGAGTCTGAGCTCCATTTGTATTTCATGATTACTGGAATTATAAAAAAAAAAGTCCTTAGAAATCAATATAATCAGTAAGGAAGTTTTCTAATTAATTAATACCGTAATCCCAGCTGCCGCCAACGACCTATAAATTCTAGGAGTTGGGCTTCGTTTCACCACTATTTTCTTAAGACAAAAAATATTTTTTTAATTGATTATATTGATTTCTCTAGCTTATCATCCATATTCAAGAATATTTGTTCTGTTAGTATGCACCAGCAAAGTATTACCAAGAGAAATATTTTTTCATGACTACTGGAATTATCATACTGGTCGTCGATGTAGAATCTTATCGCCTAAATATTTTTTTGCATGCTTGTTTTCCTGGGAGATTTAGTCATTTTTGCTATTTCTTTATTGACTTCTAGCCACTGGGATGTTATCCTGAACATAAAATTTCTTTCAGTGTGTGAGTCGGGAAGCCTCGATTAGAAAGCAGATGGAGTGAGCCTTGATCTCTCATGGAAGCAAAGAGCTAAAATCCTTGTTAAACTGCTCTTCACATGGAAAAAGAAAACTGGTTTAGGACTTTTTCAGCATACAGAATTTTGCTTCAAATGCATTCTCATACAGGCTTTGTTTATGACTTTTGACAAGCCTGTGCTGTGCTCACCTCAATTTGAAGTCAGTTTTCATCCAGTGCTGCAGTCTTGCTCAGGTTTAGCTTCTTTCCATTCCGTTGCCCATTTACTTTCTTTCTTTCACTCCCACTGATAATTATCGTTTTTTCTTTGCATATGGAAGGTCAAGGTTTTCCAGTTGGAGATAAGGATTTATCTCAGCTACATATTGGGGGCTCTCATTGAACAACTAATACGAAGCGGTTTCATTCAGCAGAGTCACATTTCTTTGATCAGATTGTTCTGGAATGCCCTCCTCAACAAATAAGCCGCCTTGTGTATTGGGATGCTATGGAACGCCAAGGCATTCCGTCTTCTTTGGAAATTTCTGTGTCTGTTGAGGGATGGGAAAAGGGAAGCAGACTACGTAGGCTCCGTCACAAAAGTGTTCAGTTTGATGACCTTTTTTCATCTGATGATAGCCCAAGGTTGATATACATTAATGATCCAAGAAAGACAAATGAGAAATATGAGTTCACTGGGAATGAGATTCGTACCAGTAAATATACTGTCATCACCTTCTTACCTAAAAACCTGTTTATCCAATTTCACAGAGTAGCTTATTTGTACTTCTTAGCCATTGCTGGATTGAATCAGCTTCCTCCCTTGGCAGTTTTTGGTCGCACTGTTTCTCTGTTCCCCCTTCTATTTGTGCTTTCTGTGACTGCTATAAAAGATGGTTATGAAGACTGGAGAAGGCACCGGTCTGATCGTAATGAGAACAACCGTGAGGCTCAAGTTTACCAATTTGGACAATTTAGAATAAAGAAATGGAAAAATATACATGCCGGAGAGGTGGTGAAAATTTTTTGTGATGAAACCATACCATGTGACATGGTCTTGTTAGGGACAAGCGATCCGAATGGTGTAGCCTATATCCAGACAATGAATTTGGATGGTGAGTCGAATTTAAAGACGAGATATGCACGTCTGGAAACTACTTCCATGTGTGCTGAAGTAGGTTGTTATTCTGGGATAATCAGATGTGAGCAGCCTAATAGGAATATTTATGAATTTACAGCCAACATGGAGTACAATGGACACAAGATCGCACTTGGCCAGTCAAACATTGTGTTGAGGGGCTGCCAGCTTAAGAACACTGCCTGGATTATTGGGGTTGTTGTGTATGCTGGACAGGAAACAAAAGCAATGTTGAACAGTGCTATCTCACCTTCCAAAAGGAGCAAACTTGAAAGCTATATGAACAGGGAAACTCTGTGGTTATCAGTTTTTCTTTTTGGCATGTGTGCAGTTGTGGCATTAGGTATGGGATTATGGCTTAAAGAGCACGAGCATCAGCTAGACTCTCTACCTTACTATCGAAGGAGATACATCACTAATGTGAGAGGAAATGGAAAATATTACAAGTTTTATGGGATCCCTATGGAAATATTTTTTTCTTTTTTAAGCTCTGTCATAGTCTTTCAAATAATGATACCTATATCTCTCTATATCTCAATGGAGCTTGTCCGGTTGGGGCAGTCTTATTTCATGATTGAGGATGCACAAATGTATGATAAAAGTTCAGGCTCTAGGTTTCAGTGCAGATCATTGAACATTAATGAGGATTTGGGCCAAATAAGATACATATTTTCTGACAAGACAGGTACTTTGACTGAGAACAAGATGGAATTCCGAAGGGCTAGCGTGTATGGAAAGGACTATGGAACCTCCTTAAAAACAACTGGCAGTCCAGTGATGGGTGAACGCTTTTCTGGTTGGTTGACATTCATCTCCATTTGTTCTTCTATTTTGCTCATTGTAACATTAATTTGCACGTTAGTGGTAATTTTGGAACAATATGGTGTTTGTGTACTTTCATTTTCATTGCATATACTTTCACCATGTGCTTTTGCTATCTTATTATTATGTTAAATTTCCATAGTTACATACCAACTCATGAATATGAATATGCCAATATAGTTTCAATCATTTCTAATGTGACAACCAACTTCCTAGAGTTTGTGTGCCTTGTTTAAAAAAAAAAACAAGAAGTAATTATCTTTATAAGAGATATCGTCATCATCATCATCATTAGATGTACCCCAATTATTCAGGGTCAACATATGAATACTCATTTTCATTTGTTTTTTGTTGAGTGTTGTCTAAGGTGTTAAAATCATTATTCGCGAATCATTTTAAGAAAATACTATTTATGTAATCTAGGTCTACTCATTTTCATTTTTGATTTTTTGATACTAATTTTATCAACACATCTATCAACCACATTTTGTTGTGTATGTTCAAACCACTTAAATCTATTTTCACTCACTTTATATCAATAGATGTTGCTTTAATATTTCATCTGATATAATAATTCATTAATTTATCATTCATATTTTGTTGCACATTCATCTTAACATTTTCATTTTTGTCACTCTCAATTTTGATATCAATGATTTTTTATAGCCTAACATTCAAATCCATATGGCATCATCAACCTAATTTCAATTTAATTAAGTTTTCATCTAAATATCCATGATGTACTTTTATCAACCAAAATTCTCGAGGAACTTCTCTATTTAACCATCAAGCCTTTATTCTAAAAGTTATTTTCTCCATGATATATCTAGTTATGTATAATAGTTTCAGGATGCTTAAATCTATCACAAATAGGTATAAAACCTTATCTCCTAATTATATTGAATAAAAACTGTTAACACCGCACGCATCTATATTATACATCATATGCTCAATATTTGTTCTACGAAATTATAAGGCCTCTATCCTCTTAATTTTTTTTTTTTTTTCATTAGTCTAGATTTTCATTTGTCATTGGATGTCTCACTACTTAGAATTATATCTTCTAAAAGAAATACACCAACATTTTGCTTTGAATATCTTTTGTAAGCATTTCTATGACCAATACAAAAATATGCAGACTCAATGTTAATCTTTGATATAAATGTATTGGAATTGAAAACTCTGTAGCCACTCTATAACCTTTTCTATTTCTAATGCTCTTTATTTTTGTGACTTTTGAGATATAAAATTATCAACATGACTACACATCACAAAGTTAACTTGGTATTTGTAAGGTAGAATATTTTGACACACCCATATGATATTCGATGCATTAGGCAAGTAAAAAAGTGGATATATTTATTTTGATCAATTAGGAAAAAAAGAAACCCAAATCCTCATATGTGAGAGCCCTAGAACTTTCTTCTTAGAGTAGATTGATTTTTTCATTTAATAATATTTTTATTGATATGGAATCAAGGTTTGTTTATTTTGATCTTGTTTGAGATTTCATATGGTCGCAAGCTTGTATAGTTGATTTCATAGTCTGATCAGTAAAGCAGTCTTGATTAAAGAGGTCACTTTGAATTTTTTAAGGCTATTTGGTTTGCAAGACTCACCCCGACTCAGCCAACTTAGTCCACTTAAAAAAAAAAACAACTCAACCTATGCCCTAACCGCCCACTCACCTCTCCAACTCAACCTAACTCGGCTCCTCTAACTTGAATTTGGAGGTGATTTTTGTTTTGTTTATTGTTATTATTATAATTTAAATTATTAATAGTATTATTAATATTAGTATTAATAATAATATATTATCATTAACAATAACAGTATCATTATTGTTAATAATAGTATTATTGTTATTATTATTAATATTACTAATATTAGCATTATAGTAAAGTTATTATTATTATTATTATTATTATTACTACTATTTATAAAAAAAATGGTTCTTTTCTCGATGCTTGCAACAAACCGGCAAACCCCCGAGGCGCTCACGTAGCGTTGTAGGGCGGGAAACCGATGCGATGCTTGCGACGATTTAAGGATCCCTCCTCAATGCTAGCAACGAGCCGGCAAACCCCCGAGGCGCTCAAGTAGCGTTGTAGGGCGGGAAACCGATGCGACGCTTGCGGCGAAGAGGATAAAAAAATTAAAAAAAAATGTATTTTTATTTTATTTTATTTTTATATAAGTACCCCCGAACACCCACGTGGTGCAGAGGGGGGAAATCTGTGATTATTTCTAACATGTTTTCTTCTTATAACAAAAATAAAAACACCCTTAAAAGCTCACGTAGCGGGCGGGGATAAAAAAAATACAAAATGCGAACGCGGTGTCATTTTTGACACCTACCTGAAGCGCTCACGTAGCGTCGAGGGGAAGGTTGCCTCTTGGTTTTCCCCTAAATGGGGGAGACGTCGGGAGGCTGCCGAAATTTGGATCGCAAATCCAAGGACTTTAAAAATATTGAATCTCATTTGGACATCATTTGAACTAAATTCAAACTCGGATAACTAAGCAGATGGCTTAAGAAAACTCAAGCAAGGGGATTTGAACTTGCACATCAAACTATACTTGAACTCTATAAGGACTACATGGGACTTTGATTTGGACTTGAACAATAGAACAAAGAGATCAAATTCAAATGAACCTAAACTCAAGTGAACTTGAGTTTGATACTTGAACTTAAACAAAGACTTGATTTGGATGACAAGTCTGAAACTAAAGCTTGGACAAGAATTTGAACTAAGTGCACTTGAAGTTAAACTTGAACTTGATGATGTGGACGAATTGGACTCAAGTCAAATGAACCGGATCATGTTTGGACGTTGAACACAAATACAAGAAAGAACTTGCAACTCGATTACAAAGGGACTTAGACTTGAATCTAAAAGGGAACTGCAATAAGCATGAGCCTAAGTTGAATTTGAACATAAAGGGACTATATTTGGAATGATAATCAAAATCCCTATGAAATGTTAAAGTACCATAATCCTAATTTGAATAAGAAAGATTTGAGTCATTCAAAACTTATGCAAGCAAGCAGATGGAAGACAAGTCCTCAATGCATGAGGGTGATGAATGATGAAAATAAGTGACATATATATCAGCTGTGCAATTAACTATAATCAGAAAGATTCAAAATGTAGCTCGGTGGTGAACATGATGCTTGTAATTGGCCAAACCTTCAAAAGGAATGTGCAAACAACCATCAACAAGGAACAAATAGAGAATACAGCGACATGCTCCTAATTGACGATGCAAATTTTCAGTGGAGCATCAAGAAATCATCATTTCAATGGGAATGCAAATCTACAAATGAACATATAATAATCCACTTGCAAACAAAAATAATAGACATGTTTGAGAAGTAATAGATCGTCTGCAAACACATATATACATGTGAGACATCATCTAAAGGCAAGGGTGGTATATCAGCAATATTCTTACAAGCAATGACCACTCAATGAAAACAAATATGCAGAGACCAGCATGCAAAAAGGGAGCAATTGGCAACAAATGCAAATACATATGGGCCTTTATAGGAGACCCGTCATACACAACAAGGCATCCACAAGACTATAATGCCACGCCACCGGATCCACAACACTCATACAAGTGGACATAAGGCGTTTTAAAACTCTCAAATGGAATGTTGTACACATTCATATGGCAATTGTTTGCATGACTGAGATATTGTAAAATACCCCTACACGTGCACCGTAGTTTGTATACACATAGGTACACAAAGGGGTAATTGTAATCAAAACCCGCATGGGCCCCGGCGAGCGTGTTATTGGTACACACGTGACGTCTATGGTTACTGCACGGGTTATTAAATTGAACCCGATCCTCCTAAACAGGTATAAAGGAGTAGACATGGTTCAATTATAAAATGCCCCCAAACACTCGCATGTGCCCCGACGAGTGTGTTATTGGTACACACGTGACATCTAGGGATGCTGCACGGGTTGACAAGTGAATTCAAGTTTGAAACCGATCCTTCTATACGGGTCAATAGAAGTTGACAGGGTTCGAACCAACAAACAAATATACGGTTGTGGCGACCGTCATATTTGTCTTAATACATTCATATTAGGCCTTCAAGGCCTATAACAATGAGAATTCACTATCAATGGTATAAAGCCTATGAAATTCGATCCTCTATCGATAATTCGATAAAGTTGACAAGATTCAATCAACAAAGAGAATGCCCCCAAACACCCGCATGGGCTCCGGCGAGCGTGTTATAAGTACAGACGTGATGCCTAGGGATGCTGTGCGGGTCGATAAGTGAATTCTTGTTCGAACCCGATCCTTCTATACGGATCAATAGGAGTCGACAGGGTTCGAATCACTGAACAAATATACGGTTGCAGCGACCGGTATATTTGTCTTAATACATTCATATTAGGCCTTCAAGGCCTATAACAATGAAAATTCATTATCAAGGGTATAAAGCCTATGAAACCTGATCCCCTATACCTTCCAAAATTTACCTCGGAACTTATCAGTTAAAACTCCCTCGCCGAATAAAAAGAACAGCGAGCGGAGGTCGGGGCCGAATTTTCGGAGCCCACAACAACAAATCATGAAGAAGCAGATGGATGGATACATGAGAGACGTGCAGTTTGAGATTGGGTACAGGGTTTATCTGAAGATTCGACCTTACAGATGAAGGACTTTGTCTCTTCCTCAGCTACTTGTTCTATGGAGAAAGAGACCGCAGTAACATATCGCTTATGGTTAGGGTTTATGTTTAGTTCTATTTTCTATAGCAATTTTTTTTGGGTGTTTGAGTTTCTAGTGGCTGCTAAGAATTGTGGGAGAGACGATTCACTTCTCGAACAGCTAATCAACTTGTATCTTGTCTTTTTTGCTTGGAGATTAGTAAATACAACCCTCTTGGTATTATTTCCGGATCTATTTAGAGTAAGTTGCTGTTTTCTTTATTGTTGTGTTTTTTTTATCTTCAAGTCCTATCAAAAAGTTGTTTTTCCTATAACAAATTTACAAGTCCCTTTATAAAAGCTGTAGTAGCCCCAAACAAACCCTTAATCTAGGCAAGCTTATTGTTTATATGAGTGGAAGGCATGCAAGATGAGTATTGCAAAGAAAATGGCATTTATGGTTGTGACTGGCATTGAGCTTCATTTTGATTAATTTGTGTTTACTGGATGCTGACGTTATGAATGGGCCTCTAATGCTTGATGTGGGCACGTCGTGATTTAGTCTGAACCTGGTAAGCTATACTGAACTAGCACTAGAAGCTGAAGGAAGTTCCAACAAACTCAGATTTTTTGATACTTAGCTGTTCAACTAAAAGAAAAAAAAATTGTATGAAGTAGACATGGTGTTTACAGTAAATGTCAAGATATGGTTTGATGCTTTTAAGAATTGCGAAAGTTTTTTGGCATAAATAAATACATACAACAACATCAAGCCTTTATCCCACTACGTGGGGTCGGCTACATAAATAAATACATATAAGAAAAAAAAATGAAAACTTTATTAGTGATTTATAGTTAATGTGATAGTGTTTGGGAAGGTTTTCGAGGAGGTACTTGAGTTGGTGACAGTTCCTGGTTGAGTAAAGGGAGTACTACCATCTAACCTTTTTATTGGTCTGATTTTTTGTTCTAATTATTTTCATTTAAGACATCAAAACAATTTATTGCTTCTGTTTGCTCATTTTCCAAAAGTAGTTATCCTAAAAACCTGAAAAATATTTAGCTCGCTATGAGTCCTCCATTTCCAAGCATGGCTTTAAAATTGGGTTGTGAATATTTAGGCCCACAATAGACCATCTCACCCAAACTTATGTGCTGTATCAAGGCTGCCAAGTCAGATTGTTAAGCGGCCTGTTTGAAGGGTGCACAATCTAGCTGCATATGCATTGTTTCTTAGGGCCCATTTGGGTGCTTAAGATGGTGAACACATTTTGAAAAACAATGAAATTTACTGGACACATTGTTAAGTTGGTTGTAGTTGTGAACCAACATTGATTTTAAGCTTCTCAAACTGAGATGTAATGATTTTGTTTTCACATGCAAAACGAGTGAAAATGAAATATTTATTTTCAAAACTAACTTTTCTATTTATATCTACAATGTGTCTCTTCATGTGTGAAAATTGTGTTGTTGTTTTGCAATTAGCACCCATCATCATTTCTTCTAATTTGTTTCAGACGATATGAGTTAAGGCACATATGGCTGTTTTAATCGTAATTTGGACTTAGCAATGTGCTTTTAACGTGAACTTTAGCAATAATTGTGTTGATACGGGCTTTTTATTGCTATACAGGAGTGTTAGGACAAAGGAGATGGAAGCTGAAATCAGAAATTAAGCTTGACACTGAACTTGTGGAATTATTGCACAAAGACGTAACTGGAATGGAAAGATCTGCTGCTCATGAATTTTTTCTTACCTTGGCGGCTTGTAATACTGTCATTCCAATAATTTCAAGTTCATCGTCCAGTTCATATGATCTAGCATCTGATGAAGTGGTGTCTATTGAGTACCAGGGTGAGTCTCCTGATGAACAAGCTCTAGTTGCTGCTGCTTCTGCTTATGGATTTACTCTCATTGAACGCACATCTGGCCACATTGTCATTGATGTCAATGGTGAGATGCTTAGGTAGGCAATGTTTTCCTCATTTATTTCCTTCACATGCGTTATTCAGGTTATGCCATCATGGTTTTCCCATTTTTATCTTCAAAATTTAGTATTGATACTAGTTTGTAAATTTCAATGTTTAAATCAGGTTAGATGTACTTGGCCTCCACGAGTTTGATAGTGTGCGGAAGAGAATGTCTGTGGTGATCAGGTTTCCTAACAATGCCGTCAAGGTTCTGGTAAAGGGTGCTGATACTTCAATGTTAAATATTCTTGACAATCAGATTGACAGTTTTAGTAATGGAACTGAGTCTGCAAGAATAAGAAATGTGACTGAGAATCATTTGAATGATTATTCCTTACAAGGCTTGCGTACCCTTGTAATTGCTGCAAGGGAGCTTAAAGGTGCCGAATTGGAGGAGTGGCATGTGAAGTATGAGGAAGCCAGTACTTCATTAAGTGAGAGAGTAACCAAGCTTCGTCAAGCAGCTTCCCTGGTAGAATGTCAATTAAATCTCCTTGGAGCTACTGGGGTTGAAGACAAATTGCAAGAGGGTGTGCCTGAGACCATAGAATCCCTTCGACAAGCTGGCATCAAAGTTTGGGTCCTCACAGGTGACAAGCAAGAGACTGCAATCTCTATTGGCCTATCTTGCCGGCTCCTGACTGGTGACATGCAGCAAATTATTATCAATGGGACATCTGAAGATGATTGCAGGCGCCTTTTGGCTGATGCAAAGGCAAGATATGGAGTGAAGCCTTTGATATACACCAATGGATGTGGGAAGCTGAAAGGGGGTGAATTTCTCGATTCTACTGAGAAATTAGTAGGCTCCAGAAATCTTCCACTTGCACTTATTATTGATGGAAACAGTCTTGTTTACATTTTGGAGAAAGAACTCGAACCACATGTATGGGTTATTCTCTATTAACTTGAATTTTGGTGTGGTCATGCTTTCTAGGTTCTTCTTTGAGATTCAACTTTATTTTATACGGTTGCTGAAAATGATCTCATTATATATGTTCTTTTGCTTTTGCAGCTATTTGATCTGGCAACATCCTGTAGGGTTGTACTTTGCTGTCGTGTTGCACCATTGCAAAAAGCTGGAATTGTGGATCTTATTAAAAGCAGGGCAAATGACATGACTTTGGCAATAGGTGATGGTGAGTTAGTTGAACTTATGAAGTTGGTAGAATTTCCCCATTGGACCAACTTCTGTAATCTAATTCTTTTCGATCTTTAATGTTGCTATGCATATTGGATCCTTGATATTCTGTTAAGAAAAACCTGTCATGCTTGCTGGTCGAATTGCAAACTGATTCTTAAAGCCAGCCTGAAATAAATTAGTACTCATCTCTTAAACTTTTATTATGAAGGAATGCTTGCTGCTTTCCAAATTCTATTTGTGCTGCAATTGCAGGCATTCTCAATGGATTGTCATAAGAAAACACCGCATGTCAATTGCTTGTCATCCAATCATTTTCTAGCCCAAGCATGGGTAGCCTGATTTGAGGTGTTGATGAATCTTATATGTCATACTCGTCATAGTATTCTTCAGTTCAGATCTGGAGGTAATAGTGCATAAACGTTGTTGAAGAGTGCCTCCCTTCTTAATTTTGTGATAACTTGGATCACTATCGTTTAAATTCTTGTAAAGAGTAATGAGGAGCTTTCGCAGTTATGAAGTGACTTTTTTTTAATTCTTTCTGAGTGACTTTTTTCCAAAGAACATGGTGATCAGTACAATGTTTTTTTTAGTGGCCTGGTTTTGTGCTATGTCACATAGCTTAGTTTTTTTTAATTTAATATCGCGTAGCTGGAAAACTGATGAGAGCTTCTAAAGCTGGAATTTGTTTGGGGTAGGGCTTGTAGTCAAGAATGTGTTTTGCCACAGAAAATTAACTTTTGTCATCATCTAGATATTGTAAACTAACAGCTGCATTTTGCAGGAGCAAATGATGTTTCAATGATCCAAATGGCCGATGTTGGTGTTGGTATATGTGGTCAAGAAGGTCGTCAAGCAGTCATGGCATCCGATTTTGCTATGGGGCAGTTTCGCTTCCTCAAAAGATTGCTTCTTGTTCATGGACACTGGAACTATCAGCGGGTCGGCTACTTGGTTTTGTACAACTTCTACAGAAATGCTGTTTTTGTGCTAATGTTGTTCTGGTATGCATAATGACTTTAAAAACAACCAGCCTATCTTCTGCTGATAACTCCAGAGGTTGATTTTCCAATGATTTTCTTCTTATCATAGAAAAATTTAGATGTTTAATTTTTGTTCTTATCAGAATCTGATATACCAGTATTATATCTTGTTTTTTATATTACATTTTTGTGGATAGGTCTTACTATATACTTAAACATGGACAATGCATTGAGGCTAGAACATACACGTTGTTGAAGTCTCAAAAAATATACTAATCTCGGCAACAAATTTTATTTATACTAATTAAACCTATGTTACTAATAATCATAACCGGCATATATGGTCCTGTCTTTTAAGATATGTAGATTTCCTTGAGAAATGAGAAATAGAGCAGTAATAGTTGTATTTCACGTTTGTAAAATAATCAACTTTTGTCTAACCAAAATAAGTGATTTTGTTGAATAAATGAAAGATAATTGAAACAATAGAACAGAAAATTTCTGTGAAATTGATAAAATGCTGTTCTGCGCTCTTTTTTTTATTTTTCTAATTTAAACACTTGAACTTAGGAGATGAGCTTGTGAAGCAATTAGGATTTTCTTTGTTTGATTTGTTTATGATGGTTTATATCTATAGGATATGCTGCGGGAACATTATTAACCAAACTCTGATAGGGTTTAGCTGTTATTTTTTGGGATTTTGATTAGCACCATTTCCAGCCCTACAATTCCAGTAAGGGTCGCTTTCATTCACCCAGACCTCCTTAAGGAAGCACTTTTCAGTTTCAGTGGTTACTGAATCTGCGGACTAGAAATGATCTGATAGCCTGAGGAATCAATCTCAAGATTCTTAACCATTTAGTTAATTCAGTTTAGCTCTTTGATAAGCTATAATGGTGCGTCATCCTAGTGATATGTATGGTAAACAGTTCAGTACTTTTGGGTTCTAACTTGATTTTACTTTGTTTATAAATTGTTTTGGGACACACTAAGTTTGATGTGGGCATTTAAAAAATATTAATAAAAATATTTTTGAGAGTAAGATTCAAGTTCTTAAGATTTTGATTTTACATGAAGAAGGTAAAGTTGTGGGAAAAAGTAGCTAGTAATATTAAGAATGTTACAAAGGATGTACTTGGAGAATCAAAAAGAAAAATTTCTAATAGTAAAAATAGTTGGTGGTGGAATCAAAATATGTAAGAAAATATAAAAAATAAAAAGTGTTATAAAAATTGGTTTAGATGTGAAAGTTTGAAAATTTTGTGAAAGATATGTAGTTGCCAGTAACGAGTCTAATAAAGTAATATGCGTTGCAAAAAACTTAGCTTGTAATGATTTATATAAATATATATTAGATATTAAGGAGGGCGAAACATGTATATATAAGTTAGCCAAACAAAGAGATAAAAGAAGTAAAGATTTAGTTCAAGTGAATTATATTAAGGATGAAGATAAAAAATATATTTATTATAAGAGAAAGTTCAAAAAAGTTGAATGAGATATTTCAATAAGTTTTTCAATGAAGATTATGAGAATACGATTAACTTTAGTGGACCTTAGCACCCTAATTGGAAATAAAGATTTTTTTTTATAGTCATATTAATAAAAATGATTTTAACTTTTAACATAGCACAATGGATAAAAATGATTCATGTAGCTGACCTCACATAATGGGATAAATGCTTGATGTTGTTGTTGTATTAATAAAACTGAAGTTATAGAAGCTTTAAAAAAATGAAGTGTGAAAAGTTGTTGGACCTAATGATATTTCAATAAAAGTATGGAAATGCTTAGGAAATGAAGGAATTTTTTGACTTACAAATTTTTTTAATATTATTTTGAAGACTAAAAAGATGTCAGATGAGTGGAGAAGTGTCGTGTGTGTTAATTCATATTTTTAAGAATAAAGGTGATGCACAAGAGTGTGTGAATTATAGAGAAATTAAGTTAATGTGTCATACATTAAAACTATGGGAGAGAGTTATTAAATATAGGATACCACATGATACTACTGTTTCTCAAAATCAATTTGGATTCGTGTCGGGTAGGTCTACTAAGGAAGATGTACATTTATTGAAAGATTTGATAGAGAAGTAAAAAAGAGAATAAGGAGGATTTACATATGATATTTATTGATTTAGTTAAAACCATGGGAGAGAGTTATGAAGCAGGGTTGTGGTGTGATACTAATGTTTCTCAAAATCAATTTGGATTCATTCCGGGTAGGTTTGCTATGGAAGCTATACATTTATTGAGAGGTTTGATAGAGAAGTATAGAGAGAATAAGGGATCTACATATGATATTTATTGATTTAAAAAAAGCACATGATAAATTTTCAAGAGAAGTGCTATGGAGAGTTCTAGAAAAGAAAGGGGTTAATAATGCTTATATTCATGTCATTAATGATATTTATGCAGGAGCTAGTACTTGTGTTTAAACACAAGGTGGTTTGACCAAGTATTTTTCTTATTTCAGTTGGATTACATCAAGGATCAGCCTTAAGCTCATATCTTTTTGCTTTAGTCATGGATGTTATCACTAGACATTTGTAAGAGGTTGTATCCTGTTATATGCTTTTTGTTGATGATATTCTTGTTGATAAGACTAGAGAGGGAATTGAAGATAAACTTGAATTATGGAGGTCAACCTTGGAGTCTAAAGGTTTTCGTTTGAGTTGATCTAAAATTGAATTTATCGAGTGTAATTTTAGTAATAGATCTAGTGGGGAGATTGTGACTTTGGGCAATAAAGTCATTAATAACAGCACACATTTTCGATATATTGGGTTTGTTGTTTAGAGTGATGGTGAAATAGTTGAGGATATTATTATTAGAATTCTAGTTGGATGGTTGAAGTGGAGGAATGCATCGGGCTTGTTGTGTGATAGAAAAATCCCCCTCAAACTTAAGGAAAATTTCTATATGATGGTGGTGACGACAAGAATAACAACATCTAGTCTTTATTATATCACTACGTGGGGTTGGTTACATGAATCTTTTTTCTTCATTGTGTCCTGTTAAGAGTCAAATTCTTTTCTAATCAAATATTTTCAGGTCTATCTCTTCCTTTCTTAACATAGGCCAAATCTAATACATCTACTCTCCTAATAGGGTCATCGGAAGGCCGCCATTTTATATGAACAAAGCATTTAAGGCGACTCTTTAATCTTATCTGTCACTGGAGCTAATCCAACCTTTTCACAGATATGAGATAGAGATAGACCTAAAAAGCCTTGGCTAGAAAATATTAGAAATGACCTTTTATTAAATTTAAATGAGAGTATCACTCTTAACAAGATACAATGGAGAAAATTGATTCATGTAATCGACCCCATATAGTGGGATAAAGGCTTTGATGTTGTTGTTGTTGCTGCTGCTTAAAGTATACCTTGTTGCATACTTGATTGTAAGTTGTGTTTGTGATTGATCAATTTTCTCATTTCTCATTTGTACCCATTACTGTGTAATTCTAGTGGTAGTGTCGCTCGATTCCAAAGGTTACCACCCCCCCCCCCCCCCCCCCCCCCCCCCCCTCAACTCTCATCTCACAATGTCTTGTCACAATGTTCATGAGGATAACTAACACTCCAGATATAGACCTTATTTACTTTCAAAAGAAGAAAAAGAAAAATATTTAAAAATTAGAATCTCCCATACATGAATGCATGACTGTGGTTTCCTATTGATTTTTTATGAGATCTTGATTTGTTTTATTTTTTTAATTTTTTTGCAATGCTTCCATTCAACATCCATGCTAGAATTATGATCGTGAAACGATTAATTGGTTGTGAGAAAAAATGCGGCTAACATAGTGTGAAAAAAAAAAAGAGTGTTAGTTCTTTTTATACCACTTCTTGCTCTTTCTGTGCAGGTACATCTTACACACTGCATTTTCCACAACTTCTGCGTTGACAGATTGGAGTAGTGTGTTTTATTCTGTTATCTACACATCAGTGCCAACAATTGTTGTTGGTATTTTGGACAAGGACCTTAGTCACAAGACTCTTCTTCTATATCCAAAATTGTACTGTTCAGGACATAGATCCGAGAGCTATAATTTGCGGCTCTTCTGGATCACAATGTTGGATACACTTTGGCAAAGTCTTGTTCTATTCTACGTGCCTTTCTTCACCTACAGATATAGCACCAGCGACATATGGAGTTTGGGTAGTTTGTGGACTATTGCTGTAGTTGTCCTTGTCAATATTCACTTGGCCATGGATATACAAAGGTGGGTATTGATAACTCATTTGGCAACATGGGGATCTATAGTTGTAACATTTTTGTGCATGGTGGCCTTAGATTCCATACCAAATTTTCCCAATTACTGGTGAGCTCTACCAGCTCTCTCTCTCTCTCTCTCTCTCTCTCTCTCTCTCTCTCTCTCTCTCTCTCTCTCTCTCTCAAATTGTGTCTTGATTCTTATAATTTAGTGCTTGTTGGCAGGACGATATACCATTTAATCAGCTCAAGGACGTATTGGCTCACTATTCTGCTGATAACTGTCTTAGCATTACTTCCTCGCTCTATGTATAAAGTGATTTGGCAGATGTTTTGGCCTTCTGACATTCAAATAGCAAGAGAGGCTGAGATGATTGGGAAAGTTCTAAACAATGTAGGGTCAAAGCTCGAGCAAGATGTCAGCTAACAAGGTCGGGTACTTGATTGAGATGTTTACTGTACCCAACATGGATGGATATCTATGACTTGTAGAGTTGGTCTTCGTAATCTTCCTGGGTGAGTATATCGCATCCAAGTAGTGAACATTTTTTTCTGAATCGATCTGCAATAGGTAGCTTCTTTCTATGTTAATAAACTGCATAAATATTTGTAGATACTTTTGCTTTAGAGTTGCATGCATGAATCATAGAAGTTCATTTTTGTCAATTGAAATCTTTTTATAAGTTGTTATATGTTTGTTATTTTAAGAGCACTTGTTCTTTCTAGTTGGAATTTTGCACGTAGCAAATGATCAAATCTGTGCACTTTTGTAATTTAAATTTATAGGTTGGAGACTAGATGTTGATTCCATGGTTATATGAGTTACTAGAAAATCATGATGTGTTTCTTTTTAGGGGTGTCAATATTTGACATGACCCGAAAAACCGACTCTTATCCGATCCAAAAATTCTGGGTTCGGGTTCAACAATTCGACCCATTTCAAAAAATGGGTTGGGTTCGGTTTGATCTGTTGACCCGTTTTGACCCGAAAACCCGTTTTTGACCCGTTCTGACCCGAAAATGGAGATTTACCCGTTTTTTGTCCCGAAAGTAGCAAATTTTTTACGGGCTTAGGTCATTCGGGTCGTGTCGGGTTGTCCCGGATCCGATGCGGGTTGGGTTCAGGTCTAGAAAATATACTCGTTTGCAAAAATGGGTTAGATTCAGGTTGATCCGAATATTGCCGGATCAATTTCGGGTTCGTCCCAAACCTGACTCTTGACCCGAAATTGACACCTTTACTTCTTTTGATGCCAATTAGCATTTATGGACTTCATAATATTTTTGGTGAGGGCTTGCCAAGCGATCTCTCCAATGGACTTTGGGATTGCACTGAGACTCTTCTTAGCTTTGCATGGTTCAGAATGCCTGAGGGAGAGTTTTGATATCAGGAGACTGGTTGGATGGAACTTGAGTTTGCGGTTGCATGCCTCTTATTAGAGGGGACTTCTGCCAATGGCAACCACTCCTTCAGATATTTGAGGGCACAGGAGGATGCAGTTTGTGTCTGAAGAGATTGTTGAGCAATTGTATCAGTATGAGAAGAAGATAGTGGTTCAGTTTATAGCTTTTTTGGTGTTAGGGAGCTAACATGCATGAAGAGCATCACCTCTAGCATGCATTTGTTTTGGCAGGAGTCTACCACTTCACTGGACTGGGTTGATTTATAGTTCTGGATAGAACTAAGTTAAACCAAACCAAATTGGATCTTATTAGGCTTACTAAGTTGAACGCACCTGATTAGGCAGACCTATTAGCATTACAAATTTGTCGATTGTGATTCAGCAAATAAGTATAAATGTGCTTAAAGTTGGTTAGATATGTTTTTAAGATCTTTGTGATTTTTTTTTTTTGTCTGTGAATTGTTTTTCACATGCTTATATGACTTCCTTATATCAAGAAGTTGTCCAACCATTTTCTTAAGGTGACTTCTAATGTGTATCTTTTTGGGTGCCAACTAATCTTGAACTTGTGCTGTTGATTCAGAACATCATTAAAACCGCTGGGAGATAAGCACTTCCTTAATCATGTTGTCTCTATCTCATGGCGCCTTACCGAAACTGCTTCTTAAGCTTCGTTTGGGACAGCTTTTGTACTGCTTTTTAAAATGGCTTTCTAGTACAAAAAATTCAATTCAAGAAATTTCTGTACTAAAAAAACTGTTTTAGAAAGCAAAAAAAAAAAAAAAAACCGTCCCAAACAAAGCCTTAGGCTCTTCGAGGTGGTGTGCTATGATATTGTTTTGAGGTTTGACTATTGGAAAATCAAAACAAAGAAATTAAATGGCTTGGGTTGGAAAATAAGAACAATATTGATATAGTTTGTTCCTTTTGAGCCTTTATTGTTACCTTTTTGACTGTTTACTTGATCAAATGACTTCCAGGATTGTATTATTAGACAGCTGAACAACCTGAGGCAGGATGAACCATCATAGTGCAAATTTTCCCCTTTGAAACATTTATTTCCCGTCCTTGTGACTATGATTTGTTCATAATAAGCTGATATTTCATAATTTATGAATACAGGACGATTTTACTTGGAAGGAGACAACAAAAGATCACCCTCATATGTAAACCCTAAAGGTCACAGAATTCCTTCTTGTCCGGACATCTATAGATCTGGATCACATCGACCTTGTATAGATCTGGATTTTGAGAGGAGGCTTTTGGTGAAGTTAATCTGAAACTTCAAGAAAATTAGGGTTAGTACATGGTTCTTTTTTTTTTTTTGTGAGAATACAAATTTTCTTCTGCTGCTGCTTCTTCCATCACCTTTTTTTTCATTATTCTTCCATCATGAAAATGTATTTGAAAGCTGTATTGTAAATGATTCTTAGGTTGAACACTGTGTCTGTACCATTGTTCTTGATTGCTAGTTTTTAGAACTGTGTTCACTTTTTTTATGGAAAAAAATTGTAAAATGATATTCTGATAAAAAAGTGATCATAATGCATTTTAAATTTGAAATTAATACAATGATAATTAATTATATAATACATTAAAATAGATCAAAATGATCTTAGGCTTGGGCGGGCGGGCGGGCGGGCGGGCTTTATATTTGTGGATGTTGCATGATTAATAATTTAGGCTGCCCGGCTTTCTTTTGTTATTTTATTTTTTAGTATGGGTGAACTTAGATTTCGTTTGTGATAATTTTTTTACTGTTTTTTTTTTAAATTTAGTACAAAAAATATTTAAAAAAAAAATAAAAAAGCTTTCTAAAAGAAGTCTTAGGCTTCGTTTGGGACGGCTTTTTTATTGCTTTTTAAAACGGAGTTGTAGTACAATTTTTTTAATTTTTATACTAAAATTTTGTTTTCAGTAGCAATAAAAAGCCGTCTCAAACGAAGCCTTAAACTCCACCCTCATTTTGTAAGTTGTTAGGAAATGGTTTTAGTTGATTCAATTTTTATTTTTTCATTAAAAAAACTTATGATTTTGTTCTTATAAATAATAAAAATATTTCTTCAAATCAAATGATTTTAAAAAAGAAGAGTAATCATATGCAATAATTGAGGATAAAAATAATACAGAAATAATCTATAATAAATTTTTAAATTCAATTTAATTTTCATTATTTTATTTAACTTTTAGACTTCTTTTAAGTGATTTTATTAGTAAAACAAATTTGAAATTAATTTTAAGTAGTGTTTAGGTTTCAATTGAGATAATTTTTAACTATTATTTAAAAAAAATTATTAGAAAATTACTAGAAAAAAAAATAAAATAATTATCCCAAATGAATCCTTAATTTAAGCACTATTAATTTTAGAAATTAAACAATCATATAAATTTGAAACTAGTCAAATTTTTTTTAAGTTTTTTAAAAATCATTCTATATAATTAATTCTTTATGTGGAGCAAGGCTAATAAATAAATAGAAATAAAGCATAGCTTATTTTATTAGATATACTAAATAAATTAAAAATATATATATAATAATCTCATTTAAATTTTAGCATTCACTTTATTTAATCCTTAAAATAAGTATTAATTTTTGTCACATAAATATTTAAAATTAAATTTAAAATGGGCTACTGTTTTAATAAAAATAAAAGAGAGCTTTTAAAAATTATTTTTTAATACTAATTCAAAAGAGTGTATGATACTTAGAACATTTTTTTATATATATAATACTTAGAACATTATTTCATATAAAGAAAATTAGGTATTAGAATGATTAGATTAATTTGACTTAGTTTCTTATGATTTTCAGTTTTATTAAAAATATACTTTTCTTTTATTAAATGAAAAACAAAATTTAAAAATTTGAGAAATTAAAATTTCAATGATGAATTTTTTTAATCTTAATATTAAGTTTTATATTTTTTAAGCTTTAAAGATGCAAATTAAAAAAATTATTAAATAAATAGACAATAAATTATACAATTTTCATAATTATAAAATATTAATAGTTATTAAAATATAAAAGAACATAATAATTTCTCTCACTATTAACAACCACGCACCCCCTCCGGCAGCTCAAAGCGCATCTCCTGACGCCTCCACCCTCGAGGATGGCCACGCCGTGGACAATCTGTTAGGGTTCCTGCACTTGATACGCAAGTAGCGCAATCACGATGACTTCGGTTTCGTTTAGGACAACCTTTCTTACTCCTAAAGCAATTTTATAGTACAAAAATTTTAATATTTGTATTACAAAATTTTTATTATAAACTCTAAAATTAGGCATACTCGTATAAGAGCGCTCTTGAATGGGTTAACTATTAGAAAATTATACCAATTGGACAAAACCTTAAAGTCATTAAGCTAAAGGGAATAATATCTCAATAATTGAGAGTTGTTACAAATGTTATATGAGTAATATACTTGTAGGAAGATAAGAATCTACCTTTAGAATCCTATTTTCTTGGCAGATGATTTTAGGCTAAAAATTTTGATGATGACATTATTTATTCAAGTCTGGGAGATTGTAAAATCATTTATGAAAATAAAACTAAACTCTTAAACATCAAGACGTTTTTTTAGTTTCATTAAAAATTCTAAAATTAAACATGCTTATAGAGGAGCACTGGTTGAATTGTTTGTCTATTGGGAAGATATCCTAACGGGACAAAATCGTGAGAACATTAAACTAAAGCATATAATATCTTGATAATTGAGAGTTTGAGTTATTAAATATCTACATAAAGGTCGTGCAATGCAATTTATGGTGCTGCCGATTTATGTGAATGGAGATGAAAATTGATGTTAGTTCAATGAAAAGGGGCGAAGCATTGACCTTCGCCAAGTTCTCTCACAAATGGTCTAATCAAATAAGGGATGAACTGTAATTTGATCATAACCTATTGTTTACCTTCTGCTGCTTCTTCTTCTTCTTCTTCCTTTTTTTTTTTTTTTTTTGGGTACTTGTAACAAATCTCTATTTGAGGTGTTGATGAATGTGAAGAATGAATTGTACGTGAAATAGTGATGAGTTACTCTATCTAATAGAGTGTGAGGTTTGATTTAGGCAGTCCTTTGATTAATTCAGACTAGTGCCATGACTTGGCTAAAATAAGTTGTCTTGATTAACATACATAATTCTTACCTATGGAAGACCTGAGTGCACAAATATATGCTCTTCAATCACTCAAGCATCTGATTGCCCCAAGCTTCTGACCAATAAATTACTACTCTTGATGTAACGCATCATCATGATTAATGTATTGACTAATTATGCAAATTTATCTACTAACTTCAAATAACTCCCGGCATAATTACCATCAAACTGAGTGATTGACTTGATCGATTGATTCGTATTTTCACCTACGCTAATTTGTAGATAGATTCTTGATCAAATGTTAATCAATTTATAAATATTTGAGGCACGACAATTCAACTTGAATTTTAAAAATAAGAACTTAATTACTCTCCTAATCAATCACATGATCAAAAAGCTTTTGATCAATGGGCATATTGGTTCATTATAGGTTTTCCATGTGATTCTTTTATGTTCTTCACATGATTCAGTTTGATACTAACAATCTTTTCATTCCCAAAGGGCAAAATAAAGGATTCTCTTCTTTTGCTTTTAGCTTTTAGCTTTTATCTTTTGTTGAACAATACATAATTGCTAACCATAAGCTGATATTTTGCTTTTCAATTATGTGAAGGTTTTAAAGCTAGATTTTCTATTTTTTTTATTTCAGTAGTTTAGATGGTTCTAGTAGTTTCTGTCATGATTTTAATTATTTTTATTATAAAATATTATTTAAAATTTATTAGAAGCATGAAATAGTGATGATTATTTAATTGAAATTTAATTTATAAAACAAAAGAAAATTTATAGGAACTTTAGTGATAGAACTTTTAGTATATTTTTTATAATCAAGTGCTTTTTAATAAAATTTCATTTAAAATCAAGGGGATTTAATTAAATTTTGATGAAACTTTGTGATTTTATATAATTAATATTTAAATTTTTATATTTATTTATGTAACATATTAGTCTTTTATTTTCATTAAATATTAAAAATGTTATTAATATTAATTTATCTAAAATAAAAAATCATTTTCATAAAATAAAATTTGATGTGATTTATTTCATGGTGTCATAAAAATAAATTTAAAATTTTATGTATTAAATAGGTAAATAAACAAAAAATTAGTAATATTTATGTAAACCTCCCTAAAAATATTTTAATTTCAAATAAAATTTTCTTATTTTCATCTAAAATTTTATTTAAAAAATCAACCAAATTCTACATTCAGATGAAAGATGAAATTCAAAACTAGCTGAAAATAAAAATAAATTTCATAACTTTTAAATTTAGAAATCAAATTGAAATTATTTAATTAAATTGAAATAATCAAAATTTAAAATTAGGGTGCAAAAATAATAAACCTAATGAAAGAGGAGCTCTTTGAAAATTTTCTAAAATTATTTATAATAACACAAAAATAAATAAAAAAATTGTCATTTTCATTGCCTTATTCAAAAAAAGTTCATAGTTGTAATCATTAGAAGAGTTGCACCAAAAGGGTTCCACATCTTTCCTAACCAAATGACATTAATGTTCCTTTAAATTTTGAGCCCCACTGCAAATATAATAATTGCATGGCTATTTCATTGTCATCTTTTGTTAGGGTTTTGACATTTTAGCCTTATTTTCATCAAATTTATTGAAATAATTCTCCTTTCAAACTTTTATTCAATT
>CM039720.1:35934257-35956979 GCA_022539455.1 Dendrobium nobile | reverse complement strand
CCCCCCCCCCCCCCCCCCCCCCCCCCCCCCCCCCCCCCCCCCCCCCCCCCCCCCCCCCCCCCCCCCCCCCCCCCCCCCCCCCCCCCCCCCCCCCCCCCCCCCCCCCCCCCCCCACCCCCCCCCCCCCCCCCCCCCCCCCCCCCCCCCCCCCCCCCCTACACATACTCTTCCAGTAGAACAAATTGATCCTTATTTTTTTCTAAATGATAATAATCTCCGACTATATAAAAAATTCTAATTTTATTTTTTGATTTTTTAAATAGAGACAAAATTAATCATTTAGTCCCTATATAAAAAGTCAAAGGACTAAAAATAAGACTTTTATATAGTCGGAAATCTTTTTTATCCTTTATAAAGAGTCAGGGTCATATTAGTCATTATCTCAAAAAAATGATTAGGGAAACAACTCAAGCAGTACATCTTCCTTCACAATATTTTCATGACGCTGCAGCTCATGTGATGGTACGAGTTGGGTGATCAATATCATTAACATAAGTTATGTTATAATTAAGCTTAATTAAGTGGTTAGTACAATGATTAGATTAAATGATATATTTTATGTAGGAAATGAGACATTTGAGAAGCTGGGAACGTTGGGTACATCTTCAAATCTGTTAGTATATCTGACGACGATCTTCCACATGAAGAGTGTAGCAGCTACAGCTCTCCTACAGATCTTCAATGGCACAACAAATCTGGCACCGATATTGGGAGCCTTTCTCTCTGATACTTATCTCGGCCGATACTACACTCTTGCCTTTGCTTCAGTTTCTTCTCTTCTGGTATTAATTCGTTAATTACTTTCATTAATGCCTTTAATTTAGTTTTACTCTCTTTATTTTCTACTCTAATTATTATAAGAAGAAATTTGTTTCTCAATTCATAATTTTCATCTTGTATTACAGGGAATGTTCATCCTGACACTTACAGCTGCAATAAAAAGCTTCACCCAACACCTGCAACAACATCATGGGAACAATGCCCAGATGCCTCGCCAATTCAACTAACTGTTTTATATCTTTCATTCTATTTTCTGGTGATCGGCGCCGGAGGAATTCGTCCCTGTAACCTTGCATTTGGTGCAGACCAATTCAATCCTCAAACAGATTCAGGAAGAAGAGGAATCAATAGCTTCTTCAATTGGTATTATTTCACATTCACTGTTGCCATGATGATATCCTGCACTTTCATCATCTATATTCAGAGCAATATAAGCTGGACTCTTGGCTTAGGCATCCCAGCTGTGCTTATGTTCTTTTCCTGTGCTTTCTTTTTCCTGGGGACTAATCTCTATGTGGGGTCAACCAGAAGGAGCCCTTTGAGTAATGTGGCTCGGTTCTAACGGCAGCTTACAGAAGCGAAAATTGAAGCTTTCTGATAGAATCAGTTTCAATCTCTCTTCAATCCCCTACTGTTGATAGTACAATCAGATCCAAGCTGCCACATACTGATCAATTCAGGTAGACAACACAAACCAGTTTTTTTTTTTCAGTTTTCTCCCCCTTCCTTTAAGTATCTTAATGATGTCGAAATTGGATGATTTTAGACTTATTTGATTCATCTCGTCAAGCTACAGATTATTTAACCTCGAGCTAATAATCAAATCATGCAAAAACAGATTATTTGGATAGAACAAACTTAACTTGTTTGATCATTCTGATTTGTTGTTCAGATGTCTTGATAAAGCTTCAATTATAACAAGCTCGGACGAAATTAAACTAGCTGACAAGCAAGATTTCAAATCCATGGAGACTCTCTACCTTGCAACATGTTGAAGAAGTAAAATGTATATTAGATTCTTCCAGTTTGGTCTGCAGGCATGTTCTATAACATTGGAACAACACAACAAGGAACTTTTATTGTTTCCAGGCTCTCCAATCTGACAGACATTTTGGAAAAAGCAGTTTTCAGATCCTGCTGGCTCATTCACAGTCTTCAACATGCTTGCCCTAACAATCTGGATACCTATTTACGATCGAATCATCGTTCCTCGACTTCAACGGATAACTAAATAGAGGGGGAATAACTTTGTTCAGAGAATGGGAATTGGAATTTTCATCTCTATATCGCCTTATTGGTTTCGCCATGTGAGGAGAAAAGGAAGCATTGCAGTTCATGAATTCGCGGCTCAAGCAACAAAGCCATTTCATCTATGTCGAGCTTTTGGTTGATCCCTCAACTCATGCTTTTGGACTTTCAGAAGCTTTAATTAATGGTCAAGTAGAATTCTACTACAAAGCAATTCCCTGAGAACATGAGAAGTGTGGCTGGGTCTTTTCTATTTTTGGGATTTGCAATATCAAACTATTTGTGCAGTTTGATTGTGATGATTGTTCATAGAACAACAGGAGGAATGGGAAGGAGAATTGGTTGGCAGGAGTTTAAATAAGGGAAGATTGGTATCTTTCTTACTACATGACTGCTGGCATGCAACGTTGAATTGCTATATTTCATTATTTGTGCTAAGTGGTACAGATACAAGGATCTGAAATCTGGGACAGAAGAAATTCCTATGGAAACAAGCAAACCTTCTAATGATCCTTAGTTTGAGTACTCCACAGTTATTCTGCATGTATTATGTATTGAAATACATGGTTAGGAAAATCATAGTTATTTCATAGCATCAGGGCTGTTTAGTTAAGATCAGATGGTGGGAAAGGGTGTTGAGTGCATTCTGATACATTGTTCTCAAATTGGATGAGGGCTTATACTTTTAATGCCCTTTTAGTTAAATTATCACACTTATTGTTAGTGTCAGGCATTGGTATATACTGATCCAATTGTTTCATCCGTGGAACAGATTATAGTCTTTGATCAGTATATTATTTTGTTTGAGATGATTATTAGATATTAGCAAAGAAGCAAATTTATAATAGAAACACTAAAAGTCAGATCATTTTATTTTAGATTCAAAATCAAGAGACATCTACTCTAAGGTAAAATGAAAATTAAGGTTGGATATTTGAATAGGTTCAATTATATTATATTTGAGTGCAATATTTATGCTACAGAGGTCACTTGTGGATATTTGGCTCATACAATATTTAAACCTAATGATATTACATGCATTAAGCCCTTCAAATATTTAAGATCTTAGAATACTCTGCTTATAAATAACAAGTCATATAAGATATTTAAGTTCTCTCAAATTATCAAATCAGATTCATGCATAATCACATGGTGAAGTAAATATCAAGATTCTTATATGAAATCATAGAAATGATTATGATAATTTATTAGGAATTGACTTAATATTTATACATGAATCACATGATGAGATATCATGCTTCTTGAGTTAAATCTTAGAAATAATTAAGGTGATTTTGCATTAGTTAGATAGATAATTTTCAATAGATTAATGGCTATATTAATTAACTCATGGAAGCATAATGCAATATTTAGCCTCATGAGAAATATTTGACAATTATAATAGATATAGAGAACACTAGAGAAAATGATATATAATAAGAAGATAATCACAAATTTATCTCCATGAGTTCAATGTATCTTCTCGATAATTTGAGGAGCCTTTGAAGTAGTAGTTTTTTTAATCTATTTAATCTTCTTTTTCATTTTTCTATCATAAGTTTTTTTTTTTTTTTTAGTGAGATATACTCAAAATTGAGAATGGCATGTGATTATTCTTTTATTGGTTGACCCGAGAAAAAAAAAATCAATCAAAATCCCATACCTGTCTGCCATATCTTCGCACGTCGCTTGCACGCCGACGTCGCTTTTCCCCACGATCTCCTCGAGTCGTTAAAAGCCCGAAGAATTGAAGCCTTCAGGGCTCTCTGTTTTCGCTCTTCCTCTCACTACATGAAATTCAAGTATTACCGGCGGAAACTAAGGCAAGAGTTCCATTAGCTGCGAGGATCGGAAGCAACGACAGAATTCACTTGCTATGACGTTAACTTTCTCCCTTTAGTGCGCGCTTCCTCGGCTCCCTCACGGCTGCTCGACTTCGCACCATCGACGACATTCCTTCACCGTCGGATCGAGTTTCTCCGACTCCTACGTCACTGTTCGACTTCGCCACTTCTACGACTTCCTTTTCTATCGAATCGGAAGTTCAACATTTTGATCAGGAGCAACAACAAGCGCTCGCTAGCTATGAGGGTAACTTTCCCTCTCTCGCGTGCTTCTTCGGCCTCTATGGTGCTGGTCAACTTCGATCCTCTAGCGACATTCCCTTCCTGTCAGTTCGGGAGCTACGACACTTTGATCGGAGGCAACAATAGGAGCTTGATCACTGTGAAGGTAACTTTCCACTATCAACGTGCTTCTTTGAAGGACTTTTGACATGTGATGTGAGTCATGCATAAATGGTGAACAAACAATAGTATACCCAACAAATCATTTAGATGCATACATTCAGAAGCTTGCAATGAATATGATGACATGCTAGCCATCATATATGCTAGGGACCATCCGAACTCTGATTTCAGCTAACTTACAATCGAACTGAGCGTCACTGAAATACGAACCCAACGACACCAAATTCGACTCAATCCGACCCAAATGGGTCCAAATCAAGGGTTTGAAGCGTTGTTGGAGGGTTTGAACCACAATTTGAATTACCAAGTGGTTTCCAAACATGACATTCTTATATTCAAATCGAGCGGCTCGACGAGACGAATCCAACGAGCCTAAGATCGCTGAATTTCGATATCATTAAGACCTTCAAATGTCAAATGAACGATCCATGATCAAGGGATTCAATATCGGCTGTCCATCCAACCACTCCCCATTTACCCTTGATCTCTCACCTATTTACAGGTCATGCCACTCCAGGAATTTATAAATAGACCACTCATTCCTCTTGAAAGGGGATCCGAAGCAAGAAGAGAAGAAGAGAAGAAGAGAAGAAAAGGAAGAGAAGGAAGAAGTTCCTCCTCGACCACCGCCGGACTTCAGCCGACCACCGCCTGAGGCCGTCTCCTATGCCGGACCACCGCCAGATGCCGTTGCTTCACCGGACCACCACTTGAGTCCTTCTCCTCCGCCGGACCACCGCCTGATGTCGTTGCTCCACCGGACCACCACTTGAGCCCTTTCCTCCACCGAACCACCGCCAAACACCATTGCTCCACCGGACCACCACTTGAGGCCCTCTCGTCTACCGGACCACCGCCTGATGTCGTTGCTCCACCAGACCACCACTTGAGGCCCTCTTCTCCACCGGACCACCATCTTTATTTTGGTTTTGTTTTTTTTTTTTTATTAATTGCTAAATAATTTTCTTTTACAAATTTGTCCTTTTCGTTGGCACGTCTATTAGCTGAATCTCATTTTACATTTTTACTCATATATAACTTTATAATGGATTTTATTTTTACTAATTCAATCTTCCCTTTAACTTTTAGCTCCATAAAAATTATAATATATTCATTTTTAACTATTTTTTAATTAATTTTTCACGCACAAATTCGCTGGGTTTGGTATCTCTAATAAGAAATCATTTGCAGTCCAACGAGTTCGTCAGCTTAGGTCGTCGGCAAAGACTCTCCATCACCTTCTGAAAAAAAAAATCTTTATACTGACAATGCATAAATATAATAATTATTTAAGTTATGATTTCATACAATAAAATTTTACATTTTTTTATGATAACTTCTCTTCCATACTTTTTTTTTCATTAGAAACTTAGAATATTAATAACAAATTTAATTATCATTTTTAATTATGTTGGTTTTAATCGTTTTTAAGATAAATGAATACAAGAACTTAAGGTTTTTTTAAGGACAATTTTGTTATTTTTTTACTTTTCAGACAACAATCATAATTTATTTAGCTGCTACTTTAATTATTACTGTTTCCAAAAATTATATGCTAGGAAACAACTTTTACGGCACTTTTCTAAAAGTTATTTTTACCACAACAAATTTATCATCACTTTACAAAAAGCTACAACATACCGTCCCAAACAAACCCTTGAATAGAAAATATAATTCAATTTAAGATCAGTTTGATACAACTACAATGCTTTATAAATGTGGTTGTAAAATTGTTGTGCGCAACATAACTTTTTTTATAGCTATTACAAATTTTATAAATATATATTTTTAATAGAACTATCATAGATCATCAATTTTTATTGTAAAAACAGTTTCTCATCATAAAAATTTTGAAAAACAATGAAAAAATAGGAAAGAATACAACTTGATATATACTAAAAAATTATCTTGATCAGCACGAATCTTGAGGCAAAATCAAATTGGAAGCTTCAAAAAATAGATCGGAGACCATCTGAACTTTGATTTCAGTAAACTTACAGTTGAACTGAACGTCTCCGGACCACCACCTGACGTTCGGACTTTTCGCCATACCCCACTTGAGGAACTGTGCTCCACCAGGACACTACTTGAGGCTTGAACTTTCATCGGACCACTACCTGAGCCCCGGACTTCCGCCGGACCACAACCTGATGTTCAGACTTTCGCCGAACCACCACTTGAGGCCTTGTGCTCCACCAGGCTACCACCTGAAGCCCGAACTTTCTCCAAACGACCACTTGAGGCCCTGAGCTCTGTCGGACCACCACTCAAGGCCCTCACACTCAAGGCCCTCACCTTTGCTAGACCACCACTTGAGTCCTTGAGCTCCGCCTGACCACCTCTTGAGGCCATGAGCTCCGGAGGACCACCACTTAAGGCCCTCACCACTGCAGGACCACCGCCTGACATCGTTTCTCCATGGGATGACCACTTGAGACCCTGAGCTCCGTCGGACCACCACTTAAGGCACTCACCTCCGCCGGACCACTACCTGACGTCGTTGCTTTGCCGGACCACCACCTGAGGCCCTGAGCTCCGTCAGATCACCACTTGAGGCCTTCGCCTTCGCCATAACACCACATGAGGGCCTGAGCTCCACCGAACCACCACCTAAGGACCTAAACTCCGTCGGACCATCACTTGAGGCCCTCACCTCTGCCAGACCACCACCTAAGGCTCGGACTTCTGCCGGACCACTACCTGAGGCCCGGACTCCTGTCGGACCATCACCTGACGCTTGAACTTCTGCCGGACCACAACCTAAGGCTTAGACTTCTATCGGGCCACCACCTGATGCCTAGAGTACCGTCCTACTATAATGGCCTTTCTGATCCCGATCTCCGGCCAACTACGATTTTTTGGACTCTTGTATCCTGTCGACTACAGTCCTTCTGACTCCATCGCCTACTATGGTCCCTCCAACCTACATCGTCAGATAATGGTCTTCTTGAACCTGGTCTCCTTCCTAATATGATCTTTCTGATCTCTATCTTATCAACTATGGTCATGCCGACCAAGCAAACATGTCTATGTTGATTATTGTAACTCCCACCATGTAATGCGCTCTATATGATGTACATTTGTGACATCAAGTCAAAGCCTTCTCTCTAAGAAGGACCTCATTTGTAATTGACTGCAAATACTAGTGGATTCATTCAAATTAGGCCAAGCCCCGTGATTTTTCCCCTTTTAAGGGATTTTCACATAAAAACTCTGGTGCCTCTCATGAATGCTACACCCTCTCTCTTATCTAGTTGTGGAATAGATCTTCGTACAATGCTAAGATATTAAACTTTATATTTCTCATTTCTCTACTGCTGCGAATACAACAGTACGTAACACAACTAAACAAAATTATAATTACGGTCTGAAAAACAAACAATACAAGAACTATCTCAAACAAATCCTTTTATATAATAAAATAGTATTTAAGATTTTTTTTAGGACTGTAAACGACTGAACTGAGCTGAGTATGTGCTTGTTCATATTTGTGTTGGTTTATTATGAGCTTGTTCATTTTGTTCAAGCTCGATTCGAGTTTTCTTGTTTGTACTCATGCTTGGTTCATTTAAGTTGATGGATGTTCATGTTTGGTCTATATTTGGTTGACATTCGGTTCATTTCATATTTATCGAGCATTAAACAAATGAGCCTTATTAAGTTTTGTCGAACCTACTAACAAACATGTTCGAGAACATTTCTAGCTATTATTTCTAGCCACCAAACAGGTATGTTCATGAACATATATAATGAGTGATTTTGAGCTACCAAACTAGACTGTTTGAGAATATTTCTAACAAGAGTTTCAAACTATGATATCAGGCTATTCACGAACACGTCTACCGAGTGTTTTTGAACTACTAAGCAAGCTTGTTCACAAACAAAGGAGTAATAATTCTTCTTATAGGAAAGATTGCACATGAACGATTTGAACAAACAAAATTGATCATAATAAACAAACATTGTTTAGGGAAAAGAAAAGCTGATGTAAAATATAACCAACATATCCCCACCAAGTAATTCCACAAATGTAGTCAAGCAAAAATATTAAACAAAATAAATTTAAAATTCATAACCCCTGAAAAATAAATTTCACAAATATGATTAAGCATAATCAAATACAACAAATTTTTTATCAGATCATTTATTACTGGCAAAAGAAAATAGCAAGAAATCCATAAGCATGATCACATAACCATGGATAAAAACAATTCAATTCTTTAACATAAAATATAATTCGGCATCCAACATTAGACAAGAAATCCGTAAGCAATAATCGAAATTTTTTACGAGCATCTTATCGAGCGTCATATCGATCATGTTCACGAACTTTGTACGATGTTTGTTCACAAACATAAACGAGTCAAATACATAGTTGTTCAAAAATGTTTATTAAAGCATAAATTATTTAAAAAATTGTTTGATTGCTTACTAAAATGATCACAAACTAGTTTTTATCGAATCGAACCTCGAGTAGTTTTTCGAACGCTCAATTCTTTTACAACCAAAATTTATTTTATAAATCAATAATATTTATTATTATTATTATTATTATTATTATTCAACCTCAGATCCAAGGCGACGTTATGGATTTGGTCCAAAACATTTAAAAAAATATATAAAGCGACAAAGCGTCACATGTGGATCGCATTTATATTAAATTAATTATGAATCAATTCAAATTTTGGCACGTCTCTTCCTACCATTATGAAGCTCTAAACCAAAAAAATAAAAAATAAAAAAGAATAATTTTGCTCTTCAGCTTTGCAACTACATGGCCACGTGGCATAATCTGCATTGCTCAAATTATTATTATTATTTTTTTAATTTTTTATGAAAGATGTTGGTTTCTAGAAAGAGAATCTGTAGCATTTGCTGTTTGTTTCACCTTCTCTGAATATTGAAGCTTAGTTAGCCCTTTGGTGATAACAGATATCTATATTAGTTTAACAAACCTGCAGCTACATGCACCATTAAAGAGTAAAAATTAGTAAAAATTATGGACATTAATGGAGGATTAGGAGATCATTATATCATGTTATTTAATTTTTTGCTTAATTAAGCTTAAGTACTTGTTGTCAGGTTTTGTATTAGCAATCTAAGATTTTGATTATTGTGCTAATTAGCTTTTCAAACCGCTGACATGTTCATGTTGACTACCATTTTTTTACTTAATTTTTATGATGAGATATTTTTTTATATTAGATCTTTAAGAGTTTGATAGTTGTAGAAAAACTTATATGACATACAATAATTAAAAAAAATATATATGATTGTATTATAAGAATTCTACAATTATTTTTGTTAAAAGTAATTGTTGAACAATTATTGAAAAAATAGATTTTTCAAAAGCTGTTGAGGGTGATATTTACTTTTTCCCTTTTAAAAAATTAGACATCAAATTTGCTACAACTACTATACTAATACCTTTGATTGTAAGAAGTTGTTTATAATCACACAAAAAAAAAGGCAAGATAATTGCAATAAAACCAAATTGTGGAGTTTTAGAAGCAAAAGCTATGAAAAAACTCCCCCAAACGTACCGTTAAGCTTCTTTGATTTGAGGGAACTGAATCAAAATTATTTCTTATATTTATTTAGTGGAATAAAAATTGACTGAAAATTATTTTCGTACGGTAGAAATAATACTGGCAACTTGTTATCATTAAGTAACTAGACAAAATGGAAGACTGTCTAACAAAAATTTCCCAAAATGACAAAATACATTCAAGGCCATTTCCTCATAAATACCATTCAAGAGAGGAGGATTTAGTTGGCTGTTTTGCTAGTCAACATTATGACAATCCCAAAATTATTGCACCACTGGCAATTAATGATGATATCTCTTTATCATAAGAAAGCATTACAACATCCCCTATTCTTCATTGATTGTTCACATGAAAGATGCAACCTACCAATGCCTTCCCATTGGAAAACATAAGGACTTAACCTCTCATAATGTTCAAAATACAGTCACTAGAATCTTATGGTCGCAAGTAGATCTCCCTGATCATATTGCCCTTTCAAGTCAATTTGTTGATTATTATTAGCTACATGGTGCAATATCACTTACTCTTTACAGTATAATGACTCTTGCATCTTTCGTTGAATAGCATTACATCATCGATTGACTTCAAAGATAGTTCATTACCTTGTTTATAATTCACAAAAGAAGAAGAATTCCTAAGCTTTTCACAACATAGGGTTGGAAGTTGGCAAACCCCTTTGACTAGTCATTGTTCATTTTCAACGAGAAATGTTATATGTTCAATACTTGAAGCTAGTGTTTGTCTTAGTTTAGTTCGCACTCATTCAAGGTCTTTGAAAAGGCCATTCCATATATGTGAAGCTAGTTAAAGATATTGGCTAAGCTACTTGAAACCACAGTGACTAGCGACGATGATCATAGGGACCTTAATTAACAAGCGACGGGGGTCAGAGTGATCATAGTCGGATGGTCATGGGGGTCAGATGGATCATAGTCGCCGTGCGACTGGGGTCGGAGGGATTGTAGTTGGCGGGCGACGGGGGTCGAAGGGACTGTAGCTGGTAGACGATAGAGCTCGAAGGGACTGTAGTCTACGGGAGATGGTGGTCGGATGAACAGTAGTTGGCGGGCGATGGAGGTTGGAGGGGTTCCAATCAAGTTGCTGATGTCTGAGAGATCGTATTCGGCGGTCAACAGAGGTTGGAGGGTGGAGGTCTAGCCACGATCGACAGACAGACAGTGGTCTAGGGATAATTTGAGGGCGTGCAATGGTCCGACGATGGTTGGTGGGCGAGTGGAAGTTCGGCGGTCGGGCAAGAGTCTAACGAAGGTTGAGATGTTAAGTTTGACTATAAGCTTGCTGAAATTGGAGTTTGGAGGGCACCAAATTAATTTTGGAAGTTTTTAATTCAGATATGCATCAATGTTCATGCCCGATCAAGGCGAGTTTTGGGGACGTATCAAGCCCCCATATTTCAATCTAGCATAATTACAATTTCCTCCAGATGGCCTTCTAAATTAAAGAAATAGGTTATCACTTATTATCCTATGGCATAATAATTTATTAATCTTGTTGTATCTAATTGAAAAGGCTAAATCTTCCTCTTATAATGTTTAAGGAAAAAACTCATTAGTCAACCCTTGCATGGGAGGCATCACATTAAGCCAACCTATAGGAACCTAGCTTGTATTTTCATTCTCACGTATACACTACTTAACATTCTTGCAATATAATCATTGACACATCAAATCATGTACATACTATGTAGCAAAGTATCTCAAATAAAAAAATATGGATTCCATATCAAATAATGGCTACTAATATATACCACGAGTTATCACCATAATGATCTCTAGAGTGCAAGGCTACGTATAGAAACATATGAAATAATGCCTATAATATGTAGACTTATGTTTAAATAATCATGAAGTATTTATGAACATGTAGGATAAAAAATAATGTATACATTCAAATATGTAGACATATGGTCGATTCAAGGCAAGTCGATAGGACAGATGAGAAAATACACGAGCTTGCCAAAATCTTGAGAAACTCATTAAGTCCATGACAAAGTCATAGAAGCACAAAAGATCTTGGCCAAGCTAACTCACATATTTATAAGGCCTAGTTGCACAATTTTTGGGTCAAGTACCCCAAGCTTAGTGATCAATCACTTAGGGCTAGAGACTTCACACCATTTCCTAACAAAGATAGGTCTCTTCATAAGAAATTTGATGACTTCATAGAAAGGATTGGCGACTGTATCTATAGGCTCATGAACTCGCTTAACTTGTCAAAGATTTTCGTCAATAACAAGCAGTTTCTCATGCATAATCATGAATGTTCTGATTATATGTCACTAGATATACATAAAATTCTTATATTGTAAAAGTTTATGAAGTCGAAGTGTAGCTTTCCTACAACACAAAATCCTTTAAATAAATGGTGAAAGGGCAATTTTCAAGAGAGAAATGGGAATATTTGGAGCTACTTGTCAAAATGGGTTTTTGGGCCGGGTTTGAGTCTTAACCAAAACTAATCCACCCTCTATTGCTCCAACCCGAATACACAAATGGGTATGAAATCTGAACCTAGATCCGATCCGCTGCAAATCGGAGTCACCCCGACTCTACACGCGAACTAAGGTGAAGGCCAGCGCGTGTGTGGCGTTCGTGAGCGACGAGGCGAGGCTAGGCATGCGGCGCGTGCGAGAAACGAGGCTAGTGCGACAGCTAGTGTGCTAGAAGAGCCGTGAGCTGGTGCGACTAGACGGTGCGACCGGGCAAGTGAGCCACGTGCGCTTGCGTCCCTACGAGCGCGGCCCAACAATTGCGACTAAATGGTGTGCAAGGAGGGCACACGTGAGGCGTGCGGAGGTGATAAGTCTGACAAACGGATTAACCCAAACTAAAATATCCCGAGTCAACTCCGGGTCAGGTTTCGAATCGGGTCAAATATTAACACCCCTAGTTAGTGATAAAATTCCAGACCGAGAAATCTATTTCCTTCTTCTTCTTCTTTCTCCTCTTTATTTTTCTTTTTTGAAATTTTATAAATTTTGCTAGTAGGATTCTACATGATCACATACAGATAAATTTGAATGCAACATTAACATGCTCCCACCCACATGCATCAACCATATGTAATACAACACGTACGTAGGTCACATAAGAACATCACGTACTATAACATGACATGATCATAATTTAGATTCCTACACAAGATAGGCTACCTAATAGCAAAACAAAAACCCACAGAAGTGCAAAACACCAAGTCAAATTAATGACTTCAGCATGGCTACGAAATATTTACTGAAGTGGCTCTGGACAATCAGTACTGTTTGATTTACTTCGCATTTCAGAAGAGATAGACGGTTCAACCACCCACCAATAGGTATTATTATTATTTTCTTTGAAACAAATTATTAGTTACAGCTAATTACGACTGTCACAATAACAAATTAATAGTGATGACACCAACGTCTACTTAATAATAATTTGTCATTTTTATTACGCTTTTGCCACTAGTTGGCAGAATTTGATTGTTTTAGAGGAGAATTGCGGTTACCGGATGGTACAGAAATAAATCAAGATGCACTACATCACCCGATACACAAATGGGTATACAACAAAAACTGATGTGATGCATCCTGATTCATCAATCTTGATGCCGTCCAGTAACCGCACAGAATAATTTCTCATTCTCGAGACAAGACATGAAATGAGAAGCACTTTTTTATAACATGGGATGCGTTAGGTAATATTGGTGACTTTAGAGAGACTATATAATAGCTCAATATTATAAGAATGGAAATCACATATATATAGATTAGGGGTGTCAATATTTGACCCGACACGAAAACCCGACCAGGAAATTTCGGGTTTGACCCGAACCGATTTCAAAATGGGTCGGGTTTGGGTTCACATATTTGACCCTTTTGAAAAATGGGTCGGGTTCGGGTTGACCTCTCGCCGGCAGCGCGCCGACAACGCCAGCAGCGGGGTCCTCTCGCCGGCCGAGGCATACCGCGGGCCCACCGAGGTGGCCCGCGCGCTTGCTGAGGCTACCCGCGCGCTCGCCAAGACCATCTACACTCTCTCTCGCATGCCTAGCGTCCCATGTGTGCACAGCTTCCAGCGTCCAGCGCGCGCACAGCGTCCAGCCAGTGCGCACCTGCGTCCGCTTCCCATGTCGGGTCGGGTCAACCCGGCAACCCACCGGGTCGGGTCTGGGTTCGGATTTCCTACTTGTTTGCCTACTCGGGTCGGGTTAGGGTCGACTTGTTTGAACCCGGATCAGTTCCAGGTTCGACCCGAACCCGACTCGTGACCCGATTTTGACACTCCTAGCTCTTTTGCAGCTAGATTGGATCCCTTAGATGTTGATAGGTCTCGTTGAGATGCTCAATTTGATTGTAAACTTGTTTAAATAGAAGTTTGGATGGCTTTGAATTTAATTTTGAAAGTTTCAAATTTAAATGCATATCAAGATTTATATTTGATCAAGTAAATTTTTAAATGACTTATCGTCCTATTTAAAGTTTTTTGGCAATAATGTTTTACACTTTATTTACGTTCTTGTCAATAAAAATAAAAATAAAGATTTGATAAATTATTTAAAAATGATTTCCTACAATTTTGCAATATTTATACCTATTGATTATAATGTGATATTGAATGATACAACTGATTCTAATTATGAAATTTATATGAGAATTACATAATAATTCAATCTTATTAATAAAAAAATAATTGAATTTGTTGTTTTATTAGATAAATATACTAAAACTCTATTGATTTCTAAACTTTTGCTCCAAAAATGTCGGTTTAAACTTTTTCTATAAATAAAAATTTTTCACATTTATTTTTTAAATCACATTGAAATAATTTTGCTGTTGAAAGAAGCAAAAATAAGAGAGGTAGACCACAAACTTACAAATAGTATAAGAAATTAAAGTAAATTCTTACTAAATATATATATACTTCATATAAAGGGAAAAAAAGTAAAAAAGGAAAAATATAAGATAAAGATTAAAATTTAAAATTTAATTATAAATCAAGATATCTTGATTCAAATTCATTTAAAAATAAATTTATTGCTATTAATTTATTTTTAGATAATTATAACTTAATTTTTAATTAATATATTAAAATAAATTTATTCTAAGTAAGTTCTCATTTGGAACAACTTTCTTACTATTTTTTAAAATAATTTTTTTATATAAAAATTTCTAATTCATGAAATTTTTATATAAAAAAGCTTCTTTAAAAAATATCAATAAATCTTTCCCAAATAAAACCTAAAATTGGAACAAATTTTCTGGCCTTTTTCTTCAAGATTAAAAGTTGGGGCCTTTAGCTTCCATCAATCAAATAGGTAAAGGTTATCATCCAAAGTGAAAAGAAAAAAAAGTTGACACACTCTTTATATCTAAAAGAGAAAGGACAATTATGATGAATGAAACTCAATTGCATTTATGATTTTTTGTTCTTTATTACACCTTAAAAGGTAATTTAAAATGTTATCTTGCATAAATAAAAAGTTCTTTTCAAATGATCATACCATTACAAAATATTAATTAATTTCAATATAGGCATTAGCCCTTAAAAAAACTATTTAGAATGGATTGTTTAATCTTTAATTATTTATCCTACTACTATAAAAAATTTCAAAATCATTAAGAAAAAAATCTTAATTTATTCATTGAAACTCAATTAAAAATATTTAAAAAAATCATTAGTAAAACTATACAAATTGAATAATAAAATTTATTTTTAAGATCTAAGCTTATTTCTACAAGAAATTAGATTTTACATTTCAACAAAAAAAATTTTCACTTAATTGTCTTTAGTTTGAGGATAAATGCTTCATTTAGGACAACTTCCTTGTCGCTTTCTAAAACAACTAATTTTAGTACGAAAAATTCTTGAATTACAAAATTTTGTACTAAAAAGTCGTTTCCAAAAACAATAAAGAAGCTGTCCCAACGAAGCCAAAATCTCATCGCTCGTGCGATAATTGTATCATTTGAATCATTGCTTGTCATAAGATAGCAATTAGCTTCATCAAATGTAGAATTAAACTAATCTATTAATTAAACAAATATTGATGTATTTGATGGTCATTGATTAGATTTTTTATACATAATAATAATAATTTTGAGCTCATTAAAACCTTTGAATTGATTTATATTTGTTGCGTCCTGGAGTATTCGCGGCGGTAGAGAAATATTTAGTTTAACGTCTTAGCATTGTACGAAGATCCAGCACACAAGCAGATAAGTGGGAGGGTGTAGCATTCATAAGAGAGAGCAGAGTTTTTACGTGGAAAATCCTTAAAAAGGGGGAAAAACCACGGGGCCTGGCCCAGTTTGAATGAATCCACTAGTATTTGCAGTCGATTACAAATGAGGCCCTTCCTTTGAAGAAGGCCTTGTATTGATGTAGCAACTATACATCATATAGATTGCATTACATGTTAGGAGTTACATATACATGTTTGTTCAGTCGGAAGGACCGTAGTCAGCTGGCGACAGAGGATTGTAGTCGGCGGGCGACGTAAGTCAGAAGGACTGTAGTCGGCGGGCGACGGAGGTCGGAAAGGATGTATTCGGCGAGCGACATAAGTCAGGAGGACCGTATTCAACGGGCGACGGATGTCAAAAAGACTGTAGTCGGCGGGCGACGTAAGTCAGGAGGACCGTAGTCGGCTGGCGACGGAGGTCGAAAGGACTGTAGCCTGACGAAGAAGATCAGTAGGACAGCGTCAGGTAGAAGTCCAGCAATGAAAAGAAATGCATCTTCGCATAGACGTCCAGCGGAGTCCGATAACCGGTAGAAGTCCGGCGTCGGGTAGAAGCTTGGCGAAGAGTGAAGGTCCGACGTCGGGTAGAAGTCCGACGTCGTTGGTGGCAGAGGAGAACTCTGGCTTCACTTGGGCGGAGTTTCGGCGTCATGAGGGAATTCTCTTGTAAATTGGGAAGAATTTCAGCATCCCATGGAAGTTGGGCAGAATTCTGGCGTTCTCCCGAAAATCCGGCAGAGTTCCGGTGTCTTCAGGCGGCAGGAAGAGCTCCGGCGGTGGTCGAGGAGGTGAGGAATCTCCTTTTTCCCCTTTCTCCTCTCCTTCTTCTCTCTCTTCACTTAAGCCCCCTTGGTGTAGAATGAGGGCTCTATTTATAGTTTTTCTGGAGTGGCATAGCCCGTAAATAGGCGTGAGATCAAGGGCGAATTGGGAGTGGTTTGAATGGACGGCTGATATCGAATCCTTCGATCATGCACCGTTCGTTGGACATTTGAAGGCCTTAATGATGTCGGAATTTGATGATCTTGGGCTCGTTGGATTCGTCTCGTCGAGCCCTTCGATTCGAGTATAAGCTCGTCAAAATCGGAGACCGTTTGGTAACTCAAATTGCGGTTTGAACCTTCCAACAGCACTTTGAACCCTTGATTCGGACTCATTTGGGCTCGGATTGGGTTGATCTTGGTGTCGTTGGGTTCGTATTTCCGAGACGCTCAATTTGACTATAAGTCTGCTGAAATCGGAGTTCATATGCTCCCGAAATTAATTTTTGAAGCTTCCAACTAGCTTTTGCCTCGAGATTTGTGCCCGATCAAGATGTTTTTGCGATGTCGTATCAGTTGCCCCCCTATTTTCGGACGTCAAAGCTCTAGAAGTCCGAAAATACTTGCTCCAAACTTTTGTATTCGCCGGATCGCAAAAAATTGCGTTCCAAAAGTTGAACATTTGCTCAAACTTGATTGTAGAGGCCCCGTTGAGTTCCGAAAGCGTCGAAATCGAGTCCGGAATGTCGAAAAACGTGTTCGGGGACCCCAAAAATGTCCAAATCGGACCGTCCGGGCCGAAAATCGGACCCGGACACGTGTAGGCGGCTAAACCGGCCGGCTGGCCGGCCGGCCGCCGCCTGCCGCCGCTCGCCGGCGGCGGTTCCCGCGGAACCGCGCGGGAGGAACCGCGGGGGCGCGGCCTGACCGCGCGAAGGACCGCCGCGCTGGATTTGCCGCGGTCCGTCTGGACCGGTCCGCGGTCCGCCTGGACCGGCGCCTGGACCGCTCCGCCTTGCCTGGACGTTGCGCTGGGCTGCTCCGCTGCAGTGCTGCGGCTGCGGCTGCTGCTGGCGGCCCAGCCTTTGGCTGGCCGTGATCCGCGTGAAAAATCACGCGGATCAGTGCGCTATCCGCGCGATTTTGAGGAAAAAAGGCGTGTCGATTCGGCCCACCGACTTTGTGGGCCCCACATGCACGAAAATAGCTATTTTTTGCTATTTTTGGGTCCAAAAAATTCCCAAAAAATTCCTAAAAATTCTCAAAAATTCGTAAAAAATTTCTAAAAATAGGTAATTATAGAATTCGCAATAACTTCTCCCCTTTCTCTCCAAAACCTATAAATAGGCCTCTTAAGCCTTTGAAGAATTTGCAACTTCTCTTTCTTTCTCCCTCCGGTTCTCTGGCGGCTGAGGCTTCCGCTATTTGCGAGTTGGGATACTCGAATAGCGCCCCTCTTCGCGCGCAGAAACCTACGGGATCTCCCCCTCCGGCTTACTGACGGCTGAGGCTTCCGTTATTTGCGAGTTTGGAATTTTTTCCTACTCAAATAACGCCCCTCGTCGCGTGCAGAAGCCTACGGGATTTCTCCCTTCGGCTTACTGACGGCTGAGGCTTCCGTTATTTGCGAGTTTGGAATTTTTTCCTACTCAAATAGCGCCCCTCGTCGCGTGCAGAAGCCTACGGGATTTCTCCCTCCGGCTTACTGACGGCTGAGGCTTCCGTTATTTGCGAGTTTGGAATTTTTTCCTACTCAAATAGCGCCCCTCGTCGCGTGCAGAAGCCTACGGGATTTCAATGCCATTTGGGCGGAAATTTGCTGGCGAGTAGTAGTCCGCTGACGAGGAGAAGTCCGACGACATGGAGAAGTCCGACATCGCGCAGAAGTTCAACTTCGGGTAGAAGACCGACGAAGATTCGTCGACGAGCAGAAGTCCGACGACGAGTAGAAGTCCGCTGACGAGCAGAAATTCGATGACAAGGAGAAGTCTGACGTCAGGTAGAAGTTCAACTTCGGGTAGAAGACCGACGAAGATTTGTCGACGAGCAGAAGTCTGACGACGAGTAGAAGTCTGCTGGCGAGCAGATGTCCGACGATGCGTAGGAGTCTTCCTACGAGCAGGAGTCTGACGACAGGGAGGAGTCCGACGTCGGGTAGAAGTTCAACTTCGGGTAGAAGACCGACGAAGATTCGTCGACGAGCAGAAGTCCGACGACGAGTAGAAGTCTGCTGGCGAGCAGAAATCCGACGATGCGTAAGAGTCTTCCTACGAGCAAGAGTCTGACGAAAGGGAGGAGTCCGACGTCGGGTAGAAGTTCAACATCAGGTAGAAGACCGATGAAAGTTCGTCGACGAGCAGAAGTTCGGCGACGAGTAGGAGTCCGCTAACGAGCAGAAGTCCGACGTTGGGTAGAAGTCCGCTGATGAGCAGAAGTCTGATGTCGGGTAGAAGTTTAACGTCGGAAAAGAACCGACGAAAGTTCGTCGACGAGCAGAAGTCCGGCGACGAGTAGGAGTCCGCTAACGAGCAGAAGTCCGACGTCGGGTAGGAGTCCACTAACGAGCAGAAGTACGACGTCGGGTAGAAGTTCAACATCGGGTAGAAGACCGATGAAGATTCGTCGACGAGCAGAAGTCCGACGACGAGTAGAAGTCTGATGTCGGGTAGAAGTTTAACGTTGGGAAGAAGACCGACGAAAGTTCGTCGACGAGCAGAAGTCCGGCGACGAGTAGAAGTCTGCTGGCGAGCATAAATCCGACGATGCGTAAGAGTCTTCCTACGAGCAGGAGTCTGATGAAAGGGAGGAGTCCGACGTCGGGTAGAAGTTCAACATCGGGTAGAAGACCGACGAAAGTTCGTCGACGAGCAGAAATTCGGCGACGAGTAGGAGTCCGCTAACGAGCAGAAGTCCGACGTCGGGTAGAAGTCCGCTGACGAGCAGAAGTCCGACGTCGGGTAGAAGTTTAACGTCGGGTGGAAGACTGACGGGAATTCGTCGACGAGCAGAAGTTCAAAGAAAGTCCTGCAAGGCCAAAATTCAGCAACAAGAGGAAATTCAACATCGGGTAAAAATTTAACTTTATGAAGAAGTTAAATGGAAGTCCCTTGACGTCATTCTGGCGATGTTAACCAAGGACGTGAGACTTTCCCGAGGTTGTAAGTCGGAGCCCTGCTCGACGACGTTAACCTGTGTGGAAGAGGTCGGGAGAATCCGCCAAGGATGTAAGACCTTTCCGAGGTTGTATGTCGGAGCCTTTGCTCGATGACGTTAACCTGTGTGGAAGAGGTCGGGAGAATCCGCCAAGGATGTAAGACCTTTCCGAGGTTGTATGTCGGAGCCTTTGCTCGACGATGTTAACCTGTGTGGAAGAGGTCGGGAGAATCCACCAAGGATGTAAGACCTTTCCGAGGTTGTATATCGGAGCCTTTGCTCGACGACGTTAACCTGTGTGGAAGAGGTCGAGAGAATCCACCAAGGATGTAAGACCTTTCCGAGGTTGTATATCGGAGCCTTTGCTGGACGACGTTAACCTGTGTGGAAGAGGTCGAGAGAATCCACCAAGGATGTGAAACCTTTCCGAGGTTGTATGTCGGAGCCTTTGCTCGACGACGTTAACCTGTGTGGAAGAGGTCGAATCGAATCCCCCTGAGATTGATTTTGCTTTGATTGGGAGGGGGCGAATGCCGCGTATATCCCGAATCAAAAGTGAAGAAGGTCTATCTTTAGACCGTTAATTTGCTCGGACATTCCTGAAATATCAACTTGATGTTGAAGGTATTGAAGGATATATTTGACCATGGTTTGAGTCAAAGTTGCCCCCCAGTCCGCATCTGCTTCTTATGATATTGATGCTATGTGTGATCTTTTAAGATTGGAGCAAAAGTTGCCCCCCAGTCAGGAACCACTTTCCCACAGACGGCGCCAAACTGTTGCGTCCTGGAGTATTCGCGGCGGTAGAGAAATATTTAGTTTAACGTCTTAGCATTGTACGAAGATCCAGCACACAAGCAGATAAGTGGGAGGGTGTAGCATTCATAAGAGACAGCAGAGTTTTTACGTGGAAACCCTTAAAAAGGGGAAAAACCACGGCCCTGGCCCAGTTTGAATGAATCCACTAGTATTTGCAGTCGATTACAAATGAGGCCCTTCCTTTGAAGAAGGCCTTGTATTGATGTAGCAACTATACATCATATAGATTGCATTACATGTTAGGAGTTACATATACATGTTTGTTCAGTCGGAAGGACCGTAGTCAGCTGGCGACGGAGGATTGTAGTCGGCGGGCGACGTAAGTCAGGAGGACTGTAGTCGGCGGGCGACGAAGGTCGGAAAGGATGTATTCGGCGAGCGACATAAGTCATGTCACGACCCGACCCGAGACGAGACGGATCCCGCCCGCGCCGGATCGCGACGGAGAATAGCTAACCAGGATCTAGCTTTGGAATTTGGTTCGGAACTGAATCTTCCAATCAATTAATTCAAACAGACAAACAAACACAGAGCTACTAAAAACATCAAATGCAGCGAACAAAACGTCTATCTGAATTCATTTCCTCAAAATAATCATCTACAGAACAGTACATGGCCTTCAACAGAAAGAAAGACAGAACAGAAAAGCCATGACTGTACAAAAATCAAAAGTACAAAAGTACCTAATCTGATCAGACTCTGAAATCTAATCCTGGACTTCCTTGCCCTTCCCAGAACCTGAAAACCACCAGAAAGCAAGGGTGAGCTCAACAGCTCAGCAAAGCAACAAACCTCCAATCAAAATCCTCAGAAACTCAAAACCAATACAGCAGACAAATCCGTACAGAAATCAGAACGGAATCGGACAGATATCAAATCAACAGAACGGTACGGAAACAGAAGTCGTATTAAATCAGAACAGAACAGATCAGACATATCAGATCAACAGAATCAGATTCGTACAGATCATATCAGAACAGAATAAACTCAGCATATATCAGATATCAGATATTTAATTAATAGCTAAATGTGCCCCCGGCACCAGAATAATAGCTGAGTAATTAATAGCTAAGTGTGCCCCCGGCACCAGAACAAATGTGCTTATAGCACCAGAACAGATCAGATGTGCTTCCAGCACCAGAATATATAAATAGTGCATATAGCACCTAAACAGATTTTTCCTCGATCCGGAACAGAACAAATATCAAAATTTTAGATTGAGCTCATTTCAGATTTTCCCGTTTCACTAACTGAATCTCATAGGATCCAGGCCCTTATAACTCCCCTTCCATAGCATATACAGATAGCATATCAATTCAGAGAAAATCCGGACAAATCAGGAATTACTCAAAAATCGGGCAGCACAACGGCAGTGTACAGAATTTACACAATTTTCCAGAAATCAAAATTCACCAAATTCGCACAGAATATAGATATCAACATTTCAGAACATTTATTCTACCGCACAGAGAATTTCAAGTTCACAGAAAAATCAAGTCGACTAAAACACAGTCGAATCAAAAATATCCGGACAAAAAATCTTCAAAATATAGTTAAAACGTGCACACCCGGCACGGCAACGATATACAAAAAGTTACGCGGTAAAAACTGAACCGTTCAAAAGATACGGACGAAAATCGCTAACGGAAACAAAATCCGGACAGAAAATACCGCCAAACACGACGGTTCTGAAAATTTAGAAAGTCGGATTGTGCCTTACCTCGTGCACAGCAATTTCCCCAACAGTCTCCTCGGACGAAAACAGCTCGGCCTGGTATATATAGAAAATGAGATATTTTGAAGAGAGAGAAAAATCTGATGAGAGGGGGAGGGGGGGGTAGGTGGGGAGGGGGATGGGGGGGGAAAGAGAAAAAACGAAGGAAAAAGTGGAAAAGCGGATTTCGGGGGGGAAAAAAAACC